>OY288241.1:39750777-40235777 GCA_958450325.1 Agrostemma githago | reverse complement strand
GACTATACAAAAAGACGAGTGTGACTATACAAATACGACCACTTTTGGCTACAAACCAATTGGTGCACAACTGTGTGGTTTTAATGGTGAAAGGATGAGTGATTTTGCTGTAGACCTCGCGTGATTATGAAACCAGAAAATAGTGAAGGAAATATATTTACATTAGAAAAAGTGCATCCTTTACATATAGTACGTCAAA
This sequence comes from Agrostemma githago, assembly GCA_958450325.1. Lineage (NCBI taxonomy): Eukaryota > Viridiplantae > Streptophyta > Magnoliopsida > Caryophyllales > Caryophyllaceae > Agrostemma > Agrostemma githago. The sequence continues at coordinate 40,235,578 of OY288241.1, read as the reverse complement.
CATAAAGCATATAACCCACCAAACATCTTTTCATATAGTACGTCCATCCTAAAGCAAACATTTTATCCCATACAAACACTCAAGAGCTTAACGGTGGTCTCCGGTATGTGCGCAATAATACGTTGTCCAATTACATGGTTAATCGCTGTATCTTCCACGAACTTCTTCTTCCCACCTCCACTTTTACCAACATTCCTCTTTCCACCAGCCATTTCACTGCGACAAAACACACAATCAATCTAAATCAAACAATGAATATGACTATACAACTGAATATGTGACTACAATGACTGTACATCTTTGTGATTGTACAACATAATGAGTGTGACTGTACAGCATTGTGAGTGTGGGTATAGAACTTTAACTGTGTGACTATACAACATACTCAGTGTGATCCTACAACATAATGACTGTGATTCTACAACATAATGAGTGTGACTATACAACTTCAACTGTGTGATTATACAACCTAATCTCTGTGACTATACAACTAAATTATACTTATTTATACTCCAATCATCATTAGCAAAAATGATAACATACACTAATCACTGCAAGAATTTGTGTGATTCTACAATATAATGAGTGTGACTATACAACATCAACTGTTTGATTATACAACTTAAAGTGTGTGACTACAAAACTGAAACCGTAAAATGGATAATAAAAGCCATACAGTTAATTATACTTCAATTATCATTAGCAAAGTCACATTCATAATTAGAAAGATGATTATACCTACGAATCAGAGCAAGATGATTATGTGAACTTGAACAAATCAGATGACTGTACACACTAATCGACCAAAAAAAAGATTATATGAACTTGATAAAGGAAATATCTTGTGACTATATTATTAATCAAAGATATATAAGAGCAAGATGAACTTTTTTTGGGAAAGTGTAATTAAGCTTGTATATATAATGAATCAATTAAATATACGCTACAACAAATTGACACTTGCGCCACGAATTATGCCAAGGGAATTTGTTATTTGTGGCGAAATTTTACCTAGCCACGGGAAAAATTTGATTCACTACTTGGGGAAAAAAAATATGCCACAGAAACATTTTTTTCCGTGGCAAAAATTCACTTGCGCCACAAATTTTATTAAAGTCGTGGCCAATAATCACTCTTGCCACGAAAGATGCCACACCCGTGGCAAAATTATATTTCGCCACGAATTTGTTCAGTGGAAAATATTATTTAGCCACGACATAATTAACTTCCGTGGCGAAATTATTTTGTAGCCACATATTTAATAAATGCATGTGACTAATGATTCTCCAAATTTTAATCAAATTACTTTCAAGTTAAGCCGAGTGTCAAATATTGATCTTAAAAAATTCATTAAAATTTAAAGTTAAAGATAATATGAAAAAATAAATATTAAATTTGAAAATATTTTTTTAATAAAAAAAATTGGTATTATTTTATTTATTTTTAGGGAAAATTATTGATTTTTTTGTAAAGTTAAATACAAGAAAACCTTGGTTGTCTAATTTGTTGATTTTTTTATTAATCATCATTTTTGAAGTAATTGATTTCTCTTGATTCGACAATATGTTTTATTAAAATTCTATAATCTTAAGTATGACGTTTGAAAGACAACAAAGATTTACATAGTGTAATATATGCTAGCTAAAATGTGGCACACACATATCAAGTAAAATAAGTATGTGATTGATCATCCATCATTGAGACGTCTAATATTATTTAAGAATCTTTCATTTTTACCGCTTATTAAATTAAAATTTTCACATGTAATACACTTCTTTTTAAGACTAAAAAAACTTAAAAAGAAAGTGACAGAGCATGATTTTTTTCCAAATTATTGATTTTCTTACAATATTTTCAGTGTGAAAAAACCGGCTTTATTAAGCTCGTATTTAAGAATTCTAATCGGTCTATATTTTTTTTATGGAATTAACTTTGACTGCGAAAATAGTAATATTTTTGTAAATTAATTGTTTTTCAAGTTGTTTGGTTTGGAAGAAAGATTAATGTATTAGAAAGTCGTGACTAAGTTCAATAACCAGTCAAAATATTTTTTCAAAAAAAAGAGAAGTATAAGTAAGAAAAATCAAATAATTAACAAATACAAGTAAGAAAATCTAACAATTAAGGACTAATAGTGAGAAAATCCAAAATTAATTTATCGTCAACTGTTTAATTCAATAACTATACTGTAATATTATTTGGAAGATATTTTAAAAGAACTTAAAATAAAATTTACTTAATGAAAAATAAAATTCGGGTAAAACTTGAAGTAGGCAAGAAGATACTCAATAAGGATAAAAAACTGATGAAATAAATTATCGACCGATAACGAAAAGAAATAAACATATCGAAAGAACTAGCAATAAAAGAACGTGGAAAATAGAAACTAAAATAAAAATATCGACAAATTAATGAAATCATGAATCCGAAAATCAACTTCGAAACTCTTTTTTTTTTCCCGGAATAATAATTTGTTAATTGTAATATGTAAATCATTGGGGGAAAAAAATTAAGTACTAAAAAGTAAATATAGTTTGTGAAAAAAAACATCACTTTAAAAGAATTCAAACCAATGATTATGTCAATAAAGTTCAATTTCATTTCTGGTAACTGGTCATAAGAACTTCACAGTAGTGTTAAGATGGGTGACCTCCTGGGAAGGCTCTTCGACGCTTATGTGAAATTAAATAATATTGGAATGACTCAGCTATAAAGCTAGTAACCGTTCCAGATGTGACTACTATAGAGGTGGAGAATTCTTACGGTTATTAATTTATTTAATTTATTATATATTTTATCACCGGAATAAATATTTCGCCACAAACATAATTAGCCACGAGATAATCCGTGACAAAAAATTAATTCTAGCCACGGGAGACTCCGTGGCAATAAAATCAATACTTGCCACGCTTTTTTTTTTCCGTGGCTATTTGTTTGCCACAGCCACTTGCGCCACGGATGGTCTTTCTGTGGCAAAGTACTTTAGCCACGAAAATCTAGCACTTTTGCCACGAATTCAGCCGTGGCCCAAGTGCTCATTTGTAGTAGTGATAAATTAAGTAGACATTATTCTAGAGATAAAAGATATATCCCTACCTCTAAGACTCCCTTTCTGAATATTCTTGAAGTACATTTGTATCTCCTTCTTGATATTTTTACTGACTATTTGAGGCCATAACAAAACTCCTTCCATTCTACTCTTGTTCCTTTGCTCCCATATATTGTAAATTGCAGCATTTAACACGCTATTAGCAATGTCGCGCTGCAGAATGCTTCCTCTTAATCTATATCTCCAATTGTTGCTTATCCTGACCAGGTACTTCTGCTCGGTCCAATCTGCCAAACCCATAATAATCTGCCTGTTATAAAAACATTCACAAAAGAGATGCTCGAGTTTTTCCTCCTGCAGTCCACAGATGCAACAAACGTTGTCACTTGTCAAGTTCAGTTCGTGTAATTTGGCCTTAGTATTCATCGCATTATGTTGATGTATCCACGCGATTACTCTGTGCTTAGGGATTGTCCGTTTATTCCACACAAGTCTGTGCCAAGCCACTTCCTCCTGCCTTTCTCTAATCCATTGGTATCCTTTGGAAGTTGTATATGGGTTAGCTACAGTCCACTCACCATCCTCCATTGCAGCTCTCAACCTGTCTTTCACTTTACAGATGCGTTTCCAGCCCCATGTAACATCACTCGGGGGAGAATACTGCATCCATTGTTGTTCCTTAAGATAAACAGAGTGAACCCATGAGACCCACAGCATATTTGGATGCTTCGCCACCCACCACACCAATTTACCTATTGCAGCTTTGTTCCAGTTTGCACATTGCATCAGGTTGAGCCCTCCTTCCTTGTATGGAACACATACCTTCTTCCAAGAGACAGAGGGGATCTAGTGTATGTAGTCCCCTCCTCCCATAGATACGTCTTGCATATTCCCTCTATCTGCTTAATAATTCCCGATGGTAATAGGAAAATACTTGCCCAGTAATTATGTAGCGTTGACAATACAGACTTGACCAAAGTTAATCGGCCGGCGTAAGATAATTTCCTGGCACCCAGTTTCCTAACACGATCAGTCACATTCTGAACCAGAGGTTGACAGTCCATTATATTAAGCCTGGCGGATTTAATCGGGACCCCCAAGTATTTAAACGGGATCGAACCAGCTTTACACCCGCACACAGCCAAAATATCTCGCTGAGTTTCAGTTTTAACCCCATTGAAGTAAATATGGGATTTGCCTTTGCTGAGCTGTAGTCCAGATGCGTTAGAGAAGGTCGAGAATGTCCTTAGAAGGACCATCATTGAAAGGATATCTTCTTTGCTGAACAATATTAAGTCGTCCGCGAACATAAGGTTCGCCAATTTCAATTGTTTGTACATCGGGTGATACCTAAAGTCCTTGGTCTCTGTAGTATGCTTTAGTAACCGAGTAAGGTACTCCATACAAATTGTAAACAACAAAGAGCAAGATGAACTTGAACATGAAAAAATCAGATGATTATACCCACTAATCGAACAAATATAAATATGATTATATGAACTTGAACAAGGAAATACCAAATGATTATACCATTAATCAAATAAATAAAAAGTCTATACATGATTATATCATCTAGAAAAGGTTAGAGAGAGATTCAGATAAATTTAGGGTTTAACCACTAAAATGATGATCGAAGTTTATACATGAATATATCTTTATATGAAGATCGGAGTTAGTGTCAGAGTATGTAGGGTTAACAACGGCTCTGAGATGGAGCTTATTTGATGGAGTTTAGTTGTTAGAGAGAGATTTTGGGTAGATGATGGAGTCTACAACATAATGAGTATGACTATACAACTCCAACTGTGTGATTCTACAACATAATGAGTGTGACTATACAACTTCAACTGTGTGATTCTACAACATAATGAATGAGTGTGACTATACAACTTCAACTATGTGACTATACAACCTAATCTGTGTGACTATACAACTAAAATCGCCAAATGAAAAAACACACATAGTTAATTATATTTCAATCATCATTAGCAAAGTCACATCCATGATTAGAAAGATGATTACACCCACTAATCAGTGCAAGAATGAGTGCGACTCTACAACATAATGAGTGTGACTATACAATATCACCTGTGTGACTATACAACTAAAACAACATAGTTAATTATACTATAAAAAATAAAAGTCATATAGTTAATTAGAAAGATGCGTATACCCACTAATCAGAAGAAGATGATTATGGGAACTTGAACAAGAAAAAATCAGATGACTATACACACTCATCGGCCAAAAGAAATATGATTATATGAACTTGAACAAGGAAATATCAGGTCATTACATCATTAATTTTAGGGTTGGGGAGAGATTCAGATTATATCTGCTAAAACATTACATCAACGAAGAATAAGAACTTTATAAATGATTATATCATGTACAAAAGGTTAGAGAGAGATTCAGGTGATTTTAGGGTTTAACCAATAAAACGATGATCAAAGTTTATGCATGAACATACCTTGATATGATGATGGGAGTTATTGACGGAGTATGTTGGGTTAAAAATGGAGTATGATCGGAGTTATTGATGGAGCTTACTTGATGGGGTTTTATTAGAGAGAGAGTAGCAGGTAATAGTGTGGGAAGAAGAAATGAATTCAAAAGGAAGGGGATTGGGAAGGGTAATAGGCTAGAGAAAGTAGAGGGAGAAAGTAATGATAGTGATTGATGTTTGGGTGAGGGGAAGGGTTGATGTCTGGAAGTTGATGTCAGTTTTTTTTTTTTTTTTTTTTAATTAAAGCCCATTCATCCATCCATCTTCAGATGGATTGATGGATAGGACGAAGAGTAAGGGACTTCAGGGAAGTTAGTAACTTCCCTGAACCCATCTCTCTCTCTCTCTCTCTCTTTCTCTCTCTCTCTATATATAGTTATTTTTAATCTAATGGTCCAGATTGTGTTTTAATGGGTGTAAGGAGTTTGACTGTCTCACCAGAACCTGCCAGGAAAAAGTAATGATAGTGATTGATGTTTGGGTGAGAGGAAGGGTTGATGTCTGGCAGTTGATGTCAGTCTTCCTTCTTTATTCATTTTTTTAATTGAAGCCCATTCATCCATCCATCTTCAGATGGATGGAGGGATAGGATGAAGAGTAAGGGACTTCATGGAAGTTAGTAATTTCCCTGAACCCATCTCTCTCTCTCTCTATATATAGTTATTTTAATCTAATGGTCCAAATTGTGTCTTAATGGGTGTACGAAGTTTGACTGTCTCACCGGAACCCGCCTATATATATATATATATATATATATATATATATATATATATATATATATATATATATATATATATATATATATATATATATATATATATATATATATATATATATATATATATATATATATATATATATATATATATATATATATATATATATATATATATACATACACTGTAGACACTCACATTTGGCTACTAGGTGTCTATAGCAGTTTCTAAAAAACACCCGATGATGATCGGATGCAAACATGTTTCTACGGGCTCGGATATGGGCTCGAAACCATTAGTTTCTGACTTGGGTTTTTTAAGGAGTACAAATCTCACAAAACTGACCTCAAATTCAGGCCCAGTGGGTCGTTTCTAATCAAAAAAGACTAATTTGGGTCAAAACTGACACCGGAAATAAAACCGACTTTTATGGATTGGGTCAAACCCCGATCAAAGCCGTTCCGAGACACAAAAAATAGTCACTCAAACATCAAAAGTCCAACCCAAATACAAGACCCGTAAAAATACCCAACCCAAGGTCCAAAATAATCGGGCCTTGCGTTTCAGCTGACCCACTCGATCGAGTGGGCCTTCCAACAGGCCCGACTGCGGTTGTTTGGGCCCCTCGACCGAGTCAGCAGGGTACTCGGTCGAGTAACCCTAGATGGGGGGGGGGGAGCCAGTGCCTATATATACACCCCCTTGCATGCAATTTCACACATTTTTTTTGCACCTAATCAACCCTAAAACATCCTAACCCTAACATCTAGCAAAACCCTAAACCACCATAACTCAACTTTCATAAACCTCGATACTCCCGTGCCAAAGCCACAAATAACGAGTTCAATCCGAGACAAGAAACATGTAGGTTGAGGGTGTACAATCCCGATTTCTCCTTTCACTTCCTCTCTTCTTCTCGCGTCGTCCTTTTCGTCCGTCATCGTTGTTTTTTTTTGTTTTTTTTTATTTTCTATCGTCGCGTCTCTAATATCGATAATATTAATAGTATAAAATCATTAAAATACTCGCTAATTCGTGTCGAGCGGGAGTGATGACGGGATAAGAAAATCCGAATATACACTGGTGCTTCACCCGACGTTGCCGGTCGCTTATCCCGACACCCCGAACGCTTGATTATTGAAGGGAGTCAACATCAACAAAAATCTTTTTTTATTCTCGTCGCGTCGTTGTCATCATAATCATCATTCATCGCGTATTCATCAATCTTTTTCGAATTAAACATTTTTTTTATGGGTCGAAACCCGTTGATGCGGATCCGACATCACATAATCCGCAAGGATTTATTACGATGTCGGGATGCGGAAGAAATTAAATCAAGTCCTTTTTTAATTCAAGTAGTCATAAAACGTCTTTAGATCCGATACCAATTCAATAATTGGATGTCGTATCTAAACGATTTAGTCAACTAATTTAACCAATAAAATTTTCGTTGATGCTAAAATAGTTGTCACCTAATTCGATAGAATTAATTACGACACTATAAACGCGGAGATAATCTATGTCGTTTTGGTTTAATTTAAATCGACTTACAATTTTTTTTTTCAAAACTTTACTCTAAGTATTCGGTATTGGTCATATAATCAAGCACCGGGTACAATGAGTAATGAAAAGTCGGGATCGAGAACAGTCCGCCACGCGAGTCGCATGTGCCTCATGCGAGTCGCGTGGCTGCGCAAGTCGCGCCTCTTTCACGTGGTTCCCTGAAAACCGTGACACAAAACAAATTATTTCGTCTCAATTCAATTAAACAATAATCCTTCCATCATCTTCTTTTTAAGGCACACTCTAAATATTCGATATCGATCTCATAATCGAGCATAGAATATGACGAGTATCGAGAGGTTCAGTTCGTGTATAAATCTCATTATATTTTTACGCGACCTAACGAATCGATGATTTTCAAACACAAGAGCAAAACCAAAGCGAACCCTAGTTTGTACAGGGGTCACTCGACCGAGTGACATAGGCCACTCGATCGAGTGACATCCAAAAATCGAGGCAGAATGGTTATTTGAGGACCACTCGGTCGAGTCTCGCAATGACTCGATCGAGTGGCGACCTACTCGGTCGAGTCTCTTCGTGATTCGGTCGAGTAACACCTCAAGTTCTCGACAGACCCCCTTTTCCGAGGCACACTCGGTCGAGTCCTTCAATGACTCGATCGAGTGTCCTCTCATCACGTTAAAACGTGAAGCCCTAAACACATTCCGAGTCTTGTAAAATACTTTTATGACTTCGGTCAACCCGTGTCAAGTCAATCACATGTAAAACCACTTTCCAAAACCTTGCATCGTGTCATTTACGTCATTCCATTTTAGTCATAAACCGTTATTATCATTATCATCGTTACTAACACGTTTATTTCTATTTTTGGCTTTTTATTCCCGTTGTTTATTTTATTGTACTAAAATAAACTCGCATGCTAAATATAACTTTGACGTTAGTATTGGATGCATTAAATCAACTTAGCAACCCATTCAACTTCTCGCATGTTTAGGCAAAACAATGTTTGCATATCATTTCATCGTTCTACTATCGCGCGTATTAGAGAGTCAAACGATATCTTAGTAGAGGCCGCTAATGTGCGGGCGGAGTTGGGTGTTCTTTGTGAACTTCCCAACACGTACCCTCACTCCTTACTCAGAACCATGGTTTCTGTATGTCCGAATCCATTGGCACACGAGAGTCATTCAATACACGGTATCCGATAATGTCGGTATCGGTATCAAATCCTAAGGGACGAACCCAATAAACTCTGACATCGGAATGTGCCATACTTTGTGCATGACCCATTAAGATATAGAGTGGGTTCGAATAGGCCCGAACTCCCACGAAGTTTGGTGGCGACTCCACTTCGATTTAAATTTCAATTCGACCCATCTCATATGGAGATTCATTCGCCTCCCCAAACCCGCGCGTGGCCGCGTCGGGGTGGACCTATGTCAATGTCATGTCCACAATTTGGCGACTCCGCTGGGGATTAACTGATGCGTGACTTACAATCGGCATTCTCAGGGTGAGACTCGAATAGAAATCGTTTGACTGGTACAATACGAGTTTTAGGTTTACGGTTCATGCATAACCCTATCTTTTCCCGGGCCGGTATTGGTGACCGACTTCCCACTATACCGTGATATACTCCAACATGGATATGTCAAAGGTGTTCATAGTCGATTCGTATGGGCTTCGCGGCATGTTCTAAGCTCAACTCGACTTAGGAAGTCCGTCCTGATTCTCGGATAGGCTATGTGCACTGGTATAGACCCTTTATAGACCGACTGAGACTTAGTATAAAGCATACATGGCGTCGTTATAATGCTTGCGTGACTATGTGCTGCTTGGTTTCTATGTCGTTTCCAAAAACCGTCACTTTTCAAAAAATACATCTTTTTCAAAGTATCCAATTTCAAAACCCGGGACGTATACCGAATTTAGGACTTATGATTTTACTCAAAATAACCCATTTCTAGCCGGTATTCTGCCCATTTCAAAACTCGAAAATATTTTCAAACTTTCAAAATTGTGGCCCGATACACTTTTCGATTGTCGAAAAAAAATCGGGCCCTCCACCGAGTCTGCTCGGATTTTCCAAAAAAAAATCCCTCTTCGAAACCTTCTTCTTCTTAGGGCTTTCCGTACTTAGCAGTGTCGGGTTGTGTCATAAGTTGTCGAGGTCTTTAGCTTCGAAACTCGGTCGAACTTACATCACGAGTTTCCTCCCTATCCCAGTCCGCCTCATTTGACTAAGGCATGGCCCACCTACGTAGGACATACTCTTACAAAGGAGGGCCCGTCTACACATTCGAGTCCAACGCCTGGGGATGTCTCACGTGGACCTTCCTTCGAACAGGACCCGACCCATATTGCCGGACCCTATGGGAGGTCCACCTTTCACAAGTCACCCGTCTAGATGTCTTTTCCGAGTCATTTCCTTTCCTCTCTTTCGGGATGTGCTTTTATCTGGGTTAGCCTCTGATTACGCAGTATTCTTACAGACAGTCCACCGGAAACCAGACGCCAGAAAATGCAAGCCACTTTGGATCAACTGACCGCCGCACTGGCCAAGATCAAGACCCAATTGACTGCCATCCAAACTGACCAAACGACCCTTGCCACCCGTTTGAGTGCTGTGGAGAAGGGGACTCCTGATGCCGGATCTAAGCCCACCGGGCCCATTGCTGAATTAATCAGCGTTGTTCGCAAGCTTGAAGAGCAGGTCCACCTGTCAACAAGCAACTCGATCCATACTGAAAATGCTCGCTCCTAGTTGCCTTTGAATGACGAGTTGCCTGCCAACCTCAACCTTACGGGGCTACCGATGTTTGAGGGTACTGAAGACCCGGTCCACCACATCCGGGCTTTCAAAGAATTTATTTCTGTCAAGGGGGTGAAATCCACCATGTTCAAGCACTTGTTCGCTTCTTCCCTTGAGAAACATCCCAAAGCCTGGTACTACAGGCTCGATTCCAAGAAATACAAGACTTGGGACGATGTGGCAACTGAATTTGCTCGAAATTATGCTGACAACACCGAGATCCAGACTACGATGCGTACTCTGGAAGTCATGGCCTAAGATCCCAAAGAAGGGTTCACTAAATATCTTCAAAGATGGAGGGCTGAGAGTGTGAAGCTGGTTGATAAGCCCAGCGAGAAAGTTCTAGTGGAGGCCTTCATCAAGAACCTCCTCCCTTCCTACCGGGTCCATCTCCGGTATGCCGTCATTCCTAACTTTGCCACCCTAACCGAAATGGGCACAAGGATCGAGGATGACCTAAGGTTAGAGAGCCTGGCTAAGGCCTCTACCAAGGGGTATCAAGGGGCCAGTTCATCTGTGAGCAAGCCCACACCTGCAGCTGCAACCCGCAGCATCTTCGATGAGGTTAATCTGCTGGATAACTCATCCAAAAAGAATACTCCAACCCGGGTATTCATGGATATAGGGACTACTTATACCTACGCCTTACAAAGGCTATATTCAAAGTGCTTAATCCAACCGATAGGCCCAACTCCCGAAGTTCCAGTGGAGAAAAGGTCCAAGAGCTACAACATTCAGGCCTATTGCCAATATCATCGAGGTAATGGACACGATACTGAAAAGTGCTGGAAATTGAAGCATCTGATCCAAGATCTGATCGAGAGCGGGAATATACCGTTGCCCGGGGACAAGCCGAGTAACAAAGAAACCCCGTTCAGTGCCCATGCTATATTCACTGGCGAGGTAATCGATTGTTCACACCTCATCTCCCTTTTTGTCCCCCAAATTAACGGGATATGGTTCGATGATGAAGAGGATGTCTACCTAGCCAAAGGGGAAGCTGTCCCCATCACCATTGAAGAGGTTAGAAAAGCTAAGTCTAAAGCCTTAGCCACCAACCACCTCGCCACCACCGGGCACCCAACTCTCGCAATCGTCACTGAACTTGCCAGGGCGGAAGCTGACCCTGAGGAACCAAGCAACGACACAGCCCTGGTTAGGCAATTGAAGAGGGTTCGAACCGATCTAACTATATGGCAACTTCTGGTTAGCTTGCAAGCCTATCGGGAGGCACTTACCAAGGCCCTCGATGAAATCAAGGTCGACTCACAGGGTACCCCTACTGAAATGGTAGCCACTATCATGCCCTATCTCAAGGGCAAGCCCAAAGAAGAAGGCCCGCTTATCACCTTCTCTGAGTCTGATCTTCCACCGTTCGGGCCCAACCATAACTTTGACCTATACATCATGGTCATTTGCCGAGGGAAGTACCTCCCAATGACCCTAATCGACGACGGGTCCGCTGCAAATGTCCTGCCCCTAATGACCGCTAAGGCCCTCGGCATTACCGAGGCCGACTACCTCCCGACAGCGCAAACTATCCAGGCTTTTGATGGAAGCCCAAAACCGGTGACCGGGGCTGTTAAGCTGATAATCATAATGGGCCCAATCGAGAAAGAACTGGAGTTTCAGGTGATTGATGTCACCTCGTTCTTCAACTTGCTGCTCCGAAGGCCTTGGATCCATGCGGTCAAGGCCGTGTCCTCTACCCTACATAGAAAGGTCAAGATGCCTCTTCAAGACGGTGTCATCACACTAGAGGCAACCCCCATTACCGTGGCAAGTTGCAATGCCACGGGCCGGGCCGACCCACGAGGATTCGACTTCGTGGGAATGATCGAAGAGGAATATCTCTTCAGGCCCTACTTCACTACTAGCATCGATACGATGCTATAAAACTTGGGCTACTTACCGGGGGCTACCTCGAGACCATATCTTCCAGCTGGGAAGATCATCGAGGTCCTAAACGACGGCGAATCACGATTCAAAGTGCCACCAACATCATCAAGGGCACCTACTTGAGCCCTTACAACCCAAAGCTAACCGATTACTTCGTTACACCAGTTTTTGGGGCTATCCAAGTGGGACTATACCAGCCCACTATCACATATCCCAAGACCAAAACGGCTCGGGAATGCAATTTCATCCCCGATGATATATTCGTCCTTGTTCAGGCCAAATCCAAGGAAGGTGAAAACAACGCTGAGCCCGTGCTGGGGCTCCTATTCGGAGAAGACAAGGCCATCCCTGCTCCAAAAGAAGATCTGGTCAACCTGATCCTCCGCAGCAATCAGTTCGATCCAACAAAGCTGATCTCCAAAGTTGGTGCAGACACCGGGAAAGGGGCCTGGAGGAAGACGATCAAGTGGACCAATAGCCAGGGTCGAGTCTACAAGCTGACCACCGGCGAGGGAGACATGCCGGATACTGAGTCCGAGTCCGAGTCTGAGTCTGAGTCTGAGTCTGAGTCGGAGTCGGAGTCCAAGTCTAAAGGGTCCAGTGCTAGAGTCGAGTCTGTAACCCCTCTTCCTTTAGCCACTTCCACTAGAGTCTCGGGGCCTGTCCCGAGAGCACTCCCTGTCCCGCCACTGACCAACGATTAGATGGCCGCTCTTTTCGAGCTGTTTTCCAAATTCACTATTAATAATAACGAAAACCATTCCGCTTACAACTTGTCTTATTTCCAAAATTCTTTCAATTTCAAAAATTTTATATGCAATGACATTGAGAAACCCGACGAACAGGTACCTCTACCTCCGCATCTGATCGAGTAGCTCGAACAAAGGGAGTCCCGAGATCCGCCGGTAGTTGAGGAAACTGAGTCCATTAACATGAGAACCACTTTAGAGCCCCAGATGCTTAAGTTGGGTTTGCCCTTAGATCCCGAGGAGAGAAAACAATTCACAGACATCCTCCAAGAATTCAAGGATGTCTTCGCATGGTCCTACAAGGACATGCCGGGGATAGATCGGGAAATAGCCGAACACCGTATATCCATCAAAGATGGGTGTAAACCGGTAAAACAGAAACTCCGAAGAATGAGGCCCGAGTGGTCTCTCAAATTCAAAGAAGAAGTCGACAAGCAATTCAAAGCGGGCTTTATACAAGTGTCTGAATATCCAGACTGGGTTGCAAACATCGTGCCGGTACCCAAGAAGAACGGCAAGGTGCGGGTATGTGTGGACTTCCTGGACCTTAATAAGGCCAGCTCAAAAGACGATTTTCCATTGCCCCACATCGACATACTGGTGGATAACACAGCCGATCATGCCCTTCTATCATTTATGGACGGGTATGCCGGGTACAATCAAATTAAAATGGCAGAAGAAGACATGAGTGAGACCGCCTTCATTACACCTTGGGGTACTTACTGTTACACCGTTATCCCATTTGGGCTCATCAACGTCGGGGCCACTTATCAAAGAACCGCCACAACTTTATTACATGACATGATGCATAAGGAAGTGGAGGTTTATGTGGACGAATGATTGTCAAGTCCAAAGACCGAAGTGGGCACATTGCAGCCCTAAGAAAATTCTTTACCCGACTACGCAAATACAACATGAGGCTAAACCCTAAAAATGTAGCTTCGGGGTAACATCAGGGAAATTACTGGGCCATATCGTTAGCCAACGCGGCATCGAGGTCGACCCAGCTAAAATCAAGGCCATTACCGAGATGCAGCCACCCAAGACCGAAAAAGAAATAAGGGGGTTTCTCGGGAAAGTCCAATACATTAGCCGGTTTATTTCAAAGTTAACCATGGTATGTGAACCCATTTTCAAGAAACTGAAGATAGGAGAACGAACACTATGGGACGATAAATGTCAAACGGCTTTCGATAAAATCAAGGAGATTCTATCTGCACCGCCAGTATTAATGCCACCTCAACCCGGTTTGCCTTTGTCGTTATACCTAACAACGATCGAGACAGCCATGGAGGATATGCTGGCCCAGACAATTGATTCAGAAGAACGGGCTATTTATTACATCAGTAAAAAGTTCCTGGACTACGAGTGCAAGTATACAATGCTCGAGAAAACGTACCTAGCTTTGGTTTGGGCCGCTAAAAAGCTCCGACACTATATGCTTAGTCACGAGGTACATGTTTTTATCCAAAATGGATCCTATCAAATACCTATTCGAGAAGCCCATCCTTAACGGTAGAATGTCTAGATGGACTTTAATGCTAGCAGAGTTCGACCTCAAGTTCGTACCATTGAAAGCCATCAAGGGTCGGGTAGTAGCCGAATTCCTCGCCGATAGTCCCGTATCTGAAGAAGGGCACACCGATACTTGGGCTTTTCCAGATGAAGACATATTCTATACCGACACCGAGACATGGGATTTGTACTTTGATGAGGCGTCCAACTTCCGAGGATTCGGAGTCGGAATTTTATTAATTTCACCGAAAGGAGAGCACACGCCGTTATCCATTAAACTGGACTTTGATGTGACTAACAACGCCGCCGAGTATGAAGCATGCATTCACGGGTTGCAAGCCGCCGCTGATTTAGGAGTAACAAACTTCCGGGTCCACGGTGACTCATCCCTAGTCATCAATCAAGCTCTCCAAAAATGGAAAACTCGGAATGCCAATCTCGTGGCTTATCAAGCGCGAGTAAGGGTTCTCGAGAAGCAATTCCAAAAGGTAGAATATATCTACCTACCCCGAGAAGAAAATCAATTTGCAGATGCATTTTCCAAATTAGCATCCTTACTAAATATCCCGGAGCATCTAACCAGCATGCCAATCTGCGTTGAAAGACGATCCGAGCCTGCCTATATCCACGCCACCCAAGATATCGAGATAACTGATCCAGAACCTTGGTATCAGGCTGTCCTAACCTACTTGACGACGGGAGAGTATCCCCCGGGAACTGAAAACCGGGCCAAGAAAGCCTTGCGAAGATTGGCGACCGAATTTGTTCGTACGGACGATGGGCAGTTATACAAAAAGACGGCACAGGGGCTCTCCTCCTGTGTATCGATAAAATACAGGCCGAGAAGGTTATGTCTGAGGTACACGATGGTGAAAATGGTCCGTATACGAACGCCCATATGCTAGCCCGAAAAATCATGAGGCTCGGGTATTATTGGAACACCATGGAAACGGACAGTCAATTATACGTCAAACAGTGCCATAATTGTCAGATTTTTGCCAATGTACAACATATGCCATCTTCTCTATTATATACCATTAGATCACCATGGCCACTTTCGACGTGGGGTATTGACATAATTGGAAAGGTGCACCCTTCCAGGACGGGAGGTCATTGATTCATTTTGGTGGCCATCGACTATTTCACCAAATGGGTTGAAGCCGACTCGTACCGGATCTTGAATGTCAAGCATGTTGCCAAATTTATCCAAAACAAGATCATATGCTGATACGGGATCCCGCACGAGTTCATTAGTGATCACGGGACCCATTTCCAAGCTGAAACCGCTGCGTTGCTAGCAAGATATAAAATCCAAAGGCATACATCTTCCCCTTACCGACCCCAGACAAATGGACCGGTAGAAGCGGCTAATAAAACGATTGTCACCATACTTAAAAAGATGGCTGAGAATTACCGGGACTGGCTCGACAAAATACCTTTTGCCCTTTGGGGGTATCAGACGTCAATTCGCACCGCAACCGGAGCAACCCAATATTATTTGACATATGAAATGGAAGCGGTCCAACCGGCCGAGCTAGAAGTGCCATCTCTCAGGATCATACTTGAGAGCCAAGTGCCGGAAGCAGATTGGGTACAAGCCCGATACGATTCGCTAGTTCTTTTGGACGAACGGCGGTCCCGGGCCCTCAACAATATCCAAATATATCAAAAGAGAATCCAACGGGCTTTCAACAAAAGAGTTAGGCCCAAAAATATCAAAGAAAGGGATCTAGTTCTAAAATCGATCCGTGCATTACTACCAGTCGACCCAAGAGGAAAGTTCAAACCCTTTTGGGCTGGGCCATATTTAGTAAAGAAGGTCCTATCGGGAGGAGCGGTGATGCTGACAGACTTGGACGGGAATGAATTCGTCAACCCAAACAACTTGGACCAGTTGAAGCGCTACTACCCATAAACCCTATCTCAATGTCATTTGCAAAAAGTTTATAAAAATTCGTCTTTTTATAAATTTTCAAAAATTATAAGCAAGTCAATGAGCTAGGATTATTCATCCTACTGTCGCACATCTTGAACTAATAGTCTTGGTGTATTTTGAAAATTGCAAAAAAAAAATATTTTTGAACTACGTTTGGTTTGATTCCGCTAATTGTGAATACGTAGGCAGCCCCTCAAAAGGGTACAACCACTGCAATAACGAAAAGACGGGAACAGTATTCACTAATATGTCTTTTATTAAAAAACCGATAAGCTCGGGAATTCCAAAATTACACCAAAAAAAAACGGCAAACACACGAAAAACACACCACAAAAATAGTAATAATACTTAAATAATAAAATTAAGGAGACTAGTGGTCATTCACTTTGCCCTTTCCTTTATCCTTTGGGTCGCGTGGAGCCCGAGGTCTCCGGGGCGGGGGCGAGCGTTCCCGAATCACGAGGGGAACCTCCTTAGCTCGAACCCGTTTCTTCGACAACGGGTCTTCTGCCATTGTCACCGGTCCAAGTCGAGCCCGTACGTGCTCGGGTAATCTGTCTCGCGGGCCAAGTCGGTCCTGCACTGTCAGTCTTGGGCCAAGTCTCCTCTAAGTCAGTCTGGGGGCTCAGTTTCCCCCGCACACCTCTAGCACTAGACCCTTCACCCTGAGTCCTACTCTTCTTTCTTTGACCTGACATAAGACGTACCAGAGTAGCCGGAGTGTCGCCTTTGTCAAAAAAGCCCCTATTGTCTTTGACTTGCTCCCTTCGCAGCAGGTCGAAAGCTTCATCAACCTTCAAAGCAGCTCGGGCCTTGGCAGTATCTGCTTTAGTCCACTTGACATAGGAGTCTGAAATCTAGATTGAATGAAGAGATTTGGGAATGGGCCAAGTGTGCCGGGTGTACCATCTTTGCATCCAAGTATCGCACATCACATCCATCAGTCGGGTAGATTCACTCACAACTGCTTCAACCTCCGGGATTCTTTGGGTCCAACCATACTGCCTTAGTGTGCGGTCTGGGTAGAGATGAATCGTCTGCCTGAAGGACAAGATTACTTGGTAGCGAGCCTTATCCCTCGGATCCAAGCCCGTCCAAACATAAATGGGCCACCATGGCACTACCCATCGAATCAGTGGACCGCTATGGAAAGATAATACTTCATCCCAATACTTTTGAGTAATCTGGCGAGAAAAATCAATAGCCCGTCTCCTCGTCATCACCTGATTATGGCGGTATTTACTCGAGTCGAGAGGAGGATCTATGACTGATAGCCTCTCAAATAGCCAGATCTGAAAAAGGGAAACAAAATATAAGTTCTCGGGAGAAAGTAGGTGTCCGCCTAAGGGCACTCGATCGAGTGGCACCTCTGAAACCAAAACAAAAGGCTTTTACGAGGGCACTCGATCGAGTGCCAGGGTGACTCGATCGAGTGCCCACTACGGCAGGAAAATCGCGAAAAAAAGCAAAAAAATCGAAAATTGAGAAAATTAGAAAATCAGAAAAATACGGAATACCTGCAATAAACGAGTACTTTCAGTCAGACGAACTGATGAATCCCTCTTACGATTATCTAAACCTTGGATAATTTCACCCGTAATCAGCCAAGCCAGACTGTGCTCCGTCTCCATCAGATCAACCATAGTTAAAAGACGAGCGTTACCCATGCACGACAACAAATCCATCTGACCTTCAAAAGCATAAACATGGAGCATACAAAAGGAGAAAGCCCTACGGCCGTGAACCGGTCTAACCCGGACATCGTGAGGGTTCATAAATTTCTCGGCCAAGTCGATCAAGGAAATACAATCATTCTCCATCATGCGAGATACTTCATTGTGGGAAAGTCCTAAAAATTCCCGTAGCTTTCTTCTTGGGTCATAGACCGAAAATGGGACGACAGGACGAAGTATCGTGTTCCATCCTCCCACAGCAGCAATATCCTCGGGTAAAGGACAAATTTCTCCTCGAGGAAAGGCAAAAACATGGTATGTATCGTCCCAATAGGACAAACAGGCATCAAGGAAGTAACGGTCAACTTGCATTTGACGGAATGTATATAGCTGGGTAATACCTGTCTAGTTCAGGGCCACCCTATCCGCATCCCTAAAGCGTCGGGATCATTCTTGTAGCATCGCGGTCAATCACTCGATCCCCATGACTAAATTTCTTGGAAAGAATAATAAGTTTTCTTTTTGAGGAAAAAAGAATTGTGAGGAAGTTGTGAAGAAAATTAAGACAATAGAGGGGTATTTATAGCACCAAGCTTGACAACCCTCTTTCCATATCACTCTTTCATGAAATTTTCCTTATCCAATTAGGTTTACACATACAGGCCAAGTCTCAGATTCCCCAATCTTAGCCCGGGAATTAGTGATAAGTGTGTTTTGTAGTGCCTATTTGTTGTGTTTTGTCCCAGTTTCTCTTGCGAAATCGCTCTTTGGAGTGGTTTCTGGGCTACTTATGCTTCTTCTAGTTCGTTTTAGGTTCTCAAGACCCTTCACGGAGAATTGGAACGATTCTTACTCGTTTCCTACACATTTGGAGCCAACGAAAAGAAGGGACAATCACTCGGTGCCTTAGATTCGATCCCGAGACCTCGAGACCCATTCCCGAGCTCCTTAGACTCAATCCTGAGCGCCGAGAATCGATGAGAAGCCTATGAAGATCAAATGGGGACCTTTATGATCAAAATGGAGGCCTACAAGACCCTTCCTGGGTGGGATGAGTGCCTATCCCGGTCGGGATGAAGAGCAAACAAAGCAGCTCTTCTGATGAGCCATCCCGGTCGGGACCAACCATCCCAGTCAGGACCGTGGAGCCATCCCGGTCGGCACCATCTCGTCCCGGTCGGGATCATCATCCATCCCGACCGGGAAGAGCAATAACACCGCCTGGTGTTATGCAAAACACCGCCTGGTGTTATGCAAAACACCGCCTGGTGTTATGCAAAACACCGCCCGGTGTTATTCATGATCCCGGTCGGAACCAGATCCTTCCCGGTCGGGACCACTCCATCCCGGTCGGGACCACCACCATCCCGACCGGGGTGGAGCAGCTGTAACCCGCGCTTCCTTTTTTCTTCTCCTTTGCTCTTGTAACCCTATAAATACCCCCCTCTTGTAATCTAAGGGGATGTTCTGGATTACCCACTAAACCCTAGACTACTTTAGCCTAGATTAGCCTAGATTAGTGTAGATTAGTGTTTAGTTAATCGTTAATCTTAGTTTAATCCTTGTATTAGGGGAATTCTTGAAGAATCCAACCAAGATTGACAACCTTGGTTGATGTATTTTGGTTTTCTTATTATTACAAGTTTCAATCTTTCCTCCTTACTAGTGTGGTATAATTTCTCTTCTCCTTTCCTTTAATATTTGTTTTATCATTCAAGTTTTAATCTTTGTTCATTGTTTTTGTTCATAGTTCATTGTTTTTACTAGTTTCATTATGAATGTTTTGTTGTTTGTGTTGATTTCTCTTGTTTATGTTAATGTTTGTTTAGACATGTGTGAGTAGACTTTTTGTGGGGTTAGTAGGGGGATAAAGTGTTGATTATGGATGGTTAGGGTTTGATTGTGGGTAAAGTTGGGATCTTTGTTGCTAGTCACAAGTTATGCACACCATGTGTTTGTTGAATTGCTTGTTAGAGTAGTAGTTGCAAATACTTCTCTTGCTTGTCTTCCTCTTCTCATTGTGTGATTGATTTGTGGTTGAATCCTTGTGTATTGGGTAACATTTTGCGTAAGTATTCAGGTTTTGTCTTTGACACGAGAATGCGGACATTGGTTTTGACGCGAGAGCGCGGACCAACCTTAGTAACTAGGTGAACCTTGCACCATCGATCTCCCAACTATCCTACTACACTTATGAACCCGACCTAACCCTATTCTTTCCTTGTTTGTTTTCTTCCTCCTCTTAGTCATTGTTAGCTTCAGTTGTTTTACTTAGTTTATTCTTATTCTTAGTCTCCTCCCCTTTACTTTTGTTTTAGTTTAGTCTAGCCTTGAGACCTAGTCAAGTCTTTAGGTGCAACTTGGTCGAAACCCTCTTTACCGTCCCCGTGGACTCTACCCGACTTGCCCTATCTACGTGTTAGGAATAGTTGGTTTTTATTTGTTGGTGGGGATCCACGGCAAATCCCTCCCATCAATTAGTCGCCGTTGCCGGGGACGGTGCTAGTTTAGACCTTGTTTGCCTAAACTCCATTATAATTCCATTATAATTCTAATGTTTCACACCTATTACGTTACTCTAAGAACTTTATATTGGAAATTAAATTATACTCATAAACTGTGTTACTGTAACTCATTATGTATATTACTCTAACGCATAATGTGTGTTATTCTAACTCATTTTACTCTAATAAAGGATGTTGCTCTAAGGACTGGATATTGGAAAATCAATCAAACTCATAAATTGTGTTACTGTAACTTATTCAGTATGTTACTCTAACGAATAATGTTTGTTACTTTAACAATATATTGTCTTACTCAGAATTCTACTTCTTCTTCTTCATCCTCCTCCTCCTCGTCTTCTTCTTCTTCTTCTTCTTCTCCTGATTCTTCTTCTTCTTCTTCTTCTTCTCCTGATTCTTCTTCTTCTTCTTCTTCTTCGTTAGACGATGACTTACATGGCGTTTCCTAATGATTCTTCTTCTTCTTCTTCTTCTTCTTCGTCTTATTATTATTATTATTATTATTATTATTATTATTATTATTATTATTATTATCATCCTCATCTACATCTTTGAAGATCTACCCTATGCATGGAGTGAAACTCTCACCCACATACCTGCACCATTACTGTGCTTTTGCATCTACTACAAAAACAAGAACAATGCCAATAAACATGGCGACAAACAAACAATCAGAACTTTAAATACGGCGGTATTCTAACCAAAACATTAATAACTAAATCTGATGACATGTTACTCCAATGCTTCAAATGTGTTACTGTAATACATTAGGTATGTTACTCTAATGATGATGACTCGTTACTCCAATCAGAACTTTAATAATATACAATTTCTATACTATAAACGTAAAATATGATAATATGGCGCATCTTAATGACTTCCATGGCATTTCATGTATAAAGTATAAAGCAAACACTCACCATTGGTGTATTCGACAATTTGCATATCTGCCATTGAAGGAGAAGTTGCAATCGCGCGAGGAAGAAGATGAATGATTGAACATGTTATTGAGTGTGTTGATTGAACGCGTATACTTTGATTGAAGATTGGTTTGGTTGAAAGTAATGAATGAAAGTATGAAGCCATATCTTTCTTTGAATGAGGGAGTTACTCTTTGATATTGTTTCCTATTTTGATGGTAACCACATCCCATAATTATAGGAAGCAGTATCTTTCTTTTTTCTTTTTTCTTTTTTCTTTTTTTTATATGGCGGTATTATGAATCTGTTTGTCACTCCAATGCATTACAGTAACAGATGAAAAAAACTAAAGTAATAGATGAATAACATTAAAGTAACACGAGATTCAATTAACAGAAGATGCCTATACACATGGGTTAGACATTAAAATAACAGATGGTCTATATTAAAGTAACACATTATGTGCATTACAATAACTCCATATATATGTTTGTGCGAAAAATTCACATAATGATCAGATCTTTAATAATATGCAGTTTCTATACTGTAAACGTAAAATATAATAATATGGAGCATCTTAATGACTTTCATGTCGTTTTCAGTATAAATTACAAAGCAAATACTCACCGTTTGTGAATTCGAAGATTCGCATATCCGCCATCGAAGGAGAAGTTTCATTGGCGAGAGGAAGAAGATGAATGATTGAACGTGTAATTGAGTGGGTTGATTGAACGTAAGTTGCAACGACGCGAAAAAGAAGATAAATGATTGAACAATTTCCATAAACTTTGATTGAAGATTGTGTTTGTTGAAGATGATAAATGAGAGAATGAATGTCAAAATTGCTATGAATGACAGTATGAATGAAGACGTTAATATTTGATATTGTTTCCTATTTTGATGGAAGCAGTATCTTTCCTTTATTTTAGTAATGAAGCTATGATGGATCTCGTCCATCCATCCATCTTCCATTCAAAGAATGTAATGAGGACTTAGGGACTCAATATATGAGAGAGACTCATAAGAATCCCCCCCCCCCTCTCTCTCTATATATATATATATAGTCTCAATCGTTTGTTTATCTTTCATAATGTTTGTGGTTAATGGATTAAGTAAATTTAAATATATGATTAAGATTGAAACTTATATGACGATTACATATTCTTTTTTGATTATATGTGCAGACAACATACACTTTCACCATATTCGAATAATCAATAATAACGAAAAAGGTTGGGCACATTATACTCCATCATTAAATATATAAAGAAAATATTAAATGTGTAATGCGTAGGCTTTGATGGACATGATGTACTCCTCGACATGTATTTGAAATAACACTGCTCTCACACCACCTGATACCCGTCTTGAAATAATCAATAAAAATAAAAGTGAGATAAAACCCAATCCATAATAGATCGGTCCGTTGGATCAGGTTAAACTACTATATTTGAAACACATCGTAATTAATAAGTGTCAACTTAAAATTCTTAAAACACATACGTTTATGTGATATAATCTTAACAAATGTTACTAAAACAATTTTTTATATAGATCTAGGTGTTGCTGTTAGCTTATGCGTTGTTCGACTTCTTTGCTTGCGTGAGAAGGCGGGCTTTCTGAATTTAACCCATCTTTTCTGGGCCTTATGTATAACAATTGAGGAATTAATTTTATAGAGGCAAAATATTAAATAAAAATTGTTTAGTTTCGTTGATACTCCTACATAAATAAGAATTTTAAAAAGTATTATATATTTATATTTTAAAAGTAAAGATAATAAACGTAAGAAAAATGCTTTATTTAACTCTGCCGATATTGTAACCTATCTAGACCTAAAACCCGTATAAATCAATACGTACAAACTCTTATTTCACAATCCGTAATATACCCGACCAAAAATTTATCCGAACGTAAAATATCTAAATTATGACCCGCTCTCCTAATCGTAACATAATGTGTTTTCATATGCACCAGAATATATAAGATGTCGTCTATTTATTTTAGGATGTAAGAATGAAGCTGACACTTTATCACAGTGTCATTCGAACAATCATCTAGAGTTGCAAATAGCTTAAAGCTAATTAACTAAGGAACATCTCCATCATGCATATTCATCATAGTCTACCATTCGTGATTTTGTTGTTTTTACAAGATAGCAACAGAATCACGAATCAACAGAAACAACAACAGCAAATCAGTAACAATATCGACACCAGTAGCAAGTGCATGCAGAACGAAAAAGAAGAAGAAGAAGAGCATTTATCACCTTAAGCAAGGAACAATGGTGGAGTAGGGGTGTCGATCTGGGTTATCGACGATAGGGAGAAGAAGAAGTGCAAGCCAGATTGAGGATGATGGTTGATAGACAAAGGAGAAGCACGAAAATGGTGATTGCACTGGATGATTGATCGAGGAAGATGAATTATAAAGAGGACAAAAATGAAGGATGAGGCGGCTGACACAACAAGAATAAAAAGGTTTTTTATAAAATCACGAGTTTGATCAATTAATCACGGGTTTGATCAATCAAGGTGTTAGGAACCAAGAATATAATGTGTCCAAAGTGGTTCACGAAAATAATAGACTTAAAGTCAAGTTAGAAAAAGTAGTAATTGGGCCGAATACAATAATGTGTAAATAAAATGTTTATCAGGGTCAAAATAAATATTGTCTTCCATCAATTCAATTCTTTACGTGGGGACCATTTTTGTGAAGAAAAATGGTGGGCCTATGTAAGGAATTGACCGAATGAGAGGGAGTACTCCGTACTTGAGATAAAAATAAAGTCTATGAATATCATTCATTAGTTCGAAAGTATATGTAAAATATATCTCAAGTGTAAAAACAAACGTTTACGAGTAAAATAACGTTTCTTGAGAAAATTAACGAATGTAGGACGAAAATGAAATAAATTGATTTCTCAAGGGAAGTAATAAATGTTTTGACATAGCTTATTGAAACGAGTTCGAGTTGTAAAAAACATAACCAAGTTTAATTAAAATAATTTAGAAATCAAATCGTCGAAATAGAAGTTTGTTAAGACTGAAATGAGTAGATACATCAAAACAAAACTAAAAAGTATATTTTAAATATATAAAAAGAATTTTCGAGATAATTAAAATTTTAGAAGTTTAAATCGATTGAAACATAAATTCGTTTTATAATAATTTTAAGAATTACAAGTTAAATCATAAAAACAATAAAATATGAATAAAATTTAAATTATAAAAATCAGGGGTGTTACACGAAAGCAGGCGGAAGGTCGTGATAAGGGTTTGATAGGTTTTAATTCGCTAATTAAGAAGTGTGTAACTGGGTTGAATAGGACGGGTGGTATAATTTTAATAGCATGGGTTTAGTTATAACTGTGCTTTTTTATTAATGAGAACGGTTCCTTTGACCAACCGTGCTAAAAATAAATATAATAGGACGGTTCTTTTACTGAGCCGTGATATTTAATCAAGCTCATGGGGTGCCAAATTTTAATAACGTATAAAGGACGGTTCCGTGTATAAGTGTCTTATTATAAGCGTCTGGTAAAATCAAAAATATAGTAGTGACTAACTATCAAAATCGTTGCCAAACTTCTGACTCAAACTATAAATTATTATTAATACTTTTTAGAGAATATTTTTTGTGAGAGAGTGGTGGGATTTTGAGGTCTATTTATAGAACTAAGTAACTTGACCTCCAAACACTTCTTCTTGTCCACCAAGCATAACACATCACCATTGAGTCATAGTGTGACATAAAGAAAATGATGTAATGGAAATGATGCAAGTACTTGGCTTCCAAGTATCTAAGTACCATATATCACCATTAGTCATGGTTCGTGGCATTACCAATAAGCTTCTTTAGAAGCATTTTTCCAACAACATGATCCAAATATGGTAGACATTTAATTAATTTAAAAAGGTGAAGCACCTTCTTATGCAGTTGGTCTTACTTGCGACTGACATACCCGTCATAACGTTAAAATGGATCAAATATACTGTAGAATCTAGCGATCCTATAAGTACTCTAGAGAGGGGGTGAACAAAGTATGCCCTTTTTCAATTTTAATGACGTATTATACTTGAGACTTATTTTAAAAGTTCTAGTATAATGACACGTATTGAATATGGCTAAGTAAATGAAGTAACAGTTTATTTGCTATTATACTTACTACTAAAAAGTATAAGTATATGGAATAGCAAAAGTATTAAGAACGTAATAGTAAATAACACAAGCAATTTAACATGGTTTTGCCCAATTGAAAAGCCTACGTCCACCGGTGTCTTTATATATATATAGTAAAGATCAAGTGAGTCCTCCTATATACATTGAGTCCGTAAGTCCAATCTTGGACCATTGATCAAGTGGAAGATGGATGGTTGTGATTGCTTGAGGTGAAATAAGGAAATAACTAACAAATCTTGGTAATTATATCATTTATCTCTCTTCCTTAATTATTTCAATGCAAATCTTCTCTTTCTCCTATCAATCTTTTAAGTGTCTGATCTTTCTCTCACACAAGTTTCTTCAAAATTAAGTTTTTTTCATCTTCACCAAAAAATCATCATTTTTCTACTGTAATTGTACGTATGTTACTATGTTATTGCCATAACCCATAAACTACGTTACTTTAACTCATTCAATGTGTTACTTTAATTCATGAAATGTGTTACTTTAACTCATACAATGCGTTACTTTAATTCATGAAATGTGTTAACTCATACAATGCGTTACTTTAATTCATGAAATGTGTTACTTTAACTCAGAAAATCTGTTACGTTGTATAATAGTCTTTTGCAAAAACTGTTACTCTAACTCATACGATGTGTTACTCTAATTCATGAACTGTGTTAATTTAACTCATAAAATTTGTTACGTTGCATAATAGTCTTTTGCAAAAGCAGGACTTTCTATCACCCAAAAGAATAATGTATGTTTCTATTAAGGATACTCCAAAACAAAGATTATAAAACTCCATTATAATTCCAATGTTTCACACCTGTTATTCTAAGAACTGGATATTGGAAATCAAATTATACTCATAAATTGTGTTACTGCAACTCATTAAGTATGTTACTCTAACGCATAATGTGTGTTATTCTAACTCATTTTACTCCAAAGGATGTTACTCTAAGGACTAGATATTGGAAAATTAATCAAACTCATAAACTATGTTATTGTAACTTATCTAACGAATAATGTATGTTACTCTAACAATATATTGTCCTACTCATAATTGTTATTCTTCATCATCATCTTCTTCTTCTTCTTCTTCTTCTTCTTCTTCTCTTGATTCTTCTTCTTCATCGTCAGACGATGACTTACGTGGCGTTTCCTAATGATTCTTCTTCTTCTTCTTCTTCTTCTTCTTCTCATCTACATCTTTGAAGATCTACTCTATGTATGAAGTGAAACTCTCACCCACATCCCTGCACCATTCCTGTGCTTTTGCGTCTACTACAAAAACAAGAACCATGCAAATAAACGTGGCGACAAACAAACAATCAGAACTTGAAATATGGCGGTATTCTAACCAAAACATTAATAACTAAATCCGATGACATGTTACTCCAATGCTTCAAACGTGTTACTGTAATACATTAGGTATGTTATTCTAATGATGATGACTCGTTATTCTAAATCATTTGTTACTCCAATGCATTACAGTAACAGATGACAAGAACTACAGTAATAGATGAAGTGCATTAAACTAATACGAGATTCAATTAACAGAAGATGTCTATACACAGGGGTTAGACATTAAAATAACAGATGGTCTATATTAAAGTAACATATTTTGTGCATTACAATAACTCCATATATATGTTTGTGCGAAAAAATCATATAATGATCAGATCTTTAATAATATGCAGTTTCCATATTATAAACGTAAAATCTAATCAAATGGAGCATCTTAATGACTTCCATGGCAATGAAAGCTTAACAATTGATGAAGATTATAAAACACCTAATCAATAATCCGTGAATATTATGAAAAACCTAAATAATAAACATAATAATTTGGAATCTATACTAACACGAGAGCAATGAACCATTGATATGAAAATATGATGAATGAAATGAATAAAATTGACGCAAAACATGAATACAATTGACGCAATATCGGAATTCACCTTTTTTGTGCTTCACGAATTGTTTATCAACCGTTGATGAAGATGTCGCGATCATTGAATCCATAGTAACGGGTTGTTGATCACAGATTGAATGAATGAATGAGCGTGATATTGGAAGCGTTTTTTTAGGTTTGATGAACGTGTATGAATGAATGAATGAATAATGAATGAATGTGATATATTGTTTCCTAAAATTATGGGAGTTATTTTAGGATGCAGTATCTTATTTTATTTTTATTTTTTTAATGCAAAGATAGATTGAATCTTGCCCATCCATCCTCATCTCATTCAATGGATGAGATGAGGACTTAGGGACTCAAATATAGAGAAGGACTCATAAGAACGTTACTCTCTCTCTCTCTATATATATATATGTAAAAGTACCTACTCCGGATTACCTTACAAATAAATACTTTCACAGCTAACTTTAGTCGTGATTGTGTGAGTGATGTGAAACACTCGGTTTGAGAGATGTTACGCTCTCGGAGTGTGGGATGTTGAGCCCACGATGGTGAAGGATGTTATTCTTTCGGTGTGAGGGATGTGAAGCCCTCAGTGTTGGAATGATGTAGAGCGTTCGATGTGTGAACGAGACTAGTCATTCGATTGAGTATAACCACTATTCGACTCGTATACTTTCACTAGACGCCTAGTTTACAATATTTCTCAAACAAGATTACAATTCAATTGTCTAGAGAAAATAATGAAACTATATGTCTTCAAAGTATAAACAATAGAACACAATTTAATTAGCCAAGACTTAATCAAAACTTTTGCAAAACGTCTTTTACGTACAAATTAATTTGCTTTGCAAAAATGAGAGAGATGTATGTGTAAGTCGTGATGATTTGTGAAGAGAATCACTATTATGTACTCCGTATATGAAATTATTTGTATAAAAGAATGGAGAGAAATATTAAGTCCAGGTAGTCAATTCATATATCTAATATGTTGTACTCGTATATGGTAACAAGAATATAACTATAAGCAAGTAACTCAAGTTTCCTTTCATTTAGTGATTTTTTTCTATCTTTTTTTTGATGAAATGTGATATATATATATATATCAAAATATCAGGCTTTACAAGTAACAGTAGACCATCACATATGATGTCTACAACGCGTACTAACCATACAACTAGGAGCAAAATAAGAAAACAAGCAAACAAAGCCACTAATACCAGTCACAATTGTGTCCTGGTACCATGGCCAAACTCCTGCTCCTCATCTTCTTCTTGATAACTTCATACAGGTTCTTAGGTCGAAGCACAACACCTTCAATCCTTACTCTATTCCTCTGGTTCCATACGTGATAATAGCAGGCCACTAGTATCTTGGCATTTAGCTTCCATTGCGGCAGAGTTTTGTGTACAACAATCAGGTTTTCATCAGTTTATCTTTGACATTCATTCATCCCCCCATCATAGCCAGCCAAGATATCATTGAATGGTTAGGAATATTCCAGTTAGATCAAACTATATCATGCCAATCTCTTGGAGGGTGCTTTACTCTCAGCCATTCATAACTCTCTTTAATGGAGAAGGCTTTACCAGAACCACTCTAGCTCTTGTTCACATAGGCACCCTTCATAATCTCCTTGATCTTACAGATGTTTCTCCAAGACCAGTTGTCAGGTATTTTGGGGTTGTAACTATCCCAATCTCCCCCTTTAAATAGACTTGATTCACCCACCTGATCCAAAGTTTATCAGGTTGGGTGAATACCTAATCCACTAGTTTTGCAACTGCAGCCTGGTTCCAGATTGTGGGGTTCTTTATATTGAGTCCTCCTTCCTTTTTTGGGATTTTATTCTATCTTATGAAATAAGATATTTGGAGATTCATTTTCATGTGGATATTTAATATCTTTACTTGATAGTAACTTGCAAGATATGTTGTACGTGATTTTATCGCACCAATTGTATTATCTAAGTTTCCTTCTATAAATCTTTTCTAATATCTTATAAGGATAAGATATTTATGAAAATCATTTATATATGGATAATTATATACGTATCTTGATAATTTCTTTGTTACTTACATGTCGTGTTAGAATTTATGATACACTTAATAACTGATTAAGTTGTTTGATCAGTTTTGAATTACTGAATTGTGGTCCATTTGGTGATCAACATAAACTCTACCGAATATCAATCTTTTATCTCATATAATCCTATATTCCATCAACCATTATACGTAAACTTGATCGCCTCCCAATCGGTTCGGTCGTTAACGAAGGACGGGGGATCAAACGATATTTATAAGACTCGAGATGACACACAAAAACAAACAAGTATTCGTGGTAAGTCGAGGTCAGTCCACAGGGAACGGATGTGTTGACGGGTTTAAAGCGATGTGTTTGATGTCTAGAGGGGAGTTTTCTAAGGGTCGAGTCTATGGTCGAGTCTATGCTAGAGGAATCACTACGAGAATGGCTAAGGGTAATTAATCTAGGGAAAGGCGTTGGGGAGAAGTCGGGATTCGGAACATGGAATTTAAGAAAGTCGGGATCGAGTTTTTGTTGCAACATTGATAAAGGGAGAATGCCACCTTTCGGTTTCTTCACCCAACCCACCTAAAAATCCACTTTCCCGGCGAAGAAGGGTAAGTCTCTTGTTATGGTAATTTCTACCCCGAGTTTCCCCATATTGATAGAAATGAGTCAAGGTCGGTCTAGTTGGCCAGACTAAAACAACAATGACACAACAACCACAAACAAGGTAAACCAACATGCAAGCAACCCACCAATACCCCTAAATTCAAATAATCCAAGTCTTCATCCCTAAACCCCCCCAACAAGAAATCTACTCACTAATCATAATGGAGAACAATAAAACATTAACTATGGAAAAACTAACTACAACATACATATTAACTAGATCTAAGGAAACTAACAACAATATGATGAGAAAACTACAATCTAACAATTACCCACAAAACTATGAAACTAACAAATTAATCTAGAGAATAATCTACAACAACATGAACAAGATCTAGAGAAACTAACTACACTAAGAGAATCTAAGCTAGATATTAATGAGAAAACTAAATTAAAACTAAACTAGAGATAAGAGAGTGGAAAGAAATGTACCAATTATGAAGATCTACAAGAAATAAGAAGCTTGCATGAATAAAGGTTGAAGCTTTGATGGAGATAGTGAAGAACTTGTCACTAATTCTTCAATAAACCCATAAATCTTCAATAAAACTTGAATAATCTTCTTACAAACTTGTAATCTAGAGAATTGATGATGTAAACTGAGTAGATCTACTACTAATTACTATGTAAACTACTAGATTTTTAGAGAATTACTACTAGATTAGTACTAGATTGTTCTACTAATGGTGGATGATGGATACTACTACTACACTAATGGAGGATGCTAATGGATACTAATGGAAGCTTGGGCAACAATCTAGGGTTACATATATATAGTAATCCTCTTAATGGGTATTTAACCTAAAGCCCAAATCCAACTCTTGCTTCATTAGTGAGACAATCTCCCTTAGCATCTTCATGGGGTGAAACTTCGCCCTGCGGTCTTGACAATAATTCCCACCGGGTGAAATTTCACCCGGTCAAATTTTCTTTCTTTTTTCGCGTTTTTGGCACTTCTTCCCATCGAGCGAAATTTCACCCTGTGGGCGAAATTTCGCCCGGTCAGTTTCGCCCGGTGGAGAGTCTCGGAAAATCTTCGGGGAGGCGTTTTTACCGTCGGGTGAAATTTCGCCCGATGTGTCTCACCGGGTGAAATTTCGCCCGGTCATTTCACAGGCCTCTTTTCTTGTCTCATTCTTCTTTAATTGATTGGATGGCTTTAAACTTTAAGTTGTGTGCTTTACTCTTAGGACGGTAGGACGGTATTCCCTTCTCTTGTGCTCGTGGAAGCTCGATCGTGATTTCGGTGCAAAATCCTATCAAAATCGATATAAAACTACCAAAAACACGTAAAACTCACAAGAGGGACGCTAATGTGAGAAGTACACAAAATATGGCGATAATCGCACTCTAAACTCGCAAAACGAGGGGAAAACGGGTCTAAATGAGGGGGAAAACGGTCTAAATTTAGCACACAACAATTCCCCCACACTAAACCGTTGCTCGTCCTCGAGCAAAAACCCAAAAAGAAATTACATACTACTACTACTAGCTAGACTATGCTAAGCCGATACGGGGCAATTAACGGGCCTGCTCCGTCTCTTCAACTCACATCGAAATACCCATGAGGCAAGGTACTTCCATGCAAGGCAAGTTGGGGCTTGCTCAAAATGGTGGATGCGACTAAACACACAAAACACATAACACGAAAGAATAGACGAATCCAAAGCAAAATTAAAACACCGAATCCCTCATCGAGACGGCGGGGAAGACACCGATTACTTACTTAGAACAACAATAAACTTCCAAGATAAATGACCCATGTAAATGAGGACCAAAGCCTAATACTATGACAACTAAGCAATATAAGTGTTGATAACTTAGCCTAGGTCCTCCTAGTCTTCTAAAGGGGTACGACGGGGCGTATAACGAAGTGGAAAAAAGTGAACCAAGGATTCGTTCGACACTGTAGGTAGGTGCAGTCTCGCTCTTTGGCAAGCCAAGAGGGTCGTTCCAAACTCGAATTTCCTAAATTAGCCCAAATAAAAGGATGGAGTGTTTACAATTATTGGGGTGGATCGACTAATCACCGCTATCTTCCTACCTCGGGACTCGGTCCTCTAGTTGGCACTTCACGGCGATGAATCGATCAAAGGTTTTTTTTTAGGAGATGTTTTTGATGATATGATCTCATTTGAAGCTCCTTTTCTCTCCTTGTTTTTCATATTTTTGTGCCCTTTTCTCTTGCTTTGGTTTGCTCTTTTTTGGCTTTTTTGATTTTGATGTGGTTCATAACCAAGCTTAGAGGTTATTTTTGTGTAAACTTATTGTGGTGATGTATAGGTGGAGGAAAATAGATAAACGAGAACACGCATCATTCCCGAATAACCCATGAAAAGGCGGAAAGAATTTGGACTAAAGGTGCAATGGTCGTTCGAGCAAGGTCACCTAGAAAACGGGATGCGGGAACCAAGGCCTAACTCCTCCATGGGTGGTCAAGGTGGTCAAATGAAAACCCCGAAGTAAACCTCTAGTAGAAAAGGTGGACTCAAGCTAAAGGATCAACAAATTCACTGATTAATAGAGTCATTCTACTAGATTAAGGTCCAAAATCTACAATGAGTTATCTACAATGGAATGTAAACTCTTATAAAAGGTTTGTAATCGGGTTTTCGAAAACATTTAGTCCCAGACACACTATACAAAAACAAAAAAGAACACACGAAAAAGAAAAGGCAATAGAAGAAAACACAAGTAAAGTCATGTACTCCATACTCCATCAACATTCAAGCACACAATCAACCACAACACCCAAAATGCTCAACTTCGAGAGCCTCCAATAGCAACAGCCTAACTCCTCTACAAAATTAAACAAAGAAGGAAGGAAGTTACCAAGCGGATGCTTTCATAATCTCTTCAATTCGTGCAATCAAGGTGGTGGTTACCGGTAAGAGTAGAGAACAAGACCGTACACGGGACACGAAAACATAACGAGAATGAGAAAGGAAAAAGGAAAAGAAAAAGAAAAAATGTTTTTGATTTTTCGAATTTTTCAAATTTTTATGGATTTTGAAAAGATTTTTGGCAAAATAAAAGATAGTAGACTCCTCCCCCACACTAAAACTGTACATTGTCCTCAATGGACAAGTAGAGGAAGAACGAAAAAAGACGAAAAAGAAAAATCTTTTTGGATTTTTAGGATTTTTCAAATGTTTTTGGGTTTTTCAAAATTTTTGAGAAAAGAAAAGAGAATGAAAAATGAAGAAAGTGATAAAATAGTGGCGGGCCTAGGTGCAATCACATCACCTAAACCCTAGCCAAGTGG
This sequence comes from Agrostemma githago, assembly GCA_958450325.1. NCBI lineage: Eukaryota > Viridiplantae > Streptophyta > Magnoliopsida > Caryophyllales > Caryophyllaceae > Agrostemma > Agrostemma githago. The sequence continues at coordinate 40,201,704 of OY288241.1, read as the reverse complement.
CTAAGAAATCGGAAAAGAAATTAAAAGAAAAGAAAAGAAATTAAAACGAAGAGGTGAAAAATTGGGCATAGGTGTAGTCACGTCACCTAGCCCGGATTAAGAAAAATTGAGAAAAGTTGATTAAAATTTGGATTTTCAAAAGGGTCAATGGCGTAATCACATCGCCTAAAGACCGGGAGCAAAACCAAGGCCGCGACGGCCGCAAAAATACCAATGGGACAATGGAACAGCTTGCAAATTTGGTTTGATATAAAACAATCACCGACTCTACAAGGAACAAGGAACAATATTAATTCAAAGACATACAATTATAGATGATTGGAGACTCACTGACACAATCCACACAAATACCCACAACATATACAAACCATGTTATCTACCGACTCTAATAGGGGTGTCTAGTTTGAATAGTCATTTGATGCAAAAGAAGCTGTTGGAGTTCCCTCACCGGCATACTCCCAAACTCCTACTCCCCCGATTTGGTCAGTCGGAATTCACAGGGACCTGGAGGTAGGTCCCAATTTTGACAGTTATAAATATTGGTTCGGTTTTTGCTGGGGACTATTAAAGCACGGTCATGGCTAAGAGTGACGAGGCGATGGTCAGGTACTTTAAAAATCCAACTAGGGAAGTAGGCCTCGTCAAGCCAGACATGGTTATCATGTGGGATAAGATGGTCGGTCGCGTAACCCAAATTTCTTGCTATTACAGTCACAAGACCACCACAATCGACAGAGGGGCGTTGGGCAACTATGATTTGATGAAAGTGTAACGCCACGACAATAGGTAGGTCAAGGGGGGTAGGGTTACCGAGCAAAGAGTCACAAATTAATTGCAAGACACACACATTGAGGTTAATAATATTATCGGTAGATGGCAAAAGACAGTGAGAAAGAATTTCAGCAAAATAACGGATGGCAGGGTTACGGATTTCGGCGGTAAAGCTAGAATTTGGTTCGAAATCACGTTGACCCGGCGCTATGCGCCTCCACAAGTCTCTCCTAGTCGCACTACTTTGCGAATCACTTAGGGGTTCACTTAGTCCGGTACCCAATGAGGGTAAACCTAGAGCTAAACCAAAGTCGGAAACATTTAAACAGTGATTTCAATCGAAGAGTCTAAATTTGAACTCTCTTGGTGTGGTCGGATTATCGATGGTAAAGGTACCTAAAAATTCACAAGTCAAGTCTTTATTTGTGCAAGGCACAAAATTAAGTAGCTTACTAGTACCAATCCTAGACGATAACTCTCTTATATCGTTCTTAATTCCTAAAATTTTCGTTGTGAATGGACAAGGCCACCTTGTACTCTGAAAAGCTTTTTCAGAAAAGGTTTGAGCCAAAGGTGTATTAGGACAAGGTAAGACTTTAGGCTTCGAAGACTTACTAGAAGATGAACATTTAAGAGGTTTAGAAGTCGAAGCCATACCTTGTTTTCGCGTGGTTCGTTGGGCTCTTGTCTCCATAATGATAATAATTTGCAAGAAAAATCTCGAAACTTTAGCTTCTTCCCTTCAAAAACCCAAGAATATAATCACCAAGTGGAAATGGAATGGAGGTTTGAATGTGATTGGATATGGAAGGTGGTTTAATGTGTTTATGATGGATGAAAATGTGGAGTGAATTGTGAGGTAAAAAGGGTGATATAAATAAGGGTGGTTGGGAGGGAAAGTGAAAGTTTTAAAGTTGGTGGTAAAAATTTGGTGTAAAAATTTTTGGAAGGAAAGTTATGGGCGGTAAATATGAAGGAGGGAATTGAAATTGTAGTGAGGAGGTGTGTTATAGGTGAACTGGCCAAGCCCATGCCGCCGGGTGAAATTTCACCCGGTCAAGCACCACCGGGTGAAATTTCACCCGACGGACTTTTCGTCGTGTAAAGCGTTTTCTGCCATTTTTATGACCGAGTGAAATTTTACCCGGTCAAAATCTCACCGGGCGAAATTTCGCCCGGTGGTATCTGCTTCGATTTTGACAATTCTGGCAACTTTCCGTAGGGCGAAGTTTCGCCCGGTCAGGTCTCACCGGGCAAAAATTTTGCCCGGCGGTCTTGTTTTCTTCGTTTTTCCGCCTTGCCACTTCATGCCTCTTCCAATAGTCACTTAAGGATTCAAATATTGACTCGACTCACATTACATAATCAATATCTACCACAAACATGCTTGTGGTCTTCAATTTAGCTCCATAACTTCTCCAAAAAGCATGGTCTTCATCCAAATTAAGTGCTCCATGGCGAAATCCAAGTTCAACCATTCTTCTCAAGCTAACAAACTAACAACACAAAGAAATATAATACTTATGTACAAGGTGGTTATTGAAGATACCACCAAACCTACTTCAATTTCGAGGTGGGGTTAAACATCGCTCCCGAATGGGAGCTCACCGAACTTCATGGTAGCGAAGGTCTCACGAACGTGACCGGGGTGATAAATCTTCAAACGTTGTCCATTAACCATAAACTTCCCGGTCTCCGGGCTAGATATTTCTATTGATCCATATGGTTGCACCTTGGTCACTTCGAATGGACCCGACCATTTTGGTTTCAACTTACCGGGGAAGAGCTTAAAGCGAGAGTTGAAGAGTAATACCTTATCACCAACGGAGAAGTCCTTACGAAGTATTCGAGAATCGTGCCATTGGCGAGTTCGTTCCTTGTAAATCTTCGAATTTTCGTAGGCTTCAAGTCTTAATTCTTCCAATTCTTGTAGTTGGAGAAGGCGGTTATCTCCTACAACACTCTCATCGAAGTTTGGCTCTTTGATTGCCCATTCAGCTTTGTGTTCTAATTCCACCGGTAAATGACAAGCTTTGCCATACACAAGACGATAAGGAGTGGTTCCAATCGGTGCTTTGTAGGCCGTCCTTAATGCCCAAAGGGCGTCATTTAACTTTAATGACCAATCCTTTCGGTGTGTATTTACAACTTTCTCTAAAATTCCCTTGATTTGACGGTTGGAGATCTCGGCTTGCCCATTTGATTGAGGGTGGTAGGCTAGGGACATCTTGTGAGTGATACCATATTTCCTAAGAAGGTGTTCAAAGGTATCTTTCCTAAAATGAGAGCCTCCATCACTAATTATGGCTCTAGGCATACCGAATCTCGGGAAAATTACATTCTTGAAAAGCTTAAGTACAACCTTGGAGTCATTGGTGGGGGAAGCTACAGCCTCGATCCATTTTGAGACATAATCAACCGCTACTAAGATATACTTGTTACCAAAGGAGGATGTGAACGGACTCATGAAATCAATGCCCCAAACATCGAACAATTCAATCTCTAAGATGGGTTGAAGGGGCATCTCATTTCGTCTTGTAATATTCCCACTTCTTTGACAAGCATCGCATGCGAGAATGAAAGCTCGAATGTCCTTAAACATGGAAGGCCACCAAAACCCGCTTTGGAGAACGTTGGCAATTGTCTTTTGGTTGGCCAAGTGTCCACCATAAGATGTCGAGTGAAGGTGCTTCACAATATTATAACCTTCATCGGCCGTGACACATCGTCGGTAAATTTCATCTACACAACGGCGAAACAAATATGGTTCGTCCCAATAATAGCGTCGGGCTTCATAATGTAGTTTCTTCCTCTCTTGCTTGGAATAATCGTCCGGAATAAAAATGAGATACTAGGAAATTGACGATATCGGCATACCAAGGTGAAATAGTATCAACGGCCATCAAGGCCTCATCTCTCATAGCTTCATTGATGGGGGTACCATCTTCTTCATTGTTCTTTTTACTAACCGTTAGCCTACTAAGATGATCCACTACCAAGTTCTATGATCTGGCTTTGTCTTTAATCTCAATGTCGAATTCTGTTAGAAGGAGGACCCACCGAAAGAGTCGGGACTTGGTCTCCTTCTTGGACATGATGTATCGAATCGCCGCATGATCGGTGTGAATTATGACTTTGGAACCGGTAACATAATTTCGGAATTTCTCCATGGCATAGACAACGGCAAGCATCTCTTTCTCGGTTGTTGTATACCTCGATTGGACTTCATCTAATGTCTTGCTTGCGTAGTATATCACATGTAGCTTCTTGTCAACCCGTTGACCTAGAACGGCACCTACGGCAAAATCGGAAGCATCGTACATGATCTCAAATGGAAGATTCCAATCGGGAGCTTTGATGATTGGAGTGGTAGTGAGAGCGGTCTTTATCCTGCAAAAGGCCTCAAGACACGAGTCATCGAAAACAAAATGTGCATCTTTCATAAGCAAAGAAGTCAAAGGCTTAGCAATTTTGGAAAAGTCTTTAAAAATCGTCTATAAAAACCGGCGTGACCTAGAAAAATCCTCACCCCTTTAACATTTGTAGGGGGTGGCAAGTTTTCGATCACGGAGACTTTCGCCTTATCAACTTTGACTCCTCTATTAGAAACAATATGACCAAGGACAACACCTTGTTCAACCATAAAATGACACTTTTCCCAATTTAAAACAAGTCTATACTCTTTACATCGAGCTAACACTTGATCAAGATTTTCAAGACAAGAATCAAAAGATGTACCATGGACACTAAAATCATCCATAAAAACTTCCATAGATTTTTCAATGAAATCGGAAAAAATAGCCATCATACATCTTTGAAACGTCCCTGGCGCATTGCATAGTCCGAATGGCATCCTTCTATAAGCATAGGTGCCATAGGGACATGTAAAGGTGGTTTTCTCTTGGTCATCGGGATGAATGGGAATTTGAAGAAATCCGGAATGACCATCAAGGAAACAAAAATAAGAATGATGCGCCAAACTTTCAAGCATTTGATCAATAAAGGGAAGGGGGAAATGGTCTTTTATGGTGGCCGTGTTCAATTTTCGATAGTCTATACACATGCGCCAACCGGTAAGGGTCCTAGTAGAAATTGACTCACCCTTTTCTCCTTTAACAACCGTCATTCCTCCTTCTTTCGGCACAACTTGTACGGGGCTAACCCATTTACTTCCGGTTATTGGGTATATAATGTTAGCCTCATACAACTTGAGGACTTCCTTCATGACAACCTCTTTCATGTTGTGGTTTAATCTACGTTGACCTTCAACCGAAGGACGATGGTCATCATCAAGGATGATCCTATGCATACAAACGTTTGGACTTATGCCTTGGAGGTCGACAATGTTATACCCGATGGCCTTTTTGTGTTTTCTCAAAACGCTCAAAAGTTTTTCCAAACGGGATAATTAGTTCCTTCAAGAAAAGCATATTTGAGGGAAGAGAGAAGTGGTTTAAGTTCAAGATTAGGAGGAGAAGATACCATACTCTTACCCACCGGTAGTGGTTCTACCTTTTCATCATGCAAACATTCATCTTCAAGGGGTGGAGAGTCAAATGGTTCATCTTCTTGCTTATCATCATCTATCAAGCTATACTCAACCAAACTGTCAATAACTTCAATGGAATTCATTTGTTCAATCATTGGTTGTTTAAGAGCTTGAGAAAGGGAAAACTCTACCGATTCGCTCCCTATGTTAAAAGATAACTTTCCATTTTTAACATCAACTATAGCACCTCCGGTAGCCATAAAAGGTCGACCTAAAATAATGGGGGTAATAGTGTCTTCAGGCATATCCATGACAACAAAGTCGAAGGGGATGAAGAATCTACCAACTTGAACGGGTACATCCTCAAGTATCCCAAGTAGGTACTTAACGGACCTATCCGCAAGTTGAATTGACATGCTAGTGGGTCTCATCTCCCCCACATTAAGTCTCTTGGCAATAGATAAGGTAACAAACTAACACTAGCCACTAGGTCACATAAAGCTTGATTAACAACAACATTTCCAACCCGACAAGAGATAGAAAAACTACCGGGATCTTCAAGTTTCTTTGGTATTTGGTTCATAAGAATGGCACTACATTGTTCCGTGAGATAAATACATTCTTTGTCCTCTATTGTTCTCTTTTTAGTTAAGACATCTTTCAAAAACTTAGAATAGAGGGGCATTTGAGAAATTACCTCGGCGAAGGGTAAAGTTACCTCTACCTTTTTCAACATATCAACGAAACGGCTAAATTGAGCATTCTCCTTGCGTGGCTTAGCTCGTTCGGGAAAGGGCAATGGAGGGACAAAAGTGGGAGGCGGTGGAACATTGGATTCTTCTTCTTCTTCGGCTAATCGTTCCGCCTCTTTTCTTTTTGCTTCTTTCGCTTCCATTTGCTCTTTCTTCTTTCTTTGTTCATTTTCCGCATTTTGAAGGATATCGAACTCCGCTTGTATTCCCCGGTTTTGTTTGGGGGAAGTGGGAGATGATTCTTGTGATGCACTTGGTTGATTGACTTTGGATGGAGTGCTTTTGGTGTTCAAGTTCAAATTCTTGTATGGGTCCTCAAGTTCTTTGCCACCTCTCAAAATGACGGCATTTGCTTGGTGCGAAGGGTCTCTTGGGTTTTGGGGTTGCCCGGGCAAACCATGGGGTGGATGAATTGGGGCGACTAAGGCTTTTGTTGCTTCTTATGATTCCCAAACCTTTAGCCTTGCCTTGGTGTCTTGATGTTCATTCCATAGTTGCCCAACGGTTCTTTGCATTTCATTATAGTTTTCCAATGGGACTCCTCCTTGACCAATTTGAGAATTGTTTGGTTGGCCATAAGATTGAGAGGGTTGATTAAATGGTGGTTGATTGTAACCTTGGTTTCCTTGAAAAATACCTTGGAACCCTTGATTGTATCCATGATTAAAATTATTACCATGTTGATTTTGGTAATTGTTGTAATTGTTAGGAACATGAAAGTTGTTACTTTGTTGATTGAAGTTACTCCTTTGATGAGGAGGCATATATGGGGGCATCCTTGGAGGACCTTGGTTAAAGGGCCTTTGTTGACTTTGATTGAATGGCCGCAATTGACTCCCTTGGGCACGTGGCATCAGATTTTGGACATTTTGATTGCCATAAGAAAAATTAGGATGAAATCTTGTGCCGGCGTTGTAAGTATTGGAAAAGGGATCAAATTGGGGTCTTTGCCCATACACTTGTATAGCTTGGACTTCATTCGGCTCTTCAACATAAACTTCTTCATTAGGAATGCAAGAGCTAGAATCATGGCCATAATTGCCACAATGATAACATTGAACTTCCCACGTCAATTGCTTTGGAGGAGATGGTTGCCTTGATGGAACACTCCCTTGAATTTGGTACATACCTCTAAGAGTAAGCTTTAAACTCATGGCATCCATTCTCTTTTTTAATTCTTCAAGTTCCGCTTGAAGCTTCAATTCATTAGAACTCGCGGATGAGTTCACTTCAATTTTCTTTCTAGAATACTTCGATTGACCCATTCTAGAGTCACTCCTTGCCATCATTTCAATAAGACTCTTAGATGCCAATCGGTGAGAGAAGAGAAGTCTCCTCCGGCGGTCGAATTGAGGTTTTCTTTGGTTCTCGATGAAAGGGTGTTATAAAATGTTTGGGTGGTTAGCCAATCGGGTATTCCATGGTGTGGACATTTGCGCAACAAATCTCTAAATCTTTCCCAAGCCTCACTTAGGCTTTCAAATTCATCTTTCTTGAATGTTTGTATCTCCATGCGATATTGATTAGTCTTTGACGGCGGGAAATATTTCTCCAAGAAGGCATTAGATAATTGAGCCCATGTTGTAAAAGTGTTAGCGGGATGACCTTGAAGCTATCTAAGAGCTCCATCTCTCAAGGTCTTTGGAAATAATAAACGATGCAATTGGCATGAAGTTAATCCATTGAGACGGGCTCCTACTAATTTTTCTTTAAATGAAGCAATGTGCTCTTGAGCATCTTCTTGAGAAAACTCGTGAAAAGTATCTTGTTGAACCGCATTTGTCAAAGAAGCTTTTAATTCATAGTCCTCGGGAATCTCTCCGAAATCGACGGGAGAAGGTGTTTCTTCATGTGTGAGTTGGGAATGAGAGCGTAGGGTTGCCATTTGATGAATTGGTGGTGATGATGGATTTGAATTTGGATGATTTGGAGGGGATGGATTTTGATTTTGTGGTGGAGTTTTCGGTGATGGTGGTGAATTTTGTGAAGTAGAAGGTATGGAAGGGTTATTTGGAGTGGGATTATGTGATGTAGAAGGTGTAGAAGGTGTATGTGGTAGGATGGGATTAAAGTTAGGAGGTGATAATGAAGGATGTGGGATAATAGTAGTTGAGTTATTTCCCCGAAAACATAATGCTCTAAAAGTCCTTTCCGACTCCGGATCGAACCACAAGGGCGATGACGTGTTCCTGGGCATAAAACTCAATTTAAACGATAAGACTCCTAGCACCTTGCGGCACTAGGGAAAAGAGAGAAGGGAAAAGAATCAAACACAACAATTACTCGTCGTTCCCCGGCAACGGCGCCACTTTGATCGCCTCCTAATCGGTTCGGTCGTTAACGAAGGACGGGGGATCAAACGATATTTATAAGACTCAAGATGACACACAAAAACAAACAAGTATTTGTGGTAAGTCGAGGTCGGTCCACAGGGAACAGATGTGTTGACGGGTTTAAAACGATGTGTTTGATGTCTAGAGGGGGGGGGTTTCTAAGGGTCGAGTCTATGGTCGAGTCTATGCTAGAGGAATCACTACGAGAATGGCTAAGGGTAATTAATATAGGGAAAGGAGTTGGGGAGAAGTCGGGATTCGAAACGTGAAATGTAAGAAGGTCGGGATCGAGTTTTTGTTGCAACATTGATAAAGGGAGAATGCCACCTTTCGATTTCTTCACCCAACCCACCTAAAAACCCGCTTTCGCGGCGAAGAAGGGTAAGTCTCTTGTTATGGTAATTTCTACCCCGAGTTTCCCCATATTGATAGAATTGAGTCAAGGTCGGTCTAGTTGGCCGGACTAAAACAACAATTACACAACAACCACAAACAAGGTAAACCAACATGCAAGCAACCCACCAATACCCCTAAATTCAAATAATCCAAGTCTTCATCCCTAAACCCCCGAACAAGAAATCTACTCACTAATCATAATGGAGAACAATAAAACATTAACTATGGAAAAACTAACTACAACATGCATATTAATTAGATCTAAGGAAACTTACAACAATATGATGAGAAAACTACAATCTAACAATTACCCACAAAACTATGAAACTAACAAATTAATCTAGAGAATAATCTACAACAACATGAACAAGATCTAGAGAAACTAACTACACTAAGAGAATCTAAGCTAGATAATAATGAGAAAACTAAATTAAAACTAAACTAGAGATAAGAGAGTGGAAAGAAATGTACCAATTATGAAGATCTACAAGAAATAAGAAGTTTGCATGAATAAAGGTTGAAGCTTTGATGGAGATAGTGAAGAACTTGTCACTAATTCTTCAATAAACCCATAAATCTTCAATAAAACTTGAATAATCTTCTTACAAGCTTGTAATCTAGAGAATTGATGATGTAAACTAAGTAGATCTACTACTAATTACTATGTAAACTACTAGATTTTTAGAGAATTACTACTAGATTGTTCTACTAATGGTGGATGATGGATACTACTGCTACACTATGGAGGATGCTAATGGATACTAATGGATGCTTGGGCAACAATCTAGGGTTACATATATATATATATATATATAGTAATCATCTTAATTGGTATTTAACCTAAAGCCCAAATCCAACTCTTGCTTCATTAGTGAGACAATCTCCCTTAGCATCTTCATGGGGTGAAACTTTGCCCTGCGGTCTTGACAATAATTCCCACCGGGTGAAATTTCACCCGGTCAAATTTTCTTCCTTTTTTCGCGTTTTTGGCACTTCTTTCCATCGGGCGAAATTTCACCCGGTGGGCGAAATTTCGCCCGGTCAGTTTCGCCCGGTGGAGAGTCTCGGAAAATCTTCGGGGAGGCGTTTTTACCGTCGGGTGAAATTTCGCCCGGTGGTGTCTCACCGGGTGAAATTTCTCCCGGTCATTTCACTGGCCTCTTTTCTTGTCTCATTCTTTGTCAATTGATTGGATGGCTTTAAACTTTGAGTTGTGTGCTTTACTCTTAGGATGGTATTCCCTTCTCTTGTGCTCGTGGAAGCTCGATCGTGATTTCGGTGCAAAATCCTATCAAAATCGATAGAGAACTACCAAAAACACGCAAAACGCACAAGAGGGACGCTAATGCGAGAAGTACGCAAAATATGGCGATGATCGCACTCTAAACTCGCAAAACGAGGGAAAAACGGGTCTAAATGAGGGGAAAAACGGTCTAAATTTAGCACACAACAAAACTTTATCTAGATGTAACTTTAGCTTTGATGAAAAGATTAGTATAAATACAACACCATTCAGGGTCACTAAATTCATCTTCTATATTCATCAATATTCCAATCTGAGAAGAAAGAGTTTTAGAACCGACAATAAAGAAAGACGGTCGAAGGTTTTCGGGGACGGTATTTTTGGGTTGTTGATAAAGCTGTTCAGGAATCCGATAAGGAATGGCTGGAGGTTATTTCTAGATCTTATTATTTTACTTCCGCTTTCGAGTTTATCGTTATGTTCATTTATTAATTAGAACATGATAAATTCATATTAAGGACTCACATTTGGTATTAGAGCTTCAAATTATACCTTTGTCTTGCTTTCTTTTCTTGGTCATTTTTTCGTCGGTCCTATTAATCGCATGATTTTCTGCCATCTATGAGTATTAGATTTACGGTTATTATAGTGTTGTATTATGTCGTATGTTTTATGGTGTGGAGAACTATTATGGACCTTTGTTTTATCTTCTATATTGATCCTCATTATCATACACGTGGAGTTGCATGCTCTTTACTTTGATGAAATTGACAGTGGTGGCATAATTAAATTATAATAATAAATTAGCATAATTTCATTAAGTGTTTGGTGTGTTGTACTCCACTTTGGTAATGGGTTTTATTTTGCTGTTTTTTGTTTTTGTTTGTTGCCTACTACTGGGGCATTAATTAATTGCTTGATACTAAATAGGAGGCATGCAGACTGTTATATATATATTTTGTTACGCCATGTAACATGTTAGTACAATTGTGCAGTTTTTCATTCGTCTTTAGCATTGTTCATGAGTATAAAGTTTCAGATTTATTGGGTACTCTTTTGTCTTGTATGTTTTAATAACCTTATTCATGTCGTACTCTTCTTCTTAAGAGTAATCCTTATTATATTTGTACATATATATTCACTACAACAAATCATCACTTGCGCCACGGAAATTTTGTTGCCACGGCTACTTGTGCCACAGAAAATTTACCGTGGCAAATAGTCTAGCCACGGAAATTTGACACTTGCACCACGAAAATAAACGTGGCCACGGGCTAGCCATGTTTATTTTCGTGGCGCAAGTGTCAAATTCCCGTGGCTAGACTATTTGCCACGATAAATTTTCCATGGCGCAAGTAGCCGTGGCAACAAAATTTTTGTGGTGCAAGTGATGATTTGTTGTAGTGATTATTTTGTATGACATTCGGATATTTTGTTAAGTCAAGATAATAAGTTACGTTCTGGGTCATATGAATATTAAGTTTCACATAAGAAATCTAGTTTTATTATTATGTCGGTTTTAAGTTGTCTATATATACTTAAGTTAAAATATATAGATTAATAACGTAATGTTGCCCGTAAGGGTGTTGCCTAGTGGTGAAAACTTGTGGTCATCAGCCCAAGGGTCTCAGGTTCAAGCCTCTGCAAGCGCGAACTTGTAGGAGTTGTATGGCTTGAGACTGTGCCTTCTAGACTTCGAGCCTGTAACCCACGGGCGGTTTACCCTGGTGTGTGTGGTTTTCAGGCTATGCGTACACCCGAGGGTTTACCCAGAGCGCACAAAAAAGATAGCAGCTGCGGGTTCCCTCGTTCATAAAAAAAAAGTAATGTTGAGTGATTCATAAATTTTATTGGTTAGGGAGTAGCCACAACATCTCTAATTGGTTGAAATTTTGTTTTGGAATCGCATGTAGTAACTAAACATTAATATTAATCAATCGTTCGTAATATAATAAAATGTGCCCACGGGAAATTTTGTTATATTTGTATGATTAATAGGATGAATATTAAACTATATTTCTTGATATACCCACAGAAGTTAAGAAATAAAAATTTAATAGTCTCATCATTGAGTTAATTAAAACTAATTAAAATTATTATGAGTCTATTTTGAGTGAGACTTTAACCCACAGGCAAGTTTTATATCACTAGATTCATATAAGCATGATTTTACATTGGTAAAACATGATTATAGATATGTCTCAAATTATTAATAAGCATGTTATTTATTTATTTGTATTTATTTTGTCTGGTAGTTCTTATGATGTCAAATTTGACATTCCTGAATTGAATGGTGAAAATTATAAGGTCTGGAAAGAGAGGGTACTACTGCGGTTAGGATGGATGGATGTTGATTAAGCTATAAGAAAAGACGAATCACCTAGTATAACGGACGCTAGTGAACTTGATGAGGTAGATCTTTATGAAAAGTGGGAGAGTTCTAACCATCTCTCCATTATGTTCATAAAGACCAGGTTATGTGCTAGTATTAGTGGTTCAGTTGATAAGTATGATAAGGTTAAAGACCTAATTAAGGCCATCGATGAGCAATATGTGACTTCAGACAAATCTCTTGCCAGTACCTTAATTATGCAATTTTCATCCCTAAAGCTCACTCAAACTAAAGGCGTGCGTGAATATATCATGCGCATGAAGGACATTGCGACTCAACTTAAAGGCTTGGAGGTTACTATGTCCGACTCTTTTCTAGTGAACTTCATTTTATGCACTCTTCCTTCACAATATGCCCCATTTAAGATATCCTACAACACACATAAGGATAAATGGTCTATTAATGAGCTTATGACCATGTGTGTTCATAAGGAGGATAGATTGCTATTGGAAGAATGTGAAACGGTGAACTTTACCACTTCTAAAAAGAAGGGTGTTGATCACACTAAAGATAAAGGAAAGGTGAAGGTTCCAGCTCAGTCAGTCATAAAGAAGGAGTCTTCGTGTTTCTTCAGTAAAAAGAAGGGACACATAAAGAAAGATTGCTCTAAATTCAAAGTCTGGCTGAAAAAGAAAGGTAATTTTCTAGCACATGTATACTATGAATCTAATATGGTTTTAAATCATAATACATGGTGGATTGACTCTGGCACTACAATCCATGTTTCGAATACCTTGCAGGGTATGACAAACCTCAGGAAACCGGTGGGCAGTGAAGCCTCTATCTATTCAGGAAATCAGATAGGATCACATGTAGAAGCCATCGGGACATGCAATTTAATTCTTAATAATTGTTTTAATTTGGTTTTGCAAGAGACATTTTATGTTCCTAAATTTGCTAAGCTAGAAATTTGATTTCTATTTCCAGACTTGTAACCTTTGGATTTTCTTTTAATTTTTCGGACTCCGGTTTTAATATTTTTAAGAATTCTGAAATAATTGGTTGCGGTATTTTGTCTGAAAATTTATATCATCTCAGTTTGCAAAATGATACCACTGAAAGTACTATGCATGTCAATACTGGTTTAAAAAGATGTATTATGGATGAGAATTCTTCTATGTTGTGACGCCGGAAATTGGTACACATCTCCATTCAGAGGATTAAGATATTGGTGAAAGAGGGAGTACTTAGTACCTTAGCCTTCACAGATTTCGAGAATTGTATTAGTTGCATTAAGGGAAAGCAAACTAATACTCATAAAACTGGTGCTAAGAGGAGTTCTGAGTTATTAGAAATCATACACACGGATATTTGTTTTCTGGACATGAACGCTAATGATCCGAAGTACTTTATCACCTTCATTTATGATTATTCGCAATATATGAATCTATACTTACTTTGTTCCAAAGACGAAGCTTTAGATGCATTTAAATTGTTTAAGGTCGAAGTAAAGAACCAATGTGATAAGCGCATTAAAATCGTAAGATCAGATCGAGGTGATGAATACTATTGTAGATACACTGAAAACAGACAAGCAGATGGTCCATTTGCTAAATTTCATCAAGATCATGGGATTGTTGCCCAATACACCATGCCTGGTTCTCCGGACCAGAATGGTGTAGCAGAAAGAAGAAATCGGACATTAATTGACATGGTGCGAAGTATGCAAAGTAATATTAATCTTCCATCATTTTTGTGGGTTGATGCTCTCAAAACGGCAGCATATATATTAAACCGGGTTCCTTCCAAGGCCGTCTCTAGGACACCTTTTGAGGTAATCAAAGGTTGGAAACCGAGTTTGCAATATATACGCATTTGGGGATGTCCGTCTGAACTGAGAATTTATAACCCACAAGAAAAAAACTTGATCCAAGGACTATTAGTGGGTATTTCATTGGATATGCCGAGAAGTCTAAGGGTTATAGATTCTATTTTCCATCTCACAGCACTAGAATTGTGGAAAGAAATGCTAAATTTCATGAGAACAACTTGATCAGCGGGAGTGATCATTTTCGGGAAATTGTTCCTGAAAAAGATCGCAATGAGGTTCCACCATCTGACTCAGGTGTTCAGTTGATCGTCATTCACACTCCTCAAGTCCAACCGAGTGTTAGATGACCAAATAAGGAAACTCCACATACTGTTGATCAAAATCTGTAGATTTGGAGATTGAGGAGGTTCGGATCAAAGGTAAACAAGTTCCACCCGAGGGTGAACAAGCTTCATTAAGAAGATCTACCTGAGAAAGAAAAACAGTTATTTCTGGTGACTTTATGGTGTATTTACAAGAATTGGATTATTATACACACTTGAGATGATCTTCCCCCCTTCGTTCTTTAACTCCATGGAGCATCTACAGGTTCACTTGTCTTACGAGGCTAAGGTTAGAGGACCTGTCGAGTATAGATGGATGTACCCATTTGAAAGGTACATAAGTTTTACTAACTTACTTTATAATTTTAATTTAAACATAGCTAATTTTTATTAATTGAAGTGCATAACTTCTGTAAATAGGTTCCTTAATTATTTGAAGAAGAAAATTGGTAACAAGGCTAGGGTAGAGGGATCTATTTGTAATGCATATTTGACAGAAGAGATTGCACACTTCTGCTCCCTCTACTTCGAGAAAGATGTCCAAACAAAACCCAAGAATCTGAACCTAGAACAGTCGGTGTTAATTGACCCTACAATACCGGAGTTTTTTCAAAACAAGAACGAAGAAGGAACATCATCCGTTGAGGGTTATAGGACGCTAGATGGCAAAGAGAACAACCAAGCTCACCTTTACCTACTTTCTAATTGTGAGATTTTAGAGCATTATGAGAAGCAATTTGTAATTGAATATGTGGCTGCAAACCCAAATGTGAATGCAGATGATGTTTGGAGTAAGCATGAGGATCAGTTTCCTAAGTGGCTTAAGGATCATGTAGTTGCCTTAGACATACGAGATGATTTGGTTAGAAGTTTGGCATACGGACCTATGCGAGTGGTTAAGACCTGGAACCGGTACTCGGTAAATGGGTTCAATTTTCACACCTTCAACTACAGGAAGAAAAAGGCTAGATGTAATTTTGGTGTGAGTGTGTCATTTCTTGATGGTGATGAGTACTATGGTATTTTGGAGGATATTTTCGAGTTGTGTTACTGATGGTGGGAATTGTCGTGGATCCCCACCGCCAAATAATAACCGGCTAGTACCTAACGGTAGTTAGGGTAAGTCGGGATCGTATCCACGGAGACGGTGTTGCAAGGTTTAGACTAGGTCGGCCTAAAACGAGACTATGCTACCAAACAAACACAAAGAAATACTAATTGACGAATTATGATGAGAGGAGAAGAAGGAATTGGACTAGCAATGAACTAGACTATAACAAGGCTAAATGAAATAACTAAACACAAACTAAACAATGAACTAAAGAAATGATGACTAACTAATAAGTTGAATCAAATATGAAGAAGAAGTGGGTTAGGTCGGGTTCAAAAGTGTAGTAGGGTGACTTGGGTGGTTAAGGGTGTAGGTGTCTCCTAATTGCTAGAATCGGTCCGGGCTCTCGCAACTTAAACCGATGTCGAGGTAGGTCCGGGCTCTCGCTACTTAGACCGAAGTCGAGGTAGGTCCGGGCTCTCGCAAATTAGACCCTAGTCCGCACTCTCGTGACTACGACTATCCTCAACACTATCCTCAACATGACCACATACTAGACAAACAATGAGTAGAGGAAGACTAGCATGAGAAGCATGGCCACTACAACTCAAACAAGCATTTCAACAAACACATAGTGTGCCAAGTATATGACTAACAACAAAGATTCACCCTTTACCCCTAATCAAACTCTAATCACCCATAATCTACCCTTAATCCCCCTACTAACCCACAAGGAGACTACTCACTCATAATCAAAGATAAACTAACAACAATAAGAGAAAACCACATCACAATCCAAACATCCATAATGAAAGAAAACAAGAACAATAACAAGAACACTAAGTAAAGATTCAAACTTGAATAAATAACAATAAACAAGAGAAAGGAAGATTATACCAACAACCAAATGATGAAAAGATGATAACTTGCATAAAAGAGAAACCCAAATCAACTCCAAGTTTGTCAAGCTTGGATGAATCTTCAAGTATTCCCTTAATCCAAGAACTAATTACAATGATTAACTAGAGATTAAAGAGAGATTAAAACTAATGTGAGGAACACTAATCTAGGGTTTGAATGCTTAATGGAGGCTTAAAAGAGTCTAGGGTATGATAAGATACATAAACAATACAAGAAGGAAGTATTTATAAGGTTACAAGAATGAGGGAGGATGAATTAAAGAGGTGCGGCTACAGCGTGTTGGTCCCGACCGGGACGGGATCATCCCGACCGGAACGGCCTGTCATCCCGACCGAGACGGGTTGGTCCCGACCGGGACGGCCTGTCAGTGGCCTCTTCAAATGTGCACTTCATCCCGGACGGGATGAGGCCATACCCGTCGAGGATGAGTCTTGTAGGCCTCCAATATGATCTTTTTGGTTCCTCCTTGCTTCACATGAACTTCTCATCGATTCTCGGGACTCGAGATTGGGTCTCGGAGGCTCGGGATTTGGTCCCAAGGTCTCGGGGTCGAATCCAAGGCATCGAGTGATCGTTCCTCCGCTTCGTTGGCTCCGAAAAGTGTATGTATTGAGTCGGAATCACTCCAACTCTTCACGAATGGTCTCGGGAACCTGAAACGAGCTAGAGGAAGCATAAGTAGCCCATGAACCGCTCCCAAGGAGTGATTCCGCAAGGAAATGGGACCAAAACACAGCAAATTAGGCACTACAAACTACACTTATCAGTTACGCTGGTAAGGAACAAAGGTATAGAGCTGTGATATTCAAATGTGAGTGGAAAGACAACTCAGTGAACAGGACCCGAGTGCATGAACGTTACAAGATTGTGGATGTTAATCACACCAGAAAATATCCTACATACGATCCGTTCATACTCGCACATCAGGCGAAGCAAGTGTACTTTGCTCCTTATCCTTACAAGAAAAATGACAGAAATCAAAGTCAATGGTGGGCAGTTCTTAAGACTAAACCACGGGGGCAAATAGACAGTACTCTTTTCCAGGAAGATGCTGCTTCAAGTGGTACACGCTTATCTCCAACTGACGAAACCATATTCTCCAATGAAAATGAAAATGAAGGGGTGGAGGAAGATTTAGAGGAGGAGCACGATGGTAGTATCTATTATATCGTTACCGATGTTCCGGAGATCCTTGAGAAGGATGACGGGCACGACGAAGAGAATTTGGAGGACAATCAGGTAGAGGACGAGGAGACGGAGGAGGAAAAGCAGAATGAGGAGGACGAGGTTGATGACAATAACGACAGCGAAGATGACTACTAGAGTTGTTGGAGTAGGTTTTACTGAGATGTCGTTGTCTTCATTATTTGTTGTGTTATTTTAACCAGGTTAGATTGTAATTGCTAATTGTTGTTGACATTGTTTGTTGCAAGGTTAAGATGGTAGGCAGAGGCACCAGGAGACGTGGTGGGGGTAGTAGGTCTACTCAGACGTCTAGCACGCATCGTACGGAGGAGGAAACGGTCCCCAAAACGGGACCGGAGCAGCAATGGGCAGCAGGAGGGTCAGCAGCAAGGGCAGCAGCACAACGAGCGGAAATATGACAACGAGGGTCGGCTGAGGATTGACCCTGGTCGCATTTGGTAATATAATCTAACATGTCAATACTTTTGTAGCCTACTTTCTAATTGTTCGACTATATCTTTTAATATTTCATACATATATGTGATTTTTGACACGGTAAAGGTTTTTGCACGAAGAGGTGACCACCGGGTGCACCAACAGCTACATGGTCGATAGAGGCCAGGGGTATGCTTGTTGGAGTATGGTGCCACCCGACGTACGAGAGTGGTGGTTCAACAACTTCCGGGTACATTGATTGGTTTAATTACCAAGTCATTAATTTATAATGTAGACTTTGTAAATATTTTCGCTACTAATTAATAATCCGTCTTGGTTTTGTAGTTAAAGTTCACTTGGCGGCCGGATTTGGAAGGAAGGGTTTGGGAAAGGTATAACGAGACGTGTACACGACGTTTCGCGGACGTAATGAACAAACGCCATACGCGGGGGACTGCGCTGAAGGACCTAACAGGTGTAGTTTTTAATAGTACTCAGTTTTAACAAACAATCTAACTTCAATCCTTTATTAAGTAATATATTAGTAACTTCATATTTCAGAGGCAGCGTTGGAGAGGTGGGCTGCATACCATGACAGCCCGGAGTTTAAGGTCAAGTCAGAAAGGGGAAAAAGGAACAAGTTGAAGAACTGTGAGTTGGAGGCGAAGGTGAACCCGACACTTCATCGGGGTTCTCAGTCTTCCTACCATCGTGCGAAGAAAGTATGATTTCTATTAATATCATAGTATTAATTAAATTCTCATAAACTATGTTTGCGTAATATTCACATAATGTTCATATACATTCAATAGATATAAGCTGAACTCGGGAGGATGCCAACCGCACTCGAGTTGTTCCTGGACATGCACGGGAAGAGCGATGACGAAGGGACGACTCGGTTTGTCACGAGGAAAGATCAGGCGATCTGGGTGAGTACTAACTACTTCAAATAAATCAACTTTTTTTATTCTTGAATTGAAATCATTGTTGTGTATGTAGGATGCCTACAATGAGCACGTGAACACCGACACCGGTTCTGAGCCTACCCAAGCCAACCCGAATGAAGCTTTTTTTAAGGTCGTCTCGGGGTACAAGAAAGGGAGTGTATACAGTGTCAGGAATGCGCACGGGATGTATTTCACACCTCCACCACCGCGTCTCGGCACCACTTCACAGAGGGAGTACACGTCGGCGGGATCTCAGCCGGACCCGGAGAAGGCACAGCTGGCATAGCAGAATGGGCATATCAAGAAGATGCAAGAACAGATGGACATGTTTCAGGCCATGTTTGCAAGATGCAACCAAGGTCGTCCCCTATCCCCTCCAGACGACAGAGACCTCTTTAACGGGGGTGGTGGTAACTCTGGTGCTGCAGCTAGCTTCACAGTTAACTTATTGTTTTTTGTTGTTGTAACTGGATTTATGGATGATGTATCTTCAAACTAGTTTAGATGTGTGTACCTTCAAACCGTATGTTTAAACTTTTTTATATAAATGTTTTTTCAGCAGAAATGTGTCGAAAGTTGAAGTGTTGTGGTTGATTAAGAGTGAATGAAGTTGAGATACTGTGGATGGTTGACAGATGTGTGTTGAGAGTTGTGAATGTTGTTTATTTTGCAGATTTTGGCTAGACATCGAACGCATTATTAAGGCCTTGCAGTAGTATACATGACGTCCACCAACGAACGCCATGTCAGATGCTACAGGAAGCTGAAAATGAACCCAAATTGCAGATATTTAGGGTAGGTGGCGTCCGACAGTAGACGCCGATTGGCGTCCACTGTCGAACGCCATATAGGGCAGGTGGCGTCCAACTGTGGACGCCATCCAGAGGCACCTGGCATGACATCCACTATCACACGCCATCGTGGCGTCCACAGTCAGTCGCCAGGGTGGACACCCATTTTTTAGCGTCCAACAGTGGACGCCCGCTTCAGAAATAGGCGACCGATCATGGCTTCCACTTTCTGGCGTCTGACTGTGGACGCTCGTCTTCAAATAGCGTCCACTGACGCAAGCCACTGGGTGGACGCCCGAGAGCTCTATTCTTGTACTGTTCTTTGGGATAGTTTCTGACTATCCCCGGTCTGTTGCTTTCTTTGGGATAGTTTCTAACTATCCCTGATCCATTGCTTACGTGAGTGATTGTTTAGGTCTGGTGGTAGTTTTGCTTTGGTCAGATTTTTGAATGTTTCAGGATTCAATCAAATTTGTTTTGTTCACATTTGTTTTTGCTTGATTTGTCATGTGCTTGAGTATGAGTAGTCTTGTTAACTAGAGATTTTCGTGTTCGTTTTTTGCTGGGGGCAGATTTCGATTAGAGGAGGTTTTGAGGCTTACTTTACGCGTAAGGGTTAGTAAATTATCATGTCGTTGTTTATTTTGCTTGATAAGAGTGTGTATCTTACGACTATTGGATACTGTGTCCCCTTTGTTCTCGTTTTTGCTTTGAGCTGAATAATCAAGCGCCCGACCTTGTGCGCCTTAATATTCGGACGCCAAGCCCCCATCAATCTAAAACAAGGACGCTTGACTTGGGGCGCCCAGGGTTTTGAGGATCGGGTTTGTTAAAGGTCAGCGAAGGAAAGGAGGTACAGGTCATTCGTCTTAAAAACAAAACGCGCGACCTCTCTCGACTCAATCTCGCTTTCTCGACTCAATCAACCAATTTTCGTCTTGATTTCTGCCATACAGGATTATGTCGACCTTGGGTAAGCGTTCCTTACTCACCTATTGTCGATTTGCTTAACTTGATTGATTGTGGGTCGATTTTGCTTAAACCCTAAAAATCGATTTGGGCATTTTGAATTTGCTAGGTTTCAATGTTCATTCTTCGTCCCATTGTTAAATTAGGGTCGAATAGAGCTTGATAGGGGGTAGTTATAAGCTTGATAGAAGGTTTTGAGGTGCATTAATGGCTTCCCATGGGGTAAATTCGAAATATTAGGGTCTAAGGATCGCTTTCCCGATTATTCCCATACTTGACCTTCGTAATTGTGCTCAATTAGTGTTTGTGGTGTTATGAGTAACTTCCATGTCGACCCTTGTGAGTTAGAATGCACTTTAGGGCATTCCGTGAGGGTCTGTGTGACTTACGACGGACCAACTGGTACCGTAATGATGTCGGATTTTCTCGAAACCACTTTTATTGCGACCGGGGTTGAAAATGGGTGCCAATGGACTTTTCGGATTTTGACATCTTTGTCCAAAATTTTAAGTTTATTTTGACTTGTTTGTGCTGCTTTGACCTGACCTGAGGCGCACTTTTTGTGGTTTTGCTTGGTTTTGCAGCTAGAGATGACAATGAGCATCCCGAGGGGGCTCTTTTGACTAGTACTAGTGGTGAGGCTGCCGGAACGAGCTCACTGACTCCCTGGGGGGTTTGTAAGAGGCGACGAAGTGTTTTCTCGCAACGTCGTGAACCAGGGGCCATAAACGAGGCTGATTTTGATAGGGTCACGAGGCGTAGACAGCCCGTGACGGTTGCCAGGAGGGCCTACATCCCAGATCCGGTACACGAGGGTGAGGAGGTTGGTTATGTAATCCCCTAGAAAATCTAATGCAATACAGTGGCGGAAACACTGTAGAGTTGAGATTAAAACACACTGACAAACTATATCTTATTAAAAGAAATGGTAAGTCAATACAAAGGCCACTTTTTACAAAAGGGCTAAATAGAAAATTCTCCAAATGGGTTATACAAATCCGTAAATTACAAGAATAAATAAAGAGTAGGATCCACGCTACTCGCTAGCTCACACCCAAAACCCAGCAGCAAATATCTGTCATTTTATAAACATAACAGCCACGTCAGTGGAGAGTAACTCGGACGTTCTCCCAGCCATATTATATCATATGGAAAAATAATAGTATTATTATATCAAAATATTTAAAAAGAGAAAAACATTAAAACGATATAATAAAAATAAGTTTTCAACGAAACTTAAAGCACTTGCCAACGTGCAAGTCAAAATCAACCGATAATAATAATATTCAAAAATGGCGTTATGGAAATTCGTTCAGTGTGCACAAGGCTCGACTTTTACTAGGATAATACTGGAAACTAGCTTCGAGAACTGTAGACTTAACTCATAACAGAATCCAGTCTCTAACTAGGCAACTCAACTATCACAGAACTGCGTGCAGCGAGGTCCTGGTTTAAGTAGTATACACCCCTCCTGGACACAAACCATGTCCAGTTCAATCCGACGCGACTTACACGATGCGATAACTCAGTTTAAGG
This sequence comes from Agrostemma githago, assembly GCA_958450325.1. NCBI lineage: Eukaryota > Viridiplantae > Streptophyta > Magnoliopsida > Caryophyllales > Caryophyllaceae > Agrostemma > Agrostemma githago. The sequence continues at coordinate 40,179,399 of OY288241.1, read as the reverse complement.
GCACAATGCACACTCTCCTGAACACAAACCATGCTCAGTTCAATGACCAAATGTGCCCCAAATGGGCACACCGACTTTATAGTTGATGGCAAAAACATACACCCCAGATTATTACTCTAACCCCACACTTGACTTTATTCCATAACTCCAAAACAACCATTATCGATATAAACAAAAGATATAATCATTAGAATAATACGAAGGAAAAAGGAATAAACATTTTATATTAAAAGGAAAACTTTCTATAAATAGAAACTTACTAATTTTAGAAACTTACTTAAAACAGAAATATTGTTATAGAAAATACTTAAGTTATTAAAACAAGTGAAACGTATAAAAATAGCATTTCTAACGAAATTAACATTTTATTATTATCGTCGTTATCGTAACTTTAATATATTTCTAAATTCGTTACTCAAAATATAAATACAATATAATAAGTCAATAAATAGCATTTTATAAATTATTAGGAAATCGAATTAAAACTATAAATTTTAGAAAAGAGACATTTTAAGAAAAACGAAATCATAATTAATTGAGTCAACGAGTTTTATAAATGAAATGAATTTTATAAAGGTTTCAATTTTTTTTAAGAAATAGCTTTGATTTATAAATAATACAAATTTTAATAAAAATAGTCAATCGGAAACAAATAGGAAATTATTAGTGAAAATAGTCTCGACTAAAATGTATTTAAAACTAAATCGACTATTTTCTCATTTATTAGTATAAATCGTAAAACGAAAATTAATTTATTAAAAAGTATAAAAATCTCAATTATAATATGAAAATACGATTTTGAGTAAAAAAAATTAGAAATTAACGAAATATGACGAAAATATGAAATCGATATTATTTAGTTACTAGTGTCACGATAACCAACAATTTATTATAACGATCATAAATAATAAAATTACTAACGATTTATAAAACGATATCGAAAGTTGTAAACATATTTATAAAGCATATGATTTAAAATTAATAATATTAGCAATAATAAATAGCTAAAAATGGAAAACCGAAGTTAAAATATTTACTACATACTACTACTCAAACATACGATATAAAATCGAGTAACGTCCTAAAGTTACCTCGAGCCAAAAACGTACGAGTCGCTTCAATCCATTTGTCCAACCTCTTATCAAACTAGTGACTACGAGCCAGCTTCGGGGGCTCTCACGAAGATCCAACCACGTGGACACGGAAATAAAGGAGTCGGAATTAGCGAAAGTTGGAAAAGACTAGAGTAAAACGAGTAGGCAAACTAGAGAAGAATAATGGTATAAGTCGATAGAATCGAGTAATGATATCGACATTAACAGAAACAACAAAAAGGAACCGAAACAGAAAGGAAGAAAAAGAGGAAGAGAAGAGAAGAGGAATAAGAAGAACAAACAGCAGCAAACATCAGCAACGAACGGGACAGCAGCAGCAAAACAGATATTACAGCAACAGAAGAAGCATAGCACGCAGCACACAACATCGACTCGCTACCGAGACGAAAATGAATGAACCGAAGATCATCGACATCAATCAGTATCAACGAACAGCAGCAGAACGGAAAATAATACGATAACGAGAAAGGCAAAGGTCGACAAACTCATCCTAGATTCAGCGAAAACACCCAAGAACAGCGGAAAAGATAGAGGAGAAACGGAGAAGATGGTGAAGAAGAAGAACAGTAAGGGTAGAACGAAGAATCGCAGCAGGAACGAACATATATAGCATTAGAAATAACGACAAAATACAACAACGACATCAACAAAACGAAGCAGCAGCAGCCAATGGATGAAAGGAAGAAGGAAAGAAGAAGACCGAAAAGTAGCAGAAGGAACAACACACACAGGCAGCAATAATACGAACAACAGGACATCGACAACAACAATAACCGACAGTACAACAAACACGAACCGGAACGATGAAGAATAAGCAAAGGAGAAGAAAGCAGAACAGTGGCGATGGCAGCCGGGAGCAGCAGCAAAGACGAAGAAGGAGAAGAAGAAGGAAAACGACAAGGCCATACCTGAACTGAACTAGATAAACAGATGTCAAAAAGCATTAGCGAATGACAACAACACTGCAGCAGAGCGTACGGATAGAGGGAAAACAGAGGAGGTCGGTGGATGAAGACGATTGCTGGAAAAAGGGAAGAAGATGGTCGATTGAATGGAGAGGAGACCGCGTTGATAAGGGATGAAAAAAACAAATTAAAGAGGAAAAAGGGAGAGCGACTGATGAGGAAGAACGCAGGAGGCTAAACAAAGATAAAAAAAATTAAAAAAAAAAAAGGAGGAACGAAGAGGTGGTACTGAACACAAGAGGTAAAACAAAAGAAATGAACCACAAAGAATGGGAAGCGGTGGAATAACGTGAATGGGATAAATAAGTAAATGGGGGATGAATCACCTTGGTCCACTAAATAAAAAAAAAGTTAGAAAAACGGAATTAGAAATACGGATAAGTTAAACGAATTGATAGGAGATGAATTCTGTAACAGTAAGTTGACAGACCCACGAATCGAGTTAAAACGAGTAAATAAAATTAATAAATAAACGGGCCATAAAATAAAATGAGTAAATAAATTATTCGAGACGAAAATGAAGTTGATAGAAATAAATAATTAAACGATCAAATGGTATTTCCCGATAAATAATAAATTTTCGATAAAGTGAATTAAGTTGATTTCTCGAGGAAAGGAAATGAATATTTGACGAAACTTAAAATAAATGAACTTCGAGCCGAAGATAGAAATTCGAGCTTAAATACAAATAAATAAAATAATTTAGAATTTAAATCGTCGAAATAGATTTTCGATAAGAATTAAATTAAATATATAAAATAAATCGAAATAGAAATAAAAATATGTTTTAAATATAAGAAGAGTTTCCGAGTCAAATAGAATTTTAGGAGTTTGAAACAATTAAATGATAAATTCGTTTTATAATAATTTTAAGAATCACTAGTTAAATCGTAAAAATAAAAATACGAACATAATTTTAATTTAATTTAATTTATAAAATCAGGGGTGCTACAGGTTACGAGGATCCCCCTTGGGCTCATGATTGGGACGGTCATCAGTTATTGTTTCGTCCTGATTTGCACGTCTCTAGTCGTGTCGTGAACGGTCTGGTGAGTATCTTGACTCGTGCTTATTAGTTTAGACTTTAAATTTTGGTTGACCCGGTTTGGTTTGCTTACGTCTGTATTATCTCGGTTTGCAGCCCCCAGGCCCGATGAGGACTTTCTCGGGTTTTACGACGTGCTTACAGATCTATTCTCTGAAGCTCAGCCCCGCGGCAAAGAAGATTATCGCGGGGACGGTTTTGGGTCCTGTGATTGGGCATTGGGCCCGGCTGGTAGGTTGCAAGTCCAAGTGCTTATGGTGATTAGAGCAATGGTAGATCGCTTTCACGACATTACCTCGACTTTCCATGTCTTTTGGGGTGGTCGGGATGACTTTGGAAGACTTCGGGGTTATAACGGGTTTGCCATGGGGTCCGGAGGTGATAAGATGGGCTGCTGAGGGCCCTAAGTTAGATAGTGACCGAGGTCTGGGTTGGATCGGGGATTGCTTGGAGCGTGAGGCCTACAACATGTCTCATGCTCTGGTGAGTTCGCACATTACCGACCGCTTCGAGAGGGTGGCGGTACTAGAGAGTCGAGTACTCAACACACTAGTGCAGGATGCCCGTCTGTGGTTGTGGTATTTCCTAGGATCGACCCACTTCTCGGATAAGGGCGAGAGGTTAAGTACTAGGATTTTGCCTTTCTTGGCTGATTTAGAACAGCTGAGACGTTTTGATTGGGTGACCGCGGCTTTCGCGGAGATGACCTGTTGCTTACAAATCGTGGTGAGGCTACTGAAGGTGGGCTCCGGCTCAGCTTTACCTATCGTGGGTCCAGGTCTTGTACTGGAGGTTTGTCATTGTCTCTGTACTTGGTTTTGGGATTTTGCTTGGCTCGGTCGGGTTTTGATGTTTTCGGGTTTTTGCAGGCTTGGATCTATTCCTATTTCCCTCAGTTGGTACCTAAGATGGTGCATGCTCGTCCAGTTAGGTTTCCGGCGGGAATTGAGTGGAGGTTGGCTCAGGCCAAGAGTATGACGAGTCACTACTCGTAGGAGAACATGCTGGTGAACCAGCTGCACATCGAAGATGTAAGTTTCCTTCTTATGGCTTGTTTTGCTTATTAGCCCCCAGGATTAGGGTCATTGAAATATTGGTTTGTTTGTGCAGTGTGTGGCCCGTCCTTGGGCCGACTACGAGGGTCTACCCTAGTACGTCGGGGCGGAGTTGGGGCCTAGGAGCTACGGAAGGATGCTCCTCCCTGCCTTGTTTCGCCCGGTGTGGTATCTGGGCGAAAGGTTGGTGCATCAGTGCTTATATGACGAGTTCAGAGTGGCAGTTGATCCTCCCCGGACTATGTTTAGACCACTGACCGTTGCAGAGGTCCAAGTGGGGAGGGATGGAGAGGGAGGTGATGCACTACTGGTGTCGGGTGCCTCTTATCTGTCTCACGTCTGCCAGCAGCTAGCTTGCCACCGCCTCGTGGTGAGCACTCGTTTCTTGTTTTATTGCTTGTTTTGTTCTATGGTTTAGTGTTTGCTTACAGCTTGAACAGTTCGCTTTTCCTTTAGCTGGCCAATCCGCCTGATGTTGTTCACCCCCCAGAGTTCCCCTTGACACTGCTCAGGGTCGATGCGGCTGGGGTAGCTTTTACAGAACCTTTTCCCCCGTGTTCTACCGAGGAGATGGAGGATGGGATGGAGTGGCGTGACCGGGTATACTAGGTAATGTTTCAGGATTTGCTTCAAACTTGGTTCTCGAGGGGTAGGTTTTGTTTGACTAATTTGTCTGGTTTTGTCTTTCAGGTTTCGTCAACCTCCCATCAGCGGTTGTGGCAAGCCGCCAACTGCTTTTGGGCCTATGCGTCGAAGGTGGTTGCTGCCTCTTCTCGTGATACTTCGGGACCTCGATCGGTAACTATGCTTTTCCTAGAGCTGGTTTTCTAGGTTGGTTGTGCTTTTTCCTAAAGTATAGGTGCAGTTCCAGAATATTCCGGATATGGTGAGGCAGCTGGAGACTCGGGTGACCGAGCTTGAGACGAAGGAGGCTAAGTTGTTGCAACTATTGCGATCCCGAGATGATGAGATTGCCCGGCTTAGGGAGCGATTGGCCCGGACTCAGGGCGAGACCTCGACACAGGGTAAGGCTAGGCTACGAGCTGAGGTGGAGAGGGGGGGTTGAGGTAGAGGTTGAGGTTGACGGTGAGGGTCATGCCACGGGTGCTACTGAGGATGTCGAAGGGGTTCCCGAGAAAACTACTCTAGATATGTTGTCGGGCATGAATGGTACCGAGTCTCCTCCTTTTGAGCTAGACATTTAGGCTTCGATAACAACATTAGTGAGCTCGTGATAGCTATAGGCGCAGCCTCTAGGGTCCTCCTTAGTTTACAAACTCGGTTTCTGTTCGGATTTGTATAATTTGTATATTTTAGACATTTAGTATTTTGATTGACCGATTTAGTCTTGCGTTTTATTTTGTGAAATGTTAACTTAGATGACAGGTAATCACTTCAAGTTTGGTTTGTTTGCGGTTTCGTCGTAGCTTGGGATGTTTTAAATGCGTTAGGATTTCGTGAGAGTACGAAAATGATTTTCGGAATTTTGAAATGCGTTAGTTTGAGCCAGGAGTTGGATCAAGTAGTACGTCGGTCAAAATGCTTGACTCGAGACGTGCAAAATGTAAGAAATGATCTTATAGCTAAAGTGTTTCGACTGAGTGTGTGTTTGGCGTTGGGAGACAAGTGTGATCGTCCCGACATTCGTGTTTACAATTAGGCGAAAAGAAAAAAAAGTTAGACCACTTTTGAAAAAAAAAAAAGTTAGACCACTTTTGTATATTCATGATAATGCCATACTGGGCAACAGACGCGGATTGATGATGTCATTCGGGGCTACAACACGCCTAGGTGGGGTAGCTTATCCCCTTAAAAAGAAAATAAAAAATGTCTAAGTCTGGTGGATCCGATGGACGAAATGCATCGTCCGCGTGGGCATTTTGACTTTTGGAAAAGGTGTTAGTGACTTCAGGAGGTCGTTCCCCACGTTCGGGGTTGTCAGGTGGTAACTGATGGGGTAAAGCATGGTTGACGGTGTGGAACTCGAATGTTTGGGGGGTTATCGGGCCAGGGCTTCGACGCCTGGGCGGCTCGATTCTGGGTCGCTTGGGTTCGGGCGGCCCGGTCCTAGAGCGCCTAGGCTTGGGCGGCCCGATTCTCGGTTATGGAAATTTTCCGTAATTTCCTTATTGTTGTGGGAATAGGACTATATATGCGGGTTATGTGGCTTCCTTGTATTATTTTGAGTCATGTCGGGTTTTGGGAGTCTCCTGACCGAGTGTATGGGTTGTCTTAGGAAATGTGATCTTGAGACTTGTCTAGGTGATGGTATGTCTATGGTTACCGCGCTAAGGCAGGTTAAGGTACAAGATGACTTCTTGTTGGCATGTTCTAGTTTTTGGGATGTTAAAACCCATGTTTTCGCATTTCCGGGAGGTAATGTTTATTCTCTTCCTGAGGAGCTAGATGTTATAGGTGGGTGGTGTTCGGTTCGACCTTGTGTACCTTTTGGAGACGCCACTCTCGCGGAACGGTTTCGTTGTTTTTAAGACCTTCCTTCGCTAGAGGAGGCTAAAGTTATCTTTGGGGAGGTGGTATTGACCTAGAGTTGCTTTTTAGGACATTCTCATAGAAGGGTTCTCGTGGTATTTCACCTCTGGCTTGTAGACGAGCTTTTAATATTGTGGTAGTGTGTTACTATGTTTTCGAGGACGCGTCAGTCCATGAAGGTTGGGGTAATCCCTGGGTTTTGGATGTTGTAATGGGGATGGAGCATGGGCGATCACCCTCTCTACTTATTATGGGTGAGCTTATCCTTGGTCTTGATGCTCGTACCCGGATGCATCGTGCTCCCTTTCGGGGTTCTGAGATTATTTTGCAGGTATATTGGGGTGCTACTTTTCCTTTTTTGAAACTTGCCTTAGTTAGAAAGTTTGACATTGTGTTGTGGTTCGTGCAGGTTTGCCTACAAGAGAGGCTTGGTTTGATCGACTCTCCTCGGTCTGTCAAGGGCTATAGTTATAAAGGCTTTACGGGTCGTAAGATGGCGCAAACATGGAACAATGGTTATACCGAAGAAGAATGGCATTCCTACTTGCAGGCTGATAGGCGGGTTGATATCAGGTGGACAATCCCGTGGTGGCATATGAGTGGACATGTCGGGTTTCCGTTCTCATCATCGACTCAGTTATGTAGATATTATCCTTAAGGGATCCGATTTATATTTACCCGAGCGAGCTATATCGCCAAATGGGTGTAAGACGAATTGTATCAGAGGTTGCTAAGGATGCTCCTAAGTCTGATTCGTGGACGGAAAGTTCTCTCGGGGAATTGGGGATTTCTTGGAGACAGAGGTTTTCACATCCCACTATTATAGAAAGTGCTCGACCGACCGACCCTACCTCTTTCCGATGGGGAGCCTATGGATATCTGTCAGGACAGGGCAAGTTGAAAGTTAGGAAGACCGCGATGCTAGAGGATAAGGAGGCGACTCAAGGCAATGTCACTAAGCGCTTGGCCAAAGATAGTGTTACCGATCCTAGTGTCGTCAGTTCATCTACATGGGCCAAGACTGACAAGACCCATATTAAAAATGTGAGTGGGGAGGGGAAGTGGGATTGGCTGGGCTTGCCTTTGGCTAGAGTGGTGGAAGCTTGTGTTCGGAGGGGTCGATGGTGAGAGACCCAAACAAGCACACCCCAATGGCAAGAAAAGGGGAAAGTCAAACCGGTAGAGCCCAGCCGTTTAGTACTATGTTCTATTAATTGATATTATGTGGCGTATTAGTACTAGGTTTTTGTAGGATTTTGCTTGACATGTTGTCATTTTCCGGGGTAGCCGGATTTTGGATGCTCGATGTAAAGGGCCTCGACAAAGGCTTGATTTAACCGAATTTTTTTATCTTTTTGTGGTGGCTCGCAACTCGATTCTTCATTTTGCCCGGAGCGTCCTTTCGGGCTTTCACTCCGTCCTCGGGTCACCTTTTTTGCTCTTTTTTTTGTTTGTTTTTTTTTGTTCTTTTTTTTATGGCTCGCAACTCGATTCTTCATTTTACCCAGAGCGTCCTTTCGGGTTTTCACTCCGTCCTCGGCTCGTCATTTTTTTAGGACGGCTCGCAACTCGTTTCTTAATTTTGACTAGGGCGTCCTTTCGGGTTTTCACCCCGTACTCGGCTCGTCGTTTGTGCTTCATCATTGAAATCACTCATTAACCAGAACATAGGGGTGATTCTGATTTGCACGCGAATCGAGTAATCGATTTCGTCAGTTTTGTTGGTTGTACCCTTGGAGGGGTTGCCTACGTATCCGTATTTAGACGGAATCAAACCAATTTCGTAGTTCATATCGAAATGCGAGTGATTTTGCTTTAGACTCGTTATGCCAATTATCGATGTGAATTGTTTTAAGCGTTTTGCATGGGTTTTCACCCTACTTTAGAGATCAGGATGAGGTTGTTCTAGGAGGTTGGAGATAGTATCGTTTAAGCTGGTCCATGTTGGTTGGGGTTGAGAATTCTTGACCGTCTAGGTCAGAAAGGATCACGGCGCCCCCCTTGAGTATCTTTTTGACGAGGTAGGGGTCCGCCCAGTTTGGTTTAAATTTCCCTCTAGGGTCGACGGGAAGCGGTGCTCTAATGGATTTGACTACTAAGTCTCTCTCATGTATGTTTTAGGAATTGACTCGTTTGTTAAAGGCTCGTTGTATTTGTTGTTGGTACGCTTGCACGTTGGAGAGTGCATGTATTCGACGCTCATCTAGGAGTACTAGCTCATCGTATCGTTTTTGGTTCCATTCTTCTTCGGGAATACCACGTTCGGCTAGTATCCTTAGTGTGGGTATTTCTAACTCTATCGGTTGTACCGCTTCAGAATCGTACGTTAGGTAATAGGGTGTGGCTCTAGTGGGTGTTCGGTAGGAGGTTCGGTATCCCCATAATGCGAAGGGTATTTTGTTTGGCCAATCCCGGTAGTAGTCTATCATTTTCTTAAGGATTGTGACGATTGTTTTATTCGCTGCTTCCACAGCCCCGTTTGTCTGAGGTCTGTAGGGTGAGGATTTGTGTCTTTAGATTTTGTATTTATCTAGGAGTTTTTGGGTGTCAGCCCTAAAGTGAGCCCCCTGATCACTGATAATTTCGTGTGGTAAGCCGTAGCGGCAGATAATGTTGTTTTGTAGTAATTTGACTACTTGTTTGGAGGTTAGTATGGTGTAAGACGTTGCTTCTACCCATTTGGTAAAGTAATCGACGGCTACTAGTATAAAACAGTATCCTCCGGTTCCGGATGGGTGTATCTTTCCTATGATGTCGATTCCCCAAGTAGAGAAGGGCCAGGGTGTTGTTGTGGTGTGGAGTGGGTATGGTGGTAAGTGTTGGATGTTGGCAAATATTTGACAGTTCTGGCAATGAAGGACGTGACGCTAGCAGTCTGCCTCTAGGGTGCTCCAGTTATACCCTAATATCATTATCTTTCGGGCTAATAGGTGTGCGCTCATGTGGGGTTTGCATTCCCCGTCATGTACTTCTTCCATGACTTTTTTGGATTGGGTTTTATTTATGCATCTAAGGAATACTCCTTGTGGGGTTTGTTTGTATAGTAATCCTTGGTTTAGGACGTAGTGGGTGGCTTGTATTCTTAGGGCACGTTTGTTTTTGGTGTTTGTGTTAGGTGGGTACGTCCCACTGGTTTGAAGTCTAGGATCGTTTGGTATCAGGGTTCTTCAGTGGTGTCATTAGTTTTGATGTTGTGGATGTAGGTGGGTTGCTCACTTCTCTCTACGCAAATAGGCATAGAGAAAAGGTTGTCGGGCATGTTTATTAGTGAGGCTAACTTCGATAGGGCGTCATCGAATTGGTTTTCTTCGCGGGGGTATGTGTATGAAGTTGATTTCGGTGAATTCTTGGAATATTGTTTCGCTATAGACCTTTCAAATGCATGTGGCTTGGTTGACTACTAGTGATGAATCTCCGTGGACTCTAAGGTTTTTAAATCCTAGAGCTACGACGGCTTTTAGCCCTATTAAACAGGCTTCGTATTCGGTTGCGTTGTTGGTTACTGGGAAGTCTAGTTTGACTAATGTGGGTGTGTGTGGATGTACACTGGTTTTTGGTTGTGTGGGTTTCCTATGTTGGGTTTCTTGGTTAAGAGGTTGGTTATGGATTGAGTTTAGGGTAATTATTCCTAATCTCTTATTTAGGGTGAAGTTGGGTAGGCGGTTAGTTGTAGCCCTTATGCTTTGATTGATTGTTATCGATAAATGGCATAGTATTGAGTTTTAAGGGAGAAAATGCGTTACTATAAATCAAGCAATTGTCGAGGCGTTTTGTAAAAGAAAAGTTGTTTTATTGGTTGAATGATAAGTGGGGTAGGTGCCCGAGATATTGTTTAGTGGAGGTGGAGGACAGGCCCCCTCGCACCTCTTGGCTCGATAAAAAGATAAATTTTATTGTTATTATTAAGCCTATGCCCTGTAGATGAACTAGACTCTGACTCGGAGGCGGGTTCCCACGTCCCTAGAAGAACCTTCGCTGATTGGACTCTCGGCGTTCATGCGGGTCACCCTCTTGATGGGCTTGGTGTTGAGAACTGGTCCTCCTTCGAAGACATCCTACGGGGAGATAGACTCCCTTATCAATTAGGTCTTGCACTTCATGCTTGAGCTCAGTGCATGTTTGGGTCTCATGTCCCCGACCTTGATGGTATACACAATAGGCATTTGGATTCCAGGCCGCTCCCCTCTTTTCTATTGGCGGGTCTGGAGTGGGTCCTATTGGCCACAACAACCAGGCCTCTTGTAACTTCCTAAGGGCCTCAGCATAGGACTCTCCTAACTCGATGAATTGCCTAAAGGGTCGGCGGAAGGTCGTGGCTTCGGTGGGATGGGCGAGCCTGTCATACTCGACATATGGGTCTCACCTAAGTACCAGCTCTCGCCCTATCGGCCTCTCATGGTGTTTCCTCTCGAGTCCTTCCAAGGTCCCGAGGCGGCGCCTGACATCGTCGATGGAGGAAGAGATTGATGATACTAGCCCTAGGACGCCATGGACTCCATTCATCAGGGCGTTGAGTTGGTCGATGCTGTTTTCATTGTCGTTTGATGCCATCTCTGATTCTGCGGAACAGAACTTGAAGATGAGGCTAGATCCACCAGACGACCTAAAGACTCGAGGAATGCTCGCATCTGAGCAATACGGAGATGAGACCCTTGATTTGCGCGTGTGTTGCGGTCTTCGAATTATGGACTCGAATGCTTTAGACTCTTGGTGTATTCGACGCAGCGCATAATAGACTTGTATCTCTAGAACGAGACAATTTGATATAAACCTCGGGAGTGAGATTTAAGAAAGAGGATATCTCGAGATGAGACGACCCAAAATGTAAGACCTCGAACAGAGGCGACCCTAGTAACTAACATAGACAGTCAATCACACGGTTGTACGACTCAAGGAGTTGATCTCGATCCCGGCTCAGAAAAAAAGAGTTTTGTTATTTTCGAAAACTGATGGGTTTTGAAAACAAACCTTTTCGAAAGTGAGAGCTTGTAAAATCGGTATTACGATGGTTTAGTGACATCGTTTGTGATGTGTCAAAGAGGTATTGTTATGTGTGTGTCGAGTACTCAACGATACCAAAAGTGTGAACCGTAATTTTGTAAAAGCGTGGTTATAGGAGAACCGGTTTTGAAAATAGTGTCGTTGTGCTTTTATCGAGATCACTATTAGTTAGTAGTTCAAAGTTCGCGGTGTTCGTGAGAAAAAGTGGCGTCTGTGACGTTTTCTTCTTTTTTGAAAATGTGACCAATTTCTTGTCATGGATCTAGGTGGCGGTGATGTTTCTAGAAATCTTTGAGAATGTGCGACCATATTCGTCGATTCTACGGAATGGAATTTCTACAGTGGGATGGCGTGCGTGTAATTTTTTGTGAGTATAACCGTGTTCACGTTCCTCGACTTCATTAATTGAAATTTCGGTAATGTTAACGGTATGTGCGAAAAAGATGTTTTGAAAAATAAAATGTGACCGTTTTAGGTGCCTTAATCCCATTAATTGGGACTTTGGCGGTGGTAACGGTGTGTTTGTGTGCGTGAGTGTTTTAAAAGCACAAGTAACCGTGTAAGGTACCTTGATCCCATTAGTTGGGAGCTCGGTGATAATTGTAACAACCCGGTTCTTCTAATGACATTAATTAGCATGGCGGAAAATAATTAAGTCATAAAAAGGGGTAAAAATTAAAAACCGTCGACTCAAGTGAGTCTTTTACCGATAAATGAACCGTTTGTTAAAATACAACAACTGAAAACCGAATTACAAATTTCTAAAACAATAGTTTGACAAAATTTGTGTTACAAGATTTATAGTTTAACACTCTCATCTGCTACACTGTATCTCTTGCACTCGTGCATGACCCCATGTCCATTCTTGAGAGTTCGTCAACCTAAATGCATATTTAAATATACATGTCCCACTTAGTGGGAGTAACCTAACCGTCCTTCTAACACGGCCCCGAATAATCAATGTAGTACAACGTTTAGGTTATCTAATTAACAGATAAGCAGGCATGTCACATTATAAATCGACATGTATACAATGTGAGATACACATGAAGTGATTTCAGTTAACATGCGAATCAATTTACATACATAAGACATGTAGGTTATATAGAATAAAGTAATACATACATCATATGAATATCATGTGAATAATACAGTAAAGCATAGATCATGGATTCATAGAAGTGTCATGTGAAAATAGAGTAAGACATACATAATACAAATCATATGAAACATAATATCAATCATAATCAATATTCAAGCAAGACATATAACAAAACATCACTTCTCATTATCAAGCATTTCAATCACATCATTAGTCATAAAAGTACATAACAGTAACAAAGCATACTGGCACATGTGATTTAGAAAACTGTAATCATTTACTTTTAAAAACAATGGTTTCCTTTCACATAATGCACGGGACGTGACTACTAATGTCTCATGCACACTTAAGGCTTGCATCTCACCATAAGTGCGGATGGGAACATCAATCCCGCCAATCATATCGATACTAGGAGGTTTACATCTCACCCCTAGTGCTCAATAGGATCGAACACCTAAATTGACTCGGTTTAGTCGACTGACATACGGAGAAGAAGGACTGCAAGTGCATGGACTCAGAGGCCCCGGTAAACCGAACATGTCCCATACACTGCTAAGGCAAAGGTTGGAAGGTATTTCGCCTCCAAAGATATCCGATATAGAGAGTAAGAGCTGATCAGTGCCCTTGTCTATGTATGCGCACACACCCAATCCATACTCTTGGTCTCGGGAAAGAGAACCTTTACACAACCGAGCACCTCAATGGCAACTGGACGACTACTACTCTATCGACAAACTCATAAAGAGCTGGCTGCCCATTTATTTCTTAGCATTTTCTCGCACCGGCAGGATGCATCATGGCCTCCCATGAGCAGTTACTCCAAGTGTCGTAGTCTACTTTTAAGGTTGTCTTCTATGGCATTGCATTCTAAACTTTACCAAGATAGCGCCCAACACGAAACGTAGGCTGAATTTGGGTGTCTTATAAAGACAGAGTCTCTGTAATATCGAGCTCAGCAGTCATCGTGGGGCACATGTCTGATAACCAAAGGGATGAAACAATATCGGGTTCCATAAGGATGACCGGTCTGTGGGCTGTGTATTGACTCGGAACAAGTCATTACAACATGGAATGGTGAAGAAGACTCAGAGGGTACTGCTAGGGCACATGTTCATTTTCACCATGATTGGTGTCGATAACATCGTTCGTGAAAACGTGTCTGATCACCGGCTTAGGTAACACACCGACTAGAAGTACGGTTATTCCTATGGAATTTATGTGTGTCGATTTTAAGATTAACAAACATTATCAATCGTCGTAAAATTTATCTTAACTGATAGTTTTAGTATACTGATGTAAGAGATTTGGAACATTTTATTTGAGATATATTATTTGAAGCGTTGATTAGTTGAGATTTGATTAAAGATTCAATTATTTCTAAGTACATTATTTAAGATAGGTTCCTTTATCTTGACTTGGTCTATGTTGACTTAAAAAGACAAATTTTGACCAAGATAGACTAGTCAACCCTTAGTTTTGACTTAGTCACTAATTAGTACTTAAGTGCTTATTATAAAGTTAAGTGTTGTTTTGCACATTTAAGCATTGTTTAACTTAGTACTTTCGGGTTATTCGTCTTTTAATACTCTATACTTTTTGGGGCACAAGTATTTAGTACATTTATTGTTCAAGTGTACGTATTTAGTATTTTTATATGGTTTCGTATTTGTACAAGTATACTTATCTCTTAAAGCCTATTTATACTTAGTAAAATATTTCAAACATCAAATAAATCTATAATAATTATAAAAATCATTTTTAACATTATTATGTATCAAAATTTTTCAAAACTAGACTTTTACCAAAATAACTTTAAGTAATAACGAAATCGATAATATTATTAAGAATACTAAATGAGTCATTTTTCAAATGTTATTTTTAACTTTTGATTTTCAAACTCAACATACTTTTAAGTGTTAGGTTTTCAGATATAAAGTCATTTTTCAAAAATAAGAAGGTTTATCATTTTTAACAAATTAAAAACGAAAACAGTACGGTTTTCAATACTTTCTTTTAAATCGTTTAAAATATTTAAACATCAGAAAAATGAACCAAATTTTTATTTTAGATACCTATACTTGTAAATAACTTATCCCCAGAAATTTGGATTAAAAAACATTATAAATGTCTTTAAGTAAAATTTTTTTTCCAGATCTGACCCATTTTAGTAAACATTTTATAAATGAAAATATATATGATGGATTTATATGAAATTTGAGGTACACATAATACACATAATCAGGAATATAAAATAAATTTCCAAGTCCAAAATAAATGTTTAACATCATGGAACATATTATTTTCTCAGACAGTACATAAAATCATACAGTACCAGTTTACGAAATAAATCATTATTAAATATATATTTTCATAAAAACTTACTTTTCATGTTTTTATCATGTTCTAGACATTCATATCTACAACTTTCATGAAGGAACCTAAGGCTAATTCGAAACATATTTTACACATACAAATCATGAACATACATCATACATCACAGAATCCATTTTACAACAGGTATTGTTAAGTGATAAATCAACAAATAGTTAGCTTTAAACTTGGTGATCTAATGATTTAGTCCTAAACATGATGTTACATGTTAGTTAGAGTCTAAACACTATACTAAGAGATTTGAGGGCGAAGAAAAGTTAGGTTACCTATTAGCCATTCTCCGGATCAACTATGAAATCAAATATACTAAGATCGAAACCCTCTTCCTCTTGCTCCTCTTCATGAATAAGTTAGAAGGACACACAAACAAAGTAAGTTAGTAAATATAATAGGAATAAGACTTAAAAATAAAGAGTATAAGGTAAGGAAAAGAAAGAGTATGTGCTCTTGAGATATGGTGGTGTAAACACCTTAGAACTTAGAAAAACTTGTATGATTTTCTTTGGTTTTTAGATGGATCTTTGAAGGAGTGTCTAAGTGAGTGAATGGATGAGTAAATGAAGAGAAAATGGCTGGTTATAAGCACTCAAGTCGTGCATTAGATGAGAGAGCAAAGGGTGGACAAGAACTTGACAATTACTCAAAATAGCTAAACATACTTTAAGAAGTACATTACTATAAATGGTGTTTTTGATTAGTTAGGCATATTTTGAGGCTAGGGATTCAAAGTCACGGTTTGGCCTGCCTTAGGATTATATTTATGGTTTTATTTGGTCACACAATGGTTAAGAAGGAAGTACGGAAATCGAAAGTCGAGAAACGGATAATCGGATGACAATTTTCGTTGCAAAGAAGCTGTCTAGTACAATTTTATTTTGATGAAGAAATTTTGGATATTACCATTGTGTAGATCTTGGAATAATAATAAATTAGGCTATTGAAACGCCTCAATCAGAGTCCGTATGAGAAAACAGGAACCATTTTACGAAATCGCGCAGAATTGCGATAACGATAGAAATTTCAGTTTTGCAAACACTGAAGTGAAATAGAAAGGTTCCAAAGGCACAAAAATTGAATTTTACTATATAAAATAGTTTGTCGAGAATTGATTTATTAATATTAATCGTTATTATAAATAACTAAAATGGTCAAAAGCACGGGGTGTTACAATAATAACGCTCGTCGTTGTTGTTTGAAAATGACAAGTTTTATTTTGACCAAAGCAATGGCGCTCAAAAGGTGACCTTTGAAAGTGATGAGTGTAAAATCCGCCATGATGACGGTGCTAAATTATTTTGAAAATCATTTTAATTTGGCCGGAGCATTGGTGCTTTAAAGACGGTTTTAAAAAGAAGATGTTCTTTTTCGAAAACGGAATTGGGTGCGGTTGAATATGTTATCGTGGTTGAATCCGGATTTTAATGTTTTATTTGGGTTATTCTAACACGCTACACATAACTAGGAATGCGTACACTCATGCAGGATACAGACACGAGTAGGTTAGGGTAGGTTACCGCCCACGAATAGTCTTTGCTTAGGTGACGACAGGTCACCCGGGGAAGTGAGTGTCATACCGTTTGCTTAGAACCACTCGTTTGGTAATATCCACGGAATGTGCGGCTACCTTAGACGGTCGGAACGTCAACCGAGGGTCTCTCCGCGTGTCCGTAAGGATCTTACCGCGAAGAGGTCGATTGGTCCTAATATTGGTTAAGGTAGGATTTTCAGGGCCAAAACCTGTAGTGACCACAACAAGGAACTAGGAAATGAGCTTCAACGACCTCGTTCGAGTTACACCACCACTGGAAACTTGTTTCCAAATCCCCAGCGGAATCGCCAAACTGTGGACGCCTGTCCACACCGCCCAGCGTCGCGCGCGGAACCGACCTGGTTTGTCACGGCGGCCACCCACGCGGCCCTCTCCCGTTCGGGGCTGGTTCGATCTCTCGTACGGGGCGATGTGTCGGACCTCGATTTGGATGACGATTCGGATAGTACTAGACGGGTGCGGATACCCGTGTTTCCGTTAGAATCGATCTAGACGTGGTTGTAAATGTTTAAAGACCGATATGTTTGGTAAGACGACCTTTTTAGTCAACCGAATTCGTTGCCAATTTGTGGAGTCGCCACCGAGTCAATTATGGGGACTCGGAAACCGTTCAAGTCAACTTTGATCTTTAGCCGACTCAAAGTTGAGTGTCACGTGACCTAAAGATAAAGACTTGTACCCTTAAGCACTCCATGCCTGGAATGACTCTCACCGCCAATGGTTTCGGATATCCGGAAACCGTCAATTCTGAGTAAGGGGTGAGGGTACGTATTGGGAAGCCAACGTCCGCTAGACATCGACACCCAATCCCACCCGCACGTAGCGGCCTCTACTAATCAATCGGTAGGCTGATAACTTTGTTCCTTTATTGTGGCGGAAGTACAATAACATCCATCTTTTTAACCCTATGTCTTTGCTACGTTGATTGTTTTAAGGACAAGTAAGTTTTTGTCGTCAATGTAGTTGAATTTACATTTTTTACATGCGATTTCACGTGACAAACAGGCCGTGAAAAGATGCACATAGGAGAGTAGAGAGTACTAAGTATTATACGTATTAGCAAGTCAGGTTTAACGTGATAATACGGATATTAGTCATTCTCGTGGTATACCTTACCTGGTATTCTGCTTAAAGTGCGTCGGTTCGGTATTAATAGAGATGCATCGAACAACGTGTGAAGGGTGAGCATCGGGATTAATATGGAACCCGACCACCGCTTTGTTCAGTTTTAGCTTATTTACCTTTTGAATTTCGTGTTAGGTGATTTAGCATGCGATTATAAGGTCATAAAAGCGGTAAATCATACAAAAGCGGTAAATGCAAAATGGAAGTAAATCACGTAGTGAGGAGTTGCACCCTCGGAGTGTACACTAAACAAGACACGATGCGTAGAAGGTTGAGAACGGATCTCGGAACTACTCGGGTTTAGTTAAGGTGTTTTAGTGCTTATGATTGATGTTGAGGACGTTACGTATGTTTATAACGTGCCATGGACCTAGCGTCCGTACTAGTTGGACTTGACATTATCGAAGTGCATTATAAAAGTACATAAATGTAAAGTTTTGTTTAGACGACAACCTAGTGACGGTTCGACTTTGAGGCGGATCCTCCAAGCTTGTCCTGTGGTGAATTCGGCAAAGCTTCGTTACTACGGCTAGTTCGGCGGTTAATCCAACAGAGCTTCGCTGCTAAACCCGGGGTTGGCTAGTCGAACGCAGGTGCTCCTCGAGTCAAGTGGAGTGCTCGAGAATGTGGAGTAGCGTCGATTCGCTTAACGATCGAGTGGATCGTACTTAATGTCGGAGTGCGACCTTAGTTAGAGAAGAAGAGAATGAGCGAGTTGTGAGAGAAGTAAGTCACGAACTCGTTTGTTGGTGTTGTGTTTTCGAAATGAATGAAGTGGGAGGTATTTATAGTTGCTCGCGCAGTTCAAATCGCCCTCTAGGACACTTGAGCTCTGGCGCACCAGAACTCAGTCGCCTGGTGTCATGCGCATGAGTCTTAGGACGCCTGGTGTGAGGCGCCTGGATTTTTGAAGATCTGATTTCGAAACTTTCCAAAACGAAGAAGATAGCTTGGGGATTAAGCATTCCCGTTAACCCTAGCGCGTCGAGCGCCAGGTGGGCCTCGGGCGCGTGTCTCGAGGTTTGTTCGGCCTGACGTATTGACTCGGGTTTGACTTTGCATATTTTCGGGACCGATTCGGGGTCCCAGTGTCGGAATTGACTCTAATTAGTGTCGACGCGACTGTAATGACACGACTAAGGTTGTCTTGATGTTAAATTCATTTTTACGTGTTATTATTTGATCCGTTGCATAGAAAAACTATCTAAAACATCGTTTTGTCAGGCACCCCTGTAGCCACCTGCAGGTCCAAATCTGGGTGTCTACAATACCGCCAAGAACGTTGCCCACGATTTTTCAGAGAAAGAAGAAGAAGATATGAGATACGTTTGATTGTGTGTTTTTTATTTCGGGGGTAGAGTATATATAGGGGTGTACCAACTGAGATTCATTGTATGACATTTAAGAGACGGATGGAGACTTGCACAATAAAATGAGAAGGGAAAACTTGCCAAATACATTGACAAAAGTTAGTTTTGTGAGCCTGGCCCAAGGCATGGCATGGCACGCACGTGTGGTGTGTACGTAGTCTCTATTAGTATACATCTAGTAAAGCATATGAAATGGTCATATATAAATAAGTTCAAGAAGTAATAAATGAGTAATGTGCGATATACATAAACATAAATGATTTTTTTGAAACAATTATTCCAACAAATGTCAAAAGTCTTTTATTTGATGCAACTTGGGTCCATAAGTTTGTCTTATCATAAATATTTGATCCATCATAAGCTTAAGACAAATATTTTCATCACAGACAAGAATTTGCTTGCCTTATCATGTAGCGAGAGTTGTATTTTGTGAGCCGAATGCAAACTGATGTGTCTAAACTCTAAACAAAGAAACGACACGACATGCTATTAATAGCTTATTAGGTCCATGATACTGATGACATTTGGCAACCTCTCTGGCAATCTGGTATGCATGCCTACTGCCTAGCTACTTAATTAGCTAGTGCTTCTGCGTGCGTGCTATCACATACACTACCTCACCAAGCAACCTACCTTCTCTTATTACTCGTACTTTCCTCACCTGGCCTGTGAGCAAACCGCGCGCAAAACGTCGGAAGAACACTATATATGCAAAAAGTGCAAACATATATAGCTGGTGAATGTTTTTAGTAGCAACCTTACTTTAATTTGCTATATATGGAGGTTCCTGTGGGGTTCTTTGCAAAGTTATGGAGTTTCATCACATTTTTGCCCGTCTTTTTCTTACTTTTGCTTTTGGGTAACCTCAAAGGTATCTACTGCTTTCTCTTCAACCTTTTTTCTTCTTAATTATGCAATTCATATTTGTTTTAGCTTAAGAATGTGTTTTTTTATTTGGATCATTTAGTGGTACCCTCGATCAAGCTGTCTGAGTTTGTCACTTTGCACCCAATATTCATTTTTTTCCAACCAATATTTTGTAGTGATCGTTATAGTTTTATACAACATATTTTCATTATCACGAAATTTTTACTTCTCCTCAATGGTAAATGTTCCATCCTCTATTTTTTTTCTCTTCTTTACGTGAAATCGGTTCCTTATCTTATTTTCTCATTCAATGGTTAAGGAGCTCCTTATATACTATATAATTTTATAACGTGTACCCAGTGGGGACACCTTAATAAGTTATTTACAGTAAGAATCACATTGATATTGCCTTAAGTATGGTAATTATGAGTTAATATATCAGATTCACGTGATATTATCAATATAAAAATAGTTTATTAACATGTGCTCACTGGACACACGTTAAGAAAAATCGTTTTATAACTCTTTATATGTGACTATTCTTATTGCCCTAAGACCATCTACATTAGTACGGAGTAATAATTATCCAATTCTCATGCTCCACTTTTTCAACTTTTCTCTATCTTACTCAGTCTCCGGTCTCCACCTTAACTTTCCACTCATTCTTATCGGAAAGTAGTATTTTACACACCTGGTTGTAAAATGCAAAGTTGTTGAGATTTTGAGCTTATAGATTTTGAGCTTATAGATTTTGAGCCGAGTTTTAAGTTTTTGAACTTAAACATTTATGTGATTTAACTCGACAACTTTATACTAAAGCTCATAAAGTTTACACTAAAATTTGAAACCTTTGTGATAAAGCTCAAAATCATAAAATCAGTTGTACATGAAGCCACGTACAACATCTTCTTGTTGTAAATTTTCACCAAAAACATCTCACATAGCAAAAATTCATTTCACACCCCCTCTCCTGCTTTTTCTATAACCCACAATATCCAACTCAATTTTTCACTCATTATCATCTAATTAAAGTAAGTATTGTATTATTAACTTCAAAATTTTATTTTAATATTAAATTAAAACTAAGTATTATTAAATTAAAATTTTAATGTAATTATTTATTGGGTCACTCACGTCGGGTTTGGGTTTGGGTTGAGTGAAGGTGAGCTGGGTCATATCGAGTGCTTCTAATGTTGGGTCAACATCCTAGTCGAGTCAGGTTCGGGTTGGGTCATTATCGGGTCAACCGATATGTCGAGCCATTATCAAATCTAGTTAATACATTGTACTCCTTGCCTCAATATTTTCTCAATGTTATTGATCATTATTTGATTTAATTAATTTGTTGTTGTGTCAAATGTATCAAGTTATATATACATTCGAATCAATCTTTAAGATTAACGGTTGTCCAATCGTTAATTTTATTGGGTCGTCGTTCAAATCCGATCGGGTTAGGTTCGAATTCGGTTCACCCATCGTAGTAACGGGTCACAAACGACTCAAGTTGAGTTGGTTTGGGGTCGCTACATTTTTGGGTGACTCAAGATCGGTTTGTCGGGTCGCGTCAGCTTTTGTCAACTCTAGTGATAACCCCTAAAACGTGTTTGATTATAACCCGTAAATAACTAAATAATAAATGTATTCATATTGGGCTTAATTAATTACCCACTCCAATATACTTTTATCTAATCATAAATTAACGATACTAATCACATACAACTATAATAATAAATAACGTTTCACAAGTAAATACGTAAGCATTTTCAGTTTTATATAAAAAATATTTTAATAAGAAAAACAACTAAAACCACGCCAAAAGTTGGCTTGCCAATTCTCGCTCAACCGAGAATCTCGGCTCCTCTCCTATACATCAGCTTTCAATTCATGTTTTTAATATTAATTTACCTACTTTTTGATTTTCGGCCTTAGATGAAAGTATCAATGTGTAACCCTTAAAGACTTCACTTACACTTTTAAGGATCACGGTTACACTTTTAATGTTAGAACAAATTGAAGAGTAATTGGAGTCCCCTTATTCCTTTAATTTTTAAGTAATTAGAAATTACGCTCTTTAGCGATCCCCTTATCCTCACATTTTTTGTTTTTTTCTCAAAAGTGTCACTGGGGTCCTTAAAAGTTCAGTGGTCGGGAACCACAAGTTCGGTACGACCCGTCCGAACCAACTAGTTACACTTTTAAGAACCCCAGTTACACTTTTAAAGTTTAACTGGTTACACTTTTAGTGACCCCAGTTACACTTTTAAGGTCCCCAGTGACACTTTTGAGAAAAAACAAAAAATAAAGGGATAAGGGAGCCCCTAAAGAGCGTAATTTCTAACTACTCAAAAATTAAGGGAATAAGTGGACTCATGGTATATATATATATATATATATATATATATATATATATATATATATATATATATATGTTGTCAATTAAACAAACGATTTGGAGAAGAACAATTTTTAGAGGAAGATTTTTGTGTTTGTTATTATTGATAATAATGTTTGAGACTACAACAGCTATATAAAGAAAACAACTGACTCCTACTTTTCCTGCTTCCTCTAACTGACTCCACTAATGACTCCACTAAAACATGATCAACCATCATGCTCTACAAACTTGGATCTCAACTTAACTGAAAGCAACAACAATAACTGAATGATAAACTCCTAAGACTCAATGACATTAGCTAACTGACTTTAACTGAATGTGTTGAATCACATTTCAACACCACCCCTTGATTCAAACATCCGGACATCAATCCTCTCCATGAAGAATTGATGCTTCGCTTGAGTTAGACCTTTTGTGAACAGATCAGCATTCTGCAAGTTTGTTCCACAGAACTTCAATTCAACACTCCCATCACTTACTAAGTCTCTTATGAAGTGATGTTGAACCTCTATGTGTTTGGTCTTGGCATGGAATGCAGGATTTCTTGTCATTGCTATGCTTGACTTGTTATCACACCATAACTCTGTTGCACCTTTCTGCTTATACCCCAGATCAGTTAAGAGTTTTCTTAACCAAAGAGCCTGTCTGGCTGCTTCTGCAGCTACATACTCTGCCTCAGAGGATGACAGGGCCACAGTCTCCTGTTTCTTTGAGCTCCAGGTTATTGCACCAGTTCCAAGACTGAACAGTGACCCAGATGTACTCTTCCTGTCATCAATGTTTCCTGCCCAATCACTATCTGTGTAGCCCATAAGCTTGAACTTTTCTGACTTAGAGTACCAGATTCCATACTCTGATGTTCCAGCCACATACTTCAGAATCCTCCTTGCTGCACCAAGATGTTGCTTGCTTGGATTATGCAAATATCTTGACACAACACTCACACAGTAAGATATGTCTGGTCTAGTGTGTGTTAGATAATTCAATCCACCAACTAAACTCCTGTACAGCTTCTCATCAGCACTTGGAGTTCCATTATCTCTTTGGAGTTTGTCGTTGGTGTTCATTGGAGTAATAGCAGCAACCTTTTCATCCATGTTGAATTTCTTCAATAGATCTTGGGCATACTTTCTTTGATGCAGAAATATACCATTGCTTCTCTGCTTAATCTCCTGACCAAGAAAGTACTGCAGCAGACCCAAGTTTGTCATCTCAAATTCACTCATCATTGCCTGTTTGAAGTCTTCCAGTAGCTTTGTGGATGAACTGAAGTAGATAATATCATCTACATACAGACATATCACCAGAAACCCATAACCTTCTTGCTTCTTGATGTATAGAGTGGGTTCATTCTCACTTCTTTTGAATCCATCTCTTGTGAAGAAGTGATCTATTTTGCTGTACCAGGCCCTTGGAGCCTGTTTCAATCCATACAATGTCTTTTTCAATCTATACACCTTTTGTTCTTCCTTTTCTTTGATGAATCCCTGAGGTTGCTCCACATAAACCTCTTCTTGTAGCTCACCATTTAAGAACGCAGATTTAACATCAAATTGGTACACAGGAAAGACAAATTGCGCAGCTAATGCAAGTATGACTCTCACTGTCTCAAATCTTGCAACAGGTGAGAATGTCTCACCATAATCAATTCCCTCAAGCTGTGCGTACCCCTTTGCTACTAACCGAGCCTTGTGCTTCTGGATTGACCCATCTGAGTTGTATTTGGTCCTGAAAACCCATTTCAGACCAATGACATTCTTCTGAGTTGGTAAGTCCACCAATTCCCAGGTTTCATTCTTTTGGATGCACCTGATTTCCTCCTGCATTGCAGACTGCCACTCAGTCTGATTCTGTGCTTCAGCAAAATTGGAGGGTTTTGTGACTACCAATGCAAAGCCACATGTGCTGTAGATATCATTCAGGGATATCACACCCCTTGGACCTGTATCTTCTTCTGAATCAGAGTATTCAGGAGGTGACCTTTCATGATTTTGTGGAGTGAATTGAGGGGAGTTCTCCACATTGTTTTCCTGAACTTGTTCATCAGAATTTTCAAGAGTGAAAATTCTATGAATCTCCTTGTCTTCAGACTTCTTTTCCCAGTCCCATTGACTCTCTTCATCAAACACCACATTTCTACTAATAATAACCTTAGCATTAACAGCATCATAGAGCCTATATGCTTTTGATTGAGATGCATAACCAATAAAGATGCATTTTGTGGATTTCTCATCTAACTTGGTTCTCAAATTGAGCAAAGAATATGCAACACAACCAAAAACTTTCAAGTGACTAACTGTAGGCCTTACCCCTTTCCATACTTCATATGGAGTTTTGTTTGCCACAGCCCTTGTAGGAGAAATGTTTAGCAGATATACTGCTGTTGCAACTGCTTCACACCAAAAAACATTTGGCAGCCCCTTGAACCATAACATACTCCTGGTCATCTCCACCACAGTCCTATTTTTTCTCTCTGTCACCCCATTTTGCTGTGGTGAGTAGGGTGCTGTTAGCTCTCTCTTAATCCCATGACTCTCACAAAATTCATTGAACTCTTGTGAGACAAATTCTCCTCCTCTATCAGTTCTTAGAGTTTTAATTCTTTTTCCACTCTGATTTTCAACCATTGCCTTAAATTTTTTGAAATTCCCAAATGAATCACTCTTGGTTTGTTGAAAATAGACCCAACTCATCCTGCTATGATCATCTGTGATGAGCAGAAAATACTTACTCCCACCTAATGACTCAGTATTCATTGGCCCACAAAGATCAGCATGTAACAAACCTAGACACTCATTTGCTCTCCACAAACTCTCATTTGGGAATGATCCTCTACATTGCTTTCCTTGAGTGCAACTTTCACAGAATGACATATTACCTAGTTTAGGCAATCCATTTACCAAATTCTTATGACCTAAGAACTTTAGACTCTGCATATTCAAGTGCCCATATCTTAAGTGCCACAACTTTGCAGTGTTATCACCTTTCACTGTCAAAGCTTTGCCTACCTTTTTTGCTAATTCTAAGGAAAACATCCTATTCTTGCCCATAATGGCCTCAGCAATGACCTCATTGGATTTTTTGTCCTTAACTACACAAGACTTATTGTCAAAGGCAAGAGACAGACCCGAGTCTAACAACTGACCCACACTTAATAAGTTATATGCCAAAAGTGGTACATACTGAACATTGTACAACAGTTTAGTATTACCTGACTCAGTTTTGACACCAACTGTACCAATCCCCTCCACATTCAGTTGTTTGTCGTCTCCTAACCTCACTTTACTCTTCTTGGATTCATCCAAATCTTTGAACAAGGCTTTGGTACTTGACATATGATTGGAGCAGCCACTGTCAATGTACCATACACCTTGTACCTTGTCTTGTGTCTCTGAACTTGTGAGAAAGAGCCTTTCCTCCTTTTCTACAGCAACATTGGCTTGCTGATCAGATTGGACTCCTTCATCTCTTTCCTTCTTCCAGCATTTGGCTTGTTTGTGGCCAGGCTTCTTACAGTAGTAGCATTTCAGGGGACTCTTTGTTCCCTGACTCTTCTGCTCTTGACTCTCAGTTGATTGGCCAGAGGATCTACCTCCTCTTCCCCTAGAGCCTCCTTTTCCTCCTCTACCTCTGCCACCTCTGCCTTGGTAAGTTGATGACCTCCCTTTGAAAGAATCATCCTTGACCTGCAGTGCTTTTTCTTCTCCTTGCTCAGAGTTTATTTTGATCCTTTCTTCATGTGAAAGAAGTGACCCTACTAGATCATCAAATGTATACTCTTCAAGATCATTTGATTCTTCTATAGCAGCCACAATATGATCAAATTTTGCTGTGAGACTCCTCAGAATTTTCCCCACAACTTGTTCATCTTCCATCTTCTCTCCATATGCCCTTATCTGTTGCACCACCCCAGACACTCTAGACAAGTAGTCTTGTACAGACTCTTTGTCACCCATGAGAGTTGTCTCAAACTCTCGTCTCAAAGACTGTAGCCTAACCTTGACTACCTTTTTATCGCCTACATATCCTTTCTTGAGGATATCCCAGGCTTCCTTTGAGGTGGTTGCTGATGCAATTTTTGAGAACATTTCTTCATCCAAGCCTTGCTGAATGATGAACAAGGCCTTGGAGTCTTTCTTTCTCTTCTCTTTTAGTTGTGCATCAGGGTCATTTGTTTTTGAATCAACAAATCCCTGATCAACAAACTCCCACAGTTCTTGAGACTTGAAAAGAGTTTTCATTTTCAATTCCCAAAACTGAAACCGTACACCAGTGAAGACAGGCACTGAGAGACTATTGGAACTCGATCCATTAGTGGACATAATGAAACAATTCCAGAAAACGAGCCTGAATGCTCTGATACCAAATGTTGTCAATTAAACAAACGATTTGGAGAAGAACAATTTTTAGAGGAAGATTTTTGTGTTTGTTATTATTGATAATAATGCTTGAGACTACAACAGCTATATAAAGAAAACAACTGACTCCTACTTTTCCTGCTTCCTCTAACTGACTCCACTAATGACTCCACTAAAACATGATCAACCATCATGCTCTACAAACTTGGATCTCAACTTAACTGAAAGCAACAACAATAACTGAATGATAAACTCCTAAGACTCAATGACATTAGCTAACTGACTTTAACTGAATGTGTTGAATCACATTTCAACAATATATGCTCTACCTTTTAAAAAGAGACAACCACATGGTATTGTACCTCAGTACCAAACAGTCCATACACCGCTGACGTGGCAGCATGTATGCACTCTTTTGATTACGTGGCAGATTAATATGTATGAAACCTGTCCAACGGGCTGAGTCACATAGGCCGGGTCCAAATATGGGTTAGATCAAATATGAGTCGGGTTATACAGGTAAATTAAAGAAATTAAAGTGTCGGGTTAGGGTCAGAAGTAGTTTCGAACGCCTATATTTTTTTAGCAACTTTATAAGTACAAGAAAAATAATTTTAATACTTTCTCCATTTTTTTATATCTTCTCCTGAACATTTGTCATAATGATAAGTATGTGTAAATAGAAAAGAATAAAGGTGTAGAGTGTTGTAAATAGTAAGGGTAGTATAGTAAAAATTATGGACCAAAATGGATAGAAATGAAATGGGAAGATAAAAAATAAGTGGACAAAAAAAAATTGGGAAGATATATAAAAAAAAGGAGGAAGTATTAATTTTTTACCACGGTTTTTAACATAAATTTATTAGAATAACATATTTATAATAATGTTATATACGCTGATAATAGTAAATTATGTATTATTAATACTAAGTAATATTTTTTGTGATGGGTGTTAAATAAATGATCTCATTATATTTTTTTATAAGAGATTCTTATGGATTTTTGAACATACACTTCATTTCACCTATAAAAAAAGTTTTTTTTCCGGTCATTTTTTCATTTATGGATACTATGACGAGGTATGTGAATTTCACCGGTTTAATGTATTGAGATGGTTTTTTTATGTAAGAATCTATCCTATTATTTATTAATAATTGTATTATCAATCGTCTAAAAATGTGTGACCGATTTATGTATAATTTAGGATTTTACTGAGTATAATTTCGTATGATAGTATGACCATGTTCCTTTCAGTTCTTTTAGTTAATCAGTATGATAATGCGCATACAAAGTTGATAGTACTATGATTCTATGAATATTTTTTATATATACCACAACTATAAAATCGATCCGTGAATTTTCACGGGTAGTAAAACTAGTGTTTTAATTAAAGAGGTTGCACTTAGTAGTTACTCTCTCCCTTCGTATCCAAAGGGTACGTTTCACTTTTGAGACAAATACTATTAAAGGTACAATGATTTGAGACAAATTAATATTTAATTATCCAAAGTGTAGTATTACAATGATATTTGATGTAAATATGTTAATAAGTTAGGGATAATTTGGTCAAAAAAATGGACTAAAAAGAAAATGAGTCAATTGGATTTGAACGGCCCAAAAAGGAATACGTACCCTTTGGATATGAACGGAGGGAGTAGTACATTTTGAAAGTCGTTATTAGTTTTTTTTTGTTTAGGTAAATGTCAGTCACTAATCCAGTACTAGTATGTTTATTTTTAAGTAAGGGGCTCAATTGGTAACGTCTATGTCGTCCGATTCTTGGTTGGGTGACTACGACGATAGTACGACTGGTTTTTCTACTAAACAGTTGCAAGTCAATTTGAATGAATTGTGTAACTCGGCAGTAGTATATTCCAGGGTTCATCATTGCTCCAGTTACAGGCGCTATAATCGGTTTAGGCAATTCTTTCGTGATCATTGGACTGTGGCCGGCTCACTTCATTTGGACTTGCTATTGTGTTTGTAGGTACTTGTGTTCACTCTCCACATATTTTCCAGTACATTCATGATTCTTTTTCCTTACTAACCTTTGTTTTTTCTTCATTGTTTGGTTTTGAATGAAGAACTGCGAAGTTGGGAATGGTCATGAAGATTCTGTTATTGGTGTGCTTGCCATTGCCTCTGCTGCTACTTTGGCCTGTTGTTGGTATAGTCGGCAGCTTTCTAGGTGGGGTTGCGTTTGGTTATTTTGCGCCATTACTAGCAACATTTGAAGCTGCTGGAGAGAATATCACTGACAAATTTTACCATAGCATAGTTGTAAGATTCTTGTCTATATTATATTCAACTCCAGAGTTCTGGTTGCTTTCAGTTTTTGACATAGTAAACCCTTTGGAATAGTGATTTTTTCCTTCTTATGTTCAAGTAGTCAATTCAGGTAGAAATTGAGGTATAGAGAGGTGAATCTCGTGACAAAGACCGAGGCATTTGTCTCCACGTGTGTACGCAATATAGGAATTTGTTGATCATAACTTCGGCCATAAAAATGGAAACATTAATGCGAGATGTAACATAGCTTTTGAAACTACATGATGTTATCTATATATATAATATATGGAGATGTATATAATGCTGCTTCCTTATATATACTCATTCAATATTTATTAGGATGGTTGTTTGTCAACACTTCAAGAAGCATGCACAGCTGTGCGGGACTTTACAGATTTTTGCTTCCACTCTTACTTTTCTTACATGGATGAGTTCCGCCTGAAATTAGCTCTTGATGAAGAGCCTATGGATATAAAGTAATATCATATTTCTGGTGATTTCTTTGATTTGTGCTGTTATATTTCATTTACATTATTTGATCCCACCCCGACGTTAACGTTCTTGATTTGATAACGTATTATTTACGAGTTACACAGAAAATAGAAAGAAAGAATAAGTTACCTAGCTATATATCGTTTTCTTGTACGAATGAATTTTGTTTAATTTTAATTGTCGCTTATATCTACTCGTGTTACTGTGTATGCTTGTAGGGTGTCAAGGCTCCCAGGTTGTTTGTTCACCTCTCTGTTAGGCGTACTGATAGATGTGCCTTCGATAATGATCCTTGCCCTTTGGAAGAGCCCATACATGCTTTTCACCGGCTGGAAAAGGTTATTAGAAGATCTTGTTGGACGAGAAGGACCTTTTCTCGAGACTGTATGTGTCCCATTCGCCGGTCTTGCCATTATTCTTTGGCCGCTTGCTGTCATTGCTTCAGTTATTGCGTCATTCCTCTCCAGTTTTTTCCTGGGACTTTATGCTGGAGTCATCGTTCATCAGGTGTGTTTTATTTGGTTAGTGGATGGTTTATTTTATACGGCGTAATATCTACCACTTTTTTCGGATGATTTTGATCGCTTTAAGTGGTTTTCAGGAAGATTCAGTCAGAATGGGTCTTTCTTTTATTGTTGCTGTAGTATCCCTCTTTGATGAGTACGCCAATGACTTGCTATATTTGGAGGAGGGATCACGCATTCCCAGGTATGTTACAGGATTTGAGAGCAGAATAAAATTATTGTATATTGGCTTTATTAATTAACCATATATGGAGTATTAAATAATAGTACTCCATATCAGAAAAGTAATGCGGAGTAATTAGCTGGGAACAAGTTAGATCGAGTTGGACAATTTTGTGCCACCACAACACTTTTTTCGGATTCATCTTGGAGTCAATGAGTAGATACCCAGGAATACGATATACATACATTCAATAGGAATATGCCATTCCTTTGAGTATACTTGTTCTAACTGAGGTTCAATGGAGACATTACAATTCTAAAGTACAAATCTAATACAGTTTTTGACAGAATAAAATTAAATGACAAGGTGATAATCTTTTATTTATTTATTTTTAGACTGAGGGAGTTATTGTTTCATTCCCTACTATACTACTGCAAATTAGATTCATTGCTCTTCGGAACTCTTGGGACAACCAGGCCAAGATATCGCAAGAAATGTCCTTCCTCGGAAGACATCCAAAAGAGAGACTCATATGACAGTAGAGATACGGTTAGCAAAGATGGGAACCAACGGGCAGATACTGATTCAAAGTTAGTATCAGAGCGCTCCAGAACATTGAAAGGGACAATCCACCATTATAAGCCAATAAAAGTAAGCAACACACAAGTTTGTTATCAATTTTGACACTTGCGAGTGTGTACTCAACACTAGTATATACATATAAATTAAATTTCATTTTTAGATACTAGATTGGCTGTTCAAGTCATGTGAGGTCAATGGAGTGAAGCTCCTTCAGGAGGGGCTTATTAATGCAAAGGACATTGAAGATTGTATCGTGAAAGGGGACCCCAAGAAGTTGGGCATCGCACTCCCGTCTTGGTGCATTATGAAATATTTGCTCGCCTCTGCCAAGTCAGACTCTCCTGGTTTAGCTGTCTGTATGTTTCTTTTCCAATGCATCTTATTTTTCAAGGTTATTGGGGGTTGTTAATTAGATGCTTTTTTTGGTTAAAATCAGCGGATGAGGCTGAAATAATGGTTACGAATTGGCGGAGAGAAAAAGTGTTCAATTGGTTTATTGGACCTTTATTGGTAATGAAAGAGCAGATCAAAAAGTTAGAGCTAGATGAGAATGAAGAAGCATGCTTGAGAGTGGCAATTATGCGGTCCAAAAATGAGAAGCCGGAAGATTGGGACGAGATTGGTTTTCCATCTAGTGATCATGTTAGAAGAGCACAACTTCAATCTTTCATTCGAAGGTATGTCGATAAAAACTCGATTAAGATGGGTTGGCAATGATAGAATTATGAGAAGGATAATATTGTTGAGAACTGTATAATTATTATTGTTGACAATGTCTTATCAAATAGGGAGGAATCATAAGCTCTACCTAAATACAGACTTGAGATACGAGATTACAATAAGATACGCAATAGGATACAAATGATAAAATATTATCAAATACAACTAATAAGTCTATCAGGCAACAGGTTAAATTCTCTGGAGAAGATTTTTACAACTTTATTATTCGTTAACTGTCTAACTGACAACTCGTTACTTGTTTAACCTAAAATTGAGGGTGTCAGCAAGTTGTGTGCTGTCCGAAATGGAAGCAGTTGCAAGGGTTGTGGGAGTTGAAGGTCTTTGTCATGTGCTTTGTAAACGAAGAGATATGGGAAAAGTGTTTCTTGTGTCTTTCATTCCATCGGAGAGCACAATATATACAATTATATCGGTTTAGCTAATAACGGAAGTACGACTAATATACATGTGAACATATTATCAAATATGACATCTGCCTAAAAGATGTGTGAACATATATGGTGGGTGTGATCGGAATAATATCGAGAGAGTATCTCAATAGCTTGTTACTTAATCAGTGGTCTGCATCGGTTTGATGCTGGAGGTGTATATATTTTTGACCGAATTCGCTGAAAGATCAGAGATATCAGATATGTCCCAGTTTCTTCACCATTTTTATTATGAGTTCTCTGTCGCTAACAATCTGAATTACATTTTCATTCTGTTTAGGTTACGAGGTATAGTGAGTTCGTTGGCAAGAATGCCGTCCTTTCGACGTAGATTCCAGAATCTTGTCAAAGTTGTGTACATGGAGGCAGTGGAAACTGGCGATCTAGCTAATTATGTCTTAAGGAGCTCCAATGTTCAACATGGATCTCAAAGTGAAAACCCAAAAGGGCCCTCGAAGGAGAACGAGGCAGGGAAAGGTGGGCAGGACCCTGTAGCAAATATTGTTTAGGCATGACACTGGACGTCGTCGTTTACTTTGGAGACCTGGCCTATGTTGTGGTTGTGCTACTGCTGCTGTGGTTTGTGTGTTGATGTTTTTGTGAAGCAGAAGTCTGTGGACATCCATTTATGAGTCACAAGGGTTGATGCGTTGCTAATACAAAGTAATGGACTAGAATTCCACAAGAGTCACAAGGGTTAACCTTATGACTTCCTTTATGAGTTCTTGTAGAATTTGTGAGAGATGAGAGTTCTTCTAGAATTTGTGAGAGATGAGAATGTAACAGGAAAAGATAATTTTTGGTAATGACTAATGGTCAATCAACTTGTGTATTTATACAAGGTTATTTCACGGTAATAATTCAAACTATTGTTAATTTTTTTAGAATAATCTCAACTTTTTTGTTAATCCGAAAATATACTTCGACTTTTAAATATTTTTCTTGACCTCCACTTACCTCGTTTATACCTGTTGTTATGATATGTTCATTCTCTCTCCTTTCTTCTTCCCCTTGCCACTTTCCAATAATAAAGCTATGATTGAGACTACTCTTTACCGTCGGCGCTTTACTTGTTACCGTCGGCGTTAATTACGTAAAATGACGACTTTGTCCTTGGTATTTATTCTCGAAATAATATTACTTTTAACATTTTATAGATTATCGATTTATTAAAACTCGATAATAAAACCGTCTTTTTCGATTATCGTAATAAACCAAAACCGACTTCCTATATAGTTAATATATGAAATTACGCAAAATGACGAGTTCTCCTTTGCAAATAATTCTCGAAATATTATCACATTTACATTTTATAGAGTATCGGTTTATTAGAACTCAATAATAAAACCGTTTTTTCGATTATTGTTACGTCTCCGATTTTAAACAGTTAATTAGATTATTTAACGAATTAATACAATTTAATAAACGTAATTAGCAAATATCAGTAATACGCAAATTAAATCCTAATTAATCTACGACAAGTCGACAATCAAGATTTATTATACAAATCGATGCAAATTAAAAGAAAAAAATCCAGAAATGGGTCGGGTCGAGTGGGTTTTTCGACCCACCCAAGGGTCGTATTATTTTCTCTATAATACTTGAAAGCTTTGAGAAATAGTTTAAGTATAATATAAATTTTCCAATGATATGAAACATGAAGTAGAAGGAGGTGAAAAAAGTTACATTGACAGCATTTCTTACAAGTGGCTCGGGTTTGAATCCTTTTGTTTAAACATTTGTCTTTCCTATTGACTAGGAGGCAAATGACTAAACCACTACACCAACATCAACAAACTGATATTTCAAATGGTTGACACTCTCATTTTTTTTTTCTTTTAATTTGATTCGAACACGAGCCAATTGTATGAAATGTTGTCAATGTAATCAATTTCACCACCTTATACTTCACGTTTCATATCATTGAAAAATTTATATTATACTTAAACTATTTTGATATTTAAACTATTTCTCAAAACTTTCAAGTATATTATAGAGAAAATAATACGACCATTTGGTGGGTCGAAAAACCCACTCGACCCGACCCATTTCCAAATTTTTTTTCTTTTAATTTGCATCGATTTGTATAATAAATCTTGATTGTCGACTTGTCGTAGATTAATTAGGATTTAATTTGTGTATTACTCGTATTTGTTCATTACGTTTATTAAATTGTATTAAGTCGTTAATTAATCTAATTAACTGTTTAAAATCGGAAGCGTAACAATAATCGAAAAAACGGTTTTATTATCGAGTTCTAATAAACCGATACTCCATAAAATGTAAATGTGATAATATTTCGAGAATTAATTGCAAAGGAGAACTCGTCATTTTGCGTAATTCCATATATTAACTATATAGGAAGTCGGTTTTGGTTTATTACGATAACAAAAAAAGACGGTTTTATTATCAAGTTTTACAATAATCGAAAATGTAAAAAGTAATATTATTTCAAGAATAAATAGCAAGGACAAAGTCGTCATTTAACGTAATTAACGCCGAGGGTAAGAAGTAAATTAAAGCACCGACGGTAAAAAGTAGTTGCGCTATGATTTCATTTTTTCCCATCCAAACTAGGTCGGATCGAAAAAAATTGGATCACGATCAAACCGGAATCACCAAAATTGTTGGACCGGAGAGC
This sequence comes from Agrostemma githago, assembly GCA_958450325.1. Lineage (NCBI taxonomy): Eukaryota > Viridiplantae > Streptophyta > Magnoliopsida > Caryophyllales > Caryophyllaceae > Agrostemma > Agrostemma githago. Next base: position 40,144,711 of record OY288241.1, on the reverse strand, counting down.
ATACAAGAACTTTTAATACCGGTTCTGGTCTGGGTTCGGACTGAATTTTGCACACCTGTGATTGTACGTGTGTTGGTCGAAAAGGGTAAATGATAGGTTATGTGATGGTAATGGTGATTGAGGATTTAATTAGGGTATAAATGAACTAGGGAATGTGATAGACCTATGAATCAGCTAGCTGGTCATCGGTGCGAGAGGAAGATATTCAAAGTTCAATTTATTTTGGGATGAGAAATCTATATTTATATTTATATTTATATTTTATATATATTATTAAAAGTCGATCCAAAAATAAGTTTTTTTTGTGCTTTCTAACAATGCCACGTGGCAGCCTTCAACACAAGTATTACCAAGTTATTTTTTTTAATAATTCCATATTACTCCTACTTGACATTTCCACTCCCTACGGAGTTAACAGATCGTATGCCCTCTAAAATCTCATAAATCCATTTAACGATTCTCTAAATTTTCATTTCAAGAGTATTACAGACCATATAAAATACGATCACTTTGTATATAACCTTTATTGTTACGAGTATAAATTTCGGGGAGTACACGAGGGAAATTATTGCACAATGCAATCTTATTTATGTAAAAAATTTAAAAGTATGGCTTCCATTCTTCCAACCCCTTCTTATCGTAATTGTGGACATGACATAGGTCCACCCCAATGCGGCCATTCGTGGGTTTGGGGTGGCGAATGAATCTCATGTGAGACGGATCTCAGATTGAAATTTAAATCTAAATGGGAGTCGCCACCGAACTTTGTCGGAGTTCGGGCCCGTTCGAACACACTCTATATCTTAATGGGCCGTGCACAAAGTACGGTACATTCCGATTTCAGAGTTTATGGGGTTCGTCCCTTTGCATTGCGATACTGATTCCGACATTATCGAAAATCGTGTATTGAATGACTCTCGTATGCCAATGGTTTCAGACATCCGGAAACCACGGTTCTGAGTAAGGGGTGAGGGTACGTGTTGGGAAGTTCACAAAGAACACCCAACCCCGCCCGCACTTAGCGACCCCTACTTAGATATCGTTCGTTGTTCGTGTACGCGTGCTAGTTTGACGGTTGAATGATATGAAAACAACGTTTTGACTAAACATGTGAATTATGTTTGACTACGTCGTTTAATGCATCTAAACTAACGTCAAAGTTATTTTTAGCATGTGAGGTTCGTTTTAGTACAATAAAACAAACAGCGAAATAAAAGCGTAAAAGTAAATTACAACATACGAGCGGTATACCACCCGGAAGTACAATACAACAAATTAAAATTTGCCACAATCGCGATAATAACGGAGCATAAATAAATGAAAGGTATGATGTATGGTGTTCCGGTAAGGAAACAATTGACCCAAAGCGGATTCGGGTTCTTGGTATTCGATGTTGTTATTTTGATGGTGATCGTTTTGCTTCCTGAGTTTCTCATTCCTCCTACTCCTTAATCGGACCTTCCCGGCGGAGATGGCCTGCCCTCTGCACAATGAACGCACAGGGCCTCGGAGGTGTTCGAGGGAACCCTCTCCGATGCCTAAGTCAGTCCGTGAAATGGCTTGACGAACCTTACTCGTGAGGAGTAAGGTGGCGGTTTTAGAGTAAGATTCTAGAGAGAGAAAGTCCAACCTCTTTGATGTGGGAAATGACAAAGTATTTATACCTTTCCCAAAGAGAGGGAAAAGAGAGAGGGAGAGAAGAGGAATAAGTGTACGGGAAGGTGACACGTGGGTTCACCTCGTCCACTTGTTCCCCTTTACCTTAGGCCTGGACGGAAGGGTTCTGACTTCCCCCCCATGACCCTGCCAGGGGCGAGAATGCCCTGAGGACTGGCAGGCAGGGGGGTTCAACTGGCTTCAATCAGCATGCGACATGACCCTGATGGGCAGGGAAGGAGTCTGCTTGGAGCTCGGAGCGACTGAGGTCACTTTCAGGAGGCTTCTTGGCAAGGTCTCGTTTTGATGGCCTGCCAAGCAGGCATTTCTTTATCTTTGGGTCGGGCTTCCCTGGGGCTCGAATGGCGGGCGACCCGTGGCAGGCTACCGACCCCCATCAATTGGCCCTCGCCGGCTGAGGGGGAGCGGGGCTCCTCTTCAGCAGGCGACATCTTGATTGGGATGGCGGGAGGTTGACTTCTTGAATCCCATCTTTGCATTTAATGCATCGCATGTTCCCGAGGAAAAAGGTCTTAACTGCTCTGGGCATGCAAAGAGTTGGGATGTCTTTCCTCATGATTGTTTTTCTTGCAAAGTGGTCTCTCGGGCTTCGTGTCGGGCTGTCGATTGGCTCTTTCTTGTAAGAATGGTTGAGGCGCCATTTAATGCTTTGCCTTTGCCCTTGCATAAATTCCGACTTTACTTCATCATTTTCACAACCCATCTTCATCTTCCTCCATTCTTCTTTAAAGAAAAAATGTCTTGGGTGAGGAAAACGGTCTTTCGCTGTGCAATTTTTGTGAATGTACCCTGTTTTAGGGGGCGCCGGAGATTGAGATACCCCAGCCAGGCACACCTGGCCCTTCGTCGTAGTAAACGAGCACGCCCCCGTCTTCCGCGGACTTTCAGGGTGAAGCCTTTATCTAGAGCCAGTAAGAGCCCTAAAAAGTCTTCCTCCCCCGCGGCCTAGGCCCAAACGTTGTACCCAGGCGGGGGGTTGTTCTTTCAGGGGATGCTATAGGTGCTTCTCCTGGCTACTTCCCGAACACTTCGACCCTGACTGCCCTAACTTAGGCTCTTCCCCTGAATCAGGCCCTTTCTCCCCCTTGGTGAGAAAAAAAGAGGATTATGGCTCCCCTGAGGGTACCAGGGTGGCCTTGTATGGTAGGGACTGGGACTCGAGCAGCCACGACTCAGGGGATAGTGAAGGTCAGGGCTACTCATCCGGCAGGGATGAAGGAGAGGGCCCTGATGATCCGTTCAAGGATTCCAGTAGCTGGGACTGGGGATCCGATGCTGGCGGTTGTGATAGCTACGGGGATTACTCTCCGGGTTTTGACGATGATTAGGCCTGCAAGAGCTGATGAGCCAGACTTTTAGGCTCTTTTTGTAATCTCTTTTCATCCCACTTATTTTGTAATTTGGACCTTTTGATTAATGAGAAGAAGGTGGGCTTTTGACTTTCGTGTGTTCGAGTTTTTTTTTTTGAATAAGTGACGTCATGCAATGATTTCTTTCTGCTCTTGTTGCTTTTTCGAGGCCTCTTGGGAAGTGATGGGTGGTTGGGTTCCAAAATGTGTGACACGTGGGGGCTTTTCTTGGGGAAGCCTTCTGACTGAGTGGCCTTCCATCTTCTCTTGCCTATAAAAGTACTCTTACCTCCCCCATTCCCTCCTTTACACATTTGAAAACCTACAAACCCTCCTTCGTACTCTCTCTTTGTTTAAGCGTTTTTAGACTGAGGAGCCTTTTACCGCTTCTTCATCCAACGACCATCAATTAGGTTATAATCCTAATCACTGTCTTCCTCGTCCTTCCATTATTCGCTCTCTTTCTTTTTCTGACTTCTTTGAACACCATGGCCCGCCGTAGCGGCGCTCGCATTATCTTTTCCGATGACCCTCTTACTGAAAGATCAACCGAGGATGGGGATGAGGTTGATGCTGACCTCCCCTCTTCTTCCAGAGGATTGAGGGCCAGGGTGGCTGAGGAGGACAGTGGGGGTGACAACTCCCCTAAACCTGCCCCCTGTGATATTATTGATTCTGATGACGAGTCACTGGAGATTGATCCCTCCACGATTGTCGGCCCTCTTATTCCCAGAGCGCCAGGGAGAAACTATTACCTAGATAAAAATAAGTATAAGATCCCCCCTGAGGACATACCCTGCCTCCAAGAATCGGGACCTGATTTTGGAGAAGAACGCTGCTGGTGTCATCGCTAAATTATACAACTTTGGGGAGGGTTATACAATAATCGTCCCTGATGAGAAGGATACTGTGTGCAATCCCCCGACGGCTGCATAGCCATCTACCATAAGTGCTTAGAATTTGGTCTTCGTTTCTCCCTACACCCTTTCTTGGAGGAGGCCTTCAGGCGGATGAACGTGGTCATTGCCCAGTTGACTGCCGTGGCGGTCAGGTCGCTAATAGCCTATACCTGGACCTGCCTGTTCGTGGGCGAGGGGCCCTCCATAGACGCCTTAAGATATATGGTCGGCCTGCAGATGGTGGCTTCCTCTGAGGGGGGAAACTCTCCAGGGTATTTCTCCCTCCTTAGGCAAAAAAGTTGTTCCCTAGCCTGGGCAACCATGAACAGTCTGAAGGACTGGAAAGACAATTTTTTATATCTGCATAGCGCTGAGGGGTGGAAGATTCCCAGTCATTTTAGGAATCATGTCCATACCCAGCTGGAGACCCGCCAGAAATACCACCCTGGAGTCAGGGCCCTTGAGGTCAAGCTGGGCAGCAAAGAAGAGGGCTTGGTAGCACAATTTTCCTCTTCCAAGGACAGGAAGGGTGCACTGGCTCCCCCACGCGGAGCTTATATCAACTGACAACTATTTTACCCGAGTGGGGCTGAACCCTGGCCTTGACAAAGGTAGCCTGGGGATTCTAATAATAGCTGGCTTTCTTAACCCTGCTTTGTACGCTTGCTTAGTTAACTTTCTTGGATTTTTGCAGGGCTTGCTACCCATTTTTGGTCAAAAAGAGAGCCGAGGGACCTTGGCCTGAATAGGGATCTCACAGTCGCCGTCAGACGTCCTTCCCTTCCCTCTGAATTTAAGAAATTAACGCTTATGAAGTACGTAAAGAGCATCTCAGCCAGCAGGGCAAGGCTTCCTCCTCCTCTTCCCAAGCCTTCTACCACGCGCCCCGCAGCTCCTACCCCCCACTCCTAGGGCGGCAGAAGGGGAGGCTGCCTCAGAGGCCACGCCTTCTCCGGCCAGTAAACGTGGGGAATCTCCTCATGGGACTCATCCTCCTGCGGGGGCGGGGCGTTCGGCCTCAGAGGAAACTGATGAGAGCGTTCCTTTGATGAGCAGAAAAGGAAAGAAAGGGAGCCGGTTAATGCTGACCAAGTGGTGGACCTGGAAGCAGATGTTAGCACGCCTCAGCGGAAGCGCCCTGCTACTGATCTTCCAGACCCCCTGTTCTCAGATGGAAATGCTGAGTTCAACTTCACTGCCGGCGAGAGTGTTGACGTTTCCGCCCTTTTTTCAGACTCTACTTCCACATTGACGGACCACCTTGTCAAGTCCCTGACTTTCTCTAGCACCCAGGCAACCCAATTCATACAACGCTGCTCCAGGGTCTTTCAGGCTTCCGCAGAGCTGGCAGCGCTCAACCGTTTGAGCGATGATGAGCTAAGTATTACCCCTGGGTTCCCTCTCCCTGAGCGCATAGCGGTGATTGAGAGGGATGTTTCTCTCATCGCTGACTTGAGGTCTCAGCTGGCCAAGTGTGAGACAGAGTTGGGAGAGGTCAGAGATCAGGTGGCTCGCTGGAAAGATCAGGGCGAAAAGGCGGTGACTGAGGTGCCAAAGCTAGAGGCTGAGCTCGGGCAGGCCAGGAAGGATGCGGCTAAGCTGGAGCAAATCAAGAAGAGGGTTGCTGAACTGGAGGGCCGCCTATCCCAGGCTGACTCGAATCTTCAGAAGACGCAGGCTGAGTTGAAAACTCAGGAGGAAAAATGGCTTAAGCAAAAGGACGAGATTATTCAGGAGGCCAACTCTGCGGTGGAGGAGAATTTTAATGCTAGGGCTTCTCCCTAAAATTTGTCATGGAAGTCGTCAGGGAGATGCTTCCAGACTTTGATGAGGATGCTTTCCAGGCCCTCTATGCCACCAAGAATGAAGCCAGGGGTGCCAAGTTGCCTGAGGAGGTTCCTGGTCCTGACCAGGATGCCACTTCTGCATAACAAGAAGGGCAGTCGTCCTCTGAGGGCTCCTGCCCCTATCCTTTTGCGCCTTTGCTCCCTCGCTGATTTTATCTTCTTGCCCGCCGGACCGTGATGTGGTCGGCTACCTGCTGAAATACCCTGAATCTTTATTGTGATTGGATTTTTTATCTTGTCTTGTAAACTCTACGAATGCTTTTATTGCTTTTATGAATGTTTCTCTTTTTACTGTATCTTTATTTTTCTATCACGCTTCAAGGTTCAGCCTGACCCTGGCTTCTCGCCGAAGTCCAGGGGGCCTGCCCCCTGCTTGCCCAGAGGCAGGTTGAGGGACTTATGTTTTTTATACAAGGTTGGGGGTTCCCCAGTCCTTGTTGGTTTGGCGCATGAGGTTTGGCCTGGCCCTAGCTTCTTCTCGAAGTCCAGGGGGCTTGCCCTCTGCCTGCCCAGAGGCAGGCTGGGGGACTTGCATTTTTTATACAAGGTTGGGGGTTTCCCAGTCCTTGTTGGTTTGGCGCATGAGGCCTAGCCTGACCCTGGCTTCCTGCCGAAGTCTAGGGGGCCTGCCCCCTGCCTGCCCAGAGGCAGGTTGGGGGACTTGCGTTTTTTATACAAGGTTGGGGGTTCCTCCAGTCCTTGTTGGTTTGGCGCATGAGGCCTGGCCTGACCCTGGCTTCTTGCCGAAGTCCAAGGGGCCTGCCCCCTGCCTGCCCAGAGGCAGGTGGGGGGACTTTGCATTTTTTGTTGGGGGGCCTATTTTCCCTGGGTTTTGCAACAGGGGGGCCCTCCCCCTATTGCCTCCTGCTTGTTTGTGTGTGAAGTGCTAATCTGAACAGACAACGAGTATAAATTCGAGGATGTTTTCATTTCTTTTCAAAACTTTAAACACTTGTGGTCGGAGTCGTCGACATTGTATCTTGACCGTCCTCTGCCGTCCTTTCTAGGGAAAGAGAGAAGGCTAAAAAAGAACTTTTAACTTTTATGCATAGTATTTTTTCAAAGTATCTACATTCTAGTGTGCGGCCAACTCTTGGCCTTCGGGGTTGGCAATTCTGTAGGTTCCTGGCCCCATAATCCGGGTGACTTCATATGGGCCTTCCCAATTGGCGCTTAGTTTGCCGTGTTCCCTTGATCTTCCGACAGGTTGTGTCTTTCTTAGAACTAGGTCCCCAACTTGGCAGCTTCTTATACTTACTTTCTTGTTGTAAGCTTTTCTCATTCGCTGCTGGTAGGCGGCAATGTTGACGCAGGTCAAGAGCCTCTGTCATTGCAGCTTCATTACTCGTCTAATTGTACTGCTGGGATCAGAGGGTGGGAATTCGTGCTTCTATGGGTAGCAGGGCCTCGGCCCCGTAGATCAGGCCAAATGGAGTTTGTCCTGTGGACTCCTTTCTGGTGGTTCTAATTGACCATAGCACACTTGGCAGTTCGTCCGCCCACCTTCCTTTGAGCTCATCCACCATCCTCTTCAGCCCGTTCAGTATCTGCTTGTTCGCCGCTTCAGCCTGCCCATTGGTCTGGGGGTGGCAGACGGCTGAGTAAGCGACGGTTATGCCATGGCTCTCCAGCCAAGCCCTTAAGGGGTCGTTGTCAAACTGCCTTCCATGATCGAAGACTAAAACCTTTGGCAGGCCATACCTTGTTATGATATTTGTCCATATCACCTTTCTAACCGCCGACTCTGTTATGTTTGGGACAGCCTCAGCCTCGATCCACTTGGTAAAATAATCAATTCCCACTATCAGAAATTTTCTGCCCCCAGTCGCTGCAGTGAATGGTCCCAGAATATCCATCCCCCATTGGGCAAAAGGGATGGGAGACAGAATTGGTCAGAGGTCTTGGGCAGGGGCATGTATTCATGGGGCAAAGAGCTGACACTTTCTGCACTTCTGGGTTAGGTCCCTGGCATCAGCAAGCAAGGTCGGCCAGTAGTAGCCTGCCCTCAGGGCCTTGTGTGCCAGTGACCTTCCTCCTATGTGATGGTCGCAGATTCCTGAGTGTATATCATCTAGTACCTCTGCGGCCTGCCCTACCCCTAGGCACCTAAGCAGGGGGGAGGAGAATGATTTTTTATACAGTTCTTCGCCGATTAGTATGAACAATGCGGCTTTGGTTGGCATCTTTCTCTTCTGCACTGGGTCCTGCGGAAGGGTCCCATACTTCTTGAATTGGATAATTGGGGTCATCCAGTCTTCGGATTCTGCCTCTTTAATGACACTGACCATTTGGCAGGGTGTGGTGGATTTTTCATGGATTACATCTACCCATACGGACCTTCTTATGTCCTGCAGGCTGGAGCTGACCAGCTTTGACAGGGCGTCTGCCCGATTGTTCTAGGACCGGGGAATTTGTTTGACTTCATAAGACTTTAACCCAGATAACTCCTGCTTTACCCGCTTCAGGTATGATGCCATAACCTGATCTCTGGCCTCATATTCACTATTGCTTTGGTTGGCTATGAGCTGGGAGTCTGTTGCTAGGACAAGCCTTTCTCCTGCGGCCTTTGCTAGACTGATACCTGCCAATACGGCCTCGTACTCCGCCTTGTTATTTGATGCAGGGAAGGTGAACCTGAGCGCATGCTCAAAGTCCGTCCTCTTCAGAGCTAGTCAGTACGATCCCTGCCCCCGCACCATTGGCCGTAGAGGATCCGTCAGTGTATACTATCCATTCTCCTGCGGATGGATCGTCCTCCTCTGAATTAGAACATTCTGCCAGGAAATCTGCCAAGGCCTGCGCCTTGATGGCAGTCCTGGGCTGATATGATATTCCTAACCCGCTTAGCTCTATGGCCCATTTTAGCAATCTTCCAGACTTTTCAAATTTTTCTAGAACTTTTTCCAGGGGTTGCTTGATCAGTACAACAAAGGGATGGGCGTCGAAGTAAGGCCTGAGCTTCCTGGCTGCAATGACGATTGCGTAGGCTGCTTTTTCAACAACTGGGTAATTCTTCTCTGCTGTCCTCAGGGCATGGCTTACAAAATAGATTGGCTGCTGGGATCCTGCCTCCTCCCTTAAAATTACCGCGCTCACTGTTGAGTTTGTTAAGACAATGTAAAGGAAGAGCTTCTCCCCTGGCACTGGCCTTGCCAGGGTGGGCAGCCTCTTTAGGTGCTCTTTCAGTTGTTCGAAGGCCTCTTTTTGTTCAGTTTCCCACTTGAACGTTTTGTTTCCTTTTAACATCTTAAAGAAAGGTGTTGACTTGTCTGCTGATCTGGCAATGAACCGTGCCAGGGTGGCCATTCTGTCGGTTAGGCGTTGTATGTCCTTGATTGTCTTTGGCTCTGGCAGGTCCAGGACAGCCTGGATTTTTTCTGGGTTCGCATCGATTCCCCTAGCGCTGACCAGGAAGCCTAGAAACTTTCCTAGCGTACTATGAAGGTACATTTTTTAGGATTCAGTTTCATCTGGTAGGCGCGCAGGGAGGAGAAAGTCTCCTGTATGTAGATCTCTTAGATGCTCCTCATCCGTTTTGATTTTCACGATGGCATCATCTACATAAGCCTCGATGTCACTACCTTTCTGGTTTTCAAATACATTGTCGACCAGCCGTTGGTAGGTGGCGCCTGCATTTTTGAGACCAAATGGCATCATCTTATACATGAATGTACCAGAACTGGTGATGAAAGCGCATTTTACCCTGTCAGGCTGCCAGAGGTACACTTGGTGATAGCCTGAAAAGGCGTCCAAGAAACTTAGCATGGAGTAGCCACTGGTAGCATCTACCAATTGGTCTATTCTTGGCAGGGGGTAGCAATCCTTGGGGCATGCCTTGTTGAGGATGGTGAAATCCACACACATCCTCCAGGCACCCGAGGACTTTTTCACCATTACTACGTTGGCCAACCATTCTGGGTAGTCACACGTTTCTATGAAATCAGCCGTCAGGAGTTTTTCGATTTCCTCCTTGATGGCCTGATCCTTTTCAGCAGACATATTTGTCTTCTTCTGCTTTACAGGGCGTGCCTCCGGACTTACGTTCAGCTTGTGAACAATGTGGGCCGATCTACTCCTGGCATCTCGTCTGTTGAGTAGGCAAACACGTCCCTGTTGTCTCTTAAGACTTTAATCAATTCTTCGCGGTAGGAACTCTCCAGGTCTGCCCATATTAGGAATTGTCTCCCTGGTTCCAGTTCCACTAGCATACTTTCCCCCCCAGGTTCGAGGTGGTCTGCCTTCTGCTGGCCGGCTGAAATCTCGCCCTCCCTGCTGGAGGAACTGTCTGCCTTCCGCTTACCTTTCCTTTCTGTTTCATGGGTGTGCAGGGCTACGAAGTAGCACTGCCTGGCCGACTACTGGTCCCCATTCACTTTCCCTTCCATTTCAAAATCAGTTACATAAGCTATAGTCAGTGCTCTGATGGATATAGCTGCCTCGATTTCGTCCCGGGTGGCTCTTCCTATCAAAGCGTTATAAGCAGACTTTGCATCAACAACGACGAATGATGCTCGGATATTTCTGGCTGAGGCGCCTTCCCAGAACGTTACTGGTAGTTCGATGATTCCCATGGGAAGGATCCCTGCCACGTGATGGTGGGATTTGTCGTGGATCGCACCGATCAAATAAATAACCAACCGATCCTAGTGGGTAGCTAGGGTAAGTCGGGTCGAATCCACGGGGACGGTAAGAGGCGTCTAGACTAAGGTCACCTAAAAACGAGACTAAGTCAACGAGCTAGACTAAACTAGAGTAATAGGAAGGGGAAGAAGGCTAAGACTATGGCTAAGGAGACAGAGAAAACAAACAAGGAAAACGGGCTAGGATTAGGTCGGGTTCAAGGGGCAACGGAATGGTCAAGGAAGAGCTAGGGTGAAGGGGGTAGTCGGGTTATCTAGGTATAGTCCGGGCTCTCGCTACTTAGACCAACCTAGAGGTTCCACCTAAAACCCATCTTGGCGACACATATGACGAACGGGGCTACTAGCGTGTTATCATGGTCTAGGTCGCATCCGGGCTCTCGCTACTTAGACCGACCTAGGGGTCGCCCTCACCGGGCTCTTGCTACTTAGTGAGGAAACCAAACCCACAAGAAAACTATTACCCTCAAGAGAAAAGCAAGAAAAACAAGCATATGCATCTACGAGTCATTCAAGCATTTCAACAAACATGTACCATGCATCAAACCAAGAGGAAACCCAAAACTCCCACCAACATCTCCAACAAACCCTTAATCATCCAATTAAACACCCAAATCACCTTACTAACCCTAGCAAGAGTCTACACAAACATATCTAAAGGAAAACTAACACTAACAAGATAAACCAACTCAAACAACAAAACATGCATATGTGAAACTAACAAGGATGATGAACAAAACAATAAACAAGAACTAAAGATTGAAACTTGATTGATAAACGAAGATAAAAAGAAGAAAAAAGAAGATTATACCATACTAGAGAAGATGAGAAGAAGAAATCTTGCATAAATGGAAGAAAACCCAAATACATCAACCAAGGTTGTCAATCTTGGTTGGATTCTTCAAGAATTCCCAAATTACAAGAGTAAAACTAGGATTAACGACTAATTACCGACTAATCTACTCTAATCTAAGCAAATCTAACCTAAAATAGTCTAGGTTTTTGTGGGTAATGTCTAACATTAGCTTACAAAACAATGGAAGAGTATATATAGGGTTACAAGTGGAAAGGAGAAGAAAGAAAACAAGGAGGAGCTGCAGCAGGCCCTTCCCGGCCGGGATGAGGTGGTCTCGGTCGGGAAGGGGTCGGTCCCGGCCGGGATGACCTGCTCTCGGTCGGGAAGGGCTCAAAACAGGAGCATCTCTTTTGTGCACCTCATCCCGGACGGGTTGAGGTCATACCCGTCGGGGATGAGTCTTGTAGGCCTTCAATATGATCTTTTTGGTCTCTCCTTGCCTCTCATGGGTTTCTCATCGATTCTCGGGACTCGGGATCGGGTCTCGGAGGCTCGGGATTGGGTCCCAAGGTCTCATCGGGGTCGAATCCAAGGCATCGAGTGATCGTTCCTTCACTTCGTTGGCTCCAAAAAGTGTATGTATTGAGTAGGAATCGCTCCAACTCTTCATGAATGGTCTCGGGAACCTAAAACGAACTAGAGGAAGCATAAGTAGCCCATAAATCGCTCCCAAGGAGCGATTCCACAAGGAAAATGGGACCAAAACACTACAAAATAGGCACTATAAACTACACTTATCAACTCCCCCACAATTAACCCTTACTCGCCCTCGAGTAAGCACAAACTAACTACTAAACTAGACGAGCGGGTATTAGCGCACCCTACGCCCTTTCAACTCACGCGATAACACTTAGAGGACAAGTGCTATCCGCAAGGCAAGTGGGGTCTTACGACAAAACTGTGGATGCAACCAGACACACAAAAACACATAAACAAACAAACATACAAACAAACACACAAAAGGTTGCACCCAAAAAGAAACAAATACCGCTTCCCTCTAAAAAGCGGTGAAAGAATCACCGGTTTAGGACTCAAAACGTACCACGGGACGATCGGCGGGATGGAAAAAGGATGAACCACGGTGTTAGTCGACACTGTAGGTAAGTGAGACCCCGCACCCTTTAGCAATGAGCCAAGAGGGTCGTCCCATGTCCGAAACCGCCTAACTAGTCCAAGTAAAAAGGTGGAAATATGCAAAATGAGGGAAGACCGACCATTACCGCTATCATCCTTCCTAGGGACTCGGTCGTTTGGTAGGCTCTTCACGACAAAAGTCGGTAAAAGGCTTATTTTGTGAGGTGTGAGGTTTCTATTTTTGTGAGACGATTTTCTTTTGGCATTTTCTCTTTTCATTTGCATTTTTTTGCTTTGTATGTTGCCATGCCATTTCTTTTTCTTCTTTTCTATTTTCTATTTTCTTTTTGGCTTTTTGTGCCTTTTCTTTTTCTTCTTCAATCTTTTTTTTCTTTCTTTTTCTTTTCTTTGCCCTTTTGGCTTGATTTGGCTTTTTGGCATTTCTTTGTGTAACAAGAAAGAGAGAACTCAACAAATTGCAATTTATTGTGTGGGTATGTGTAGGAGGTAGGTAAATGGGTAAGTCGGGACGGGCCCTTCCCTTCAAACCCACAAAAAGGGGAAAACTTGGACTAGTCGAGCAATGTCAAACAAGGTCACCTAAGGGACGGGACTCGGCAACCAAGGCCTTTTCAGACCGTGGGTGGTCAAAATGGTCAAAATGCAAATCCCTTAGTAAATACCTAGTAAGCTAGGTGGACTCAAGGTAAAGGACCAACGAAATCATTGATTTAGGGTCATTCTACTAGACTAAAGCCCAAGACTCGATTTATACCACTAGAAAGGGAAAGTAAACACTCGCACACTAGCCTCTAAACCGGGTTTTTGAAAACCTATTTACACACAAGACACAACTACACAACACAAAACAAAGACGCGATGAGAACGAAAGAAAAAGAGACAAAAGGCCACAAAACAAAAACAAAACAGAACAAACACATAAACAACACAAACACCACCACGAACATCCAAACAAGCGTCCAAATCAACCGCAAACTTTACAAAGCTCCACCCGAGCACACCACATTACAAACCTTCTCCAAATTTCTCATGAAATAAAGAGGGAAAAGGGATAGAAGATGTTACCGGATGTCTTGAAAGCTTTCCAAAACTAACGGTGATTAAGCAACCTATAAGGAAAAGGGAGGCAAAACACACACAACAAAACAAATATACGACACAACGACACAAAAGCAAAACACACAAAAGAAAATCTTTTTGATTTTTGTGAAATTTTTTCAAATTTTTAGGATTTTTAAAGATTTTTCGAAAAACTACAAAAATAAAACTAACTACAATAGAATATCGCTCCCCCACACTTAAGCCGAGCAATGTCCTCATGCTCGACCGTAGTGCATGGGAGCACAAAAGAAAAGAAACTACGAAAATAAAGCTAAGAATCAAAAGGTGGAGAAAAGGGTAGAAAGTGTCCGGCCGGGGTGTAGTCAAGTCACCATGGGCCGAGACAAGAAAAGATATGGAAGGGGGAAGAAAATAAAAATAAGGAAAATAAAAGGAAATGGGCGGGGAGGCCTAGGTGTAATCAAGTCACCTAGCCCGGATTCCGCTCAAATCCGACTAATTCCTACCAAAAAGGGTGAAAATCTTGTAAATTTGGACTTTGAAATGACTCTCGATGTAGTCACATCATCGAGAGTCGGGAGCAACCAATACCAAGGCCCCGAGGGCCACCATGACACAAATGATAAAAGGGAAAGGGAATAAACAAATGAAGACAAGCTATAAAAAACGGAAAAGAGAGGATAGTTGCCGTACCATACGGTTAGCAACTCACTCGCTCCATCGTCTCATAAATCAATATCGGCATGTAGCTAGTCTTCATCGTTGTTATTCCTCTCCAATCGCTATATAGTTCCATGGTTGGTGCACAAAGGTAAAATGAGGTGGGTTTTGATGTGAAAGTCGGTGTAAAGTGAAGAGAAAGGGAGGTGAAAATGTGTATGAGAGGTGTAGGGGTCATATAATGAGAGTAAGGACATGTAGGGAGGTTGGGAGGGGGTATAAAGTGGTTGGGTGGGCTCAAACGACGAAGAAAAGGCCAAAGGAGGACAGGGGGTCCATCCCGGTCGGGATGGGTGGTCTCGGTCGGGATGGCCTGCTCGTCGCGGTCGGGAATCTTTCGTCCTGGTCGGGATGTCCTATCAGTAGACCCAACTTTTGTCACACTCATCCCGGACGAGATGACACCCTTCCCGGACGGGATGGGCCTTCCATCCCGGACGGGATGATCTCTTCTCGGTCGGGAAGAGTCTTCCTATCCTTTACGACTCCCAAAAGCTCGTACCAAGCTTCAAAAACCGACTCCCCTTCACACGATCCAAGCTCCAACATTAACCCTTCTTTCCTAGGAGACACTTTCACATCACACCTATCACAATAGACTCAATTTCCACATCAAATTCCCTCCCTCACATCGCTCATCAACAATCCAAATAACAAGAATATCACAAAACAAAGAGTCCTAGGAACAAAATCACAATAAACATAATTACAAACACAAAGCTAAAGAGAAGAGAGGTAGGGGAATGTACAACATGACGGTTCTTAAGGAACTCCGTCAAACCGAGGATGGTGGACTCTCATTCTAACTGTAGCCTCCAAGGGCTCGGAGGAGCAAGTCAAATGCTCGAGCCACATCGTAAGGAGGGCCCAAGCAACCAAGCCAAGCTAACCTCCACGGCCTCCAAGGTGGAGGCAAGAAGTAGGAATCAAAAGACCCAATATCATCTTTCGTGTTGTCTCCGGGGTCTATCCATCCTACGAGCTTTACCGACCTCTTCCTCCCTAGGCATCGCCTCCAATCACTATCAAGCTGCAAGTCTTCATCATGAGGCACAAAAAACGGCTTTGGCCTCACTTCCTTGTTGCACACCCCCACACTTTCCTCAAGTTGTGGTTCCCCATCTTCATCACTTGTCCCCACGTCATCTTGGAGAGGAGAATTGAAACTTCTACCGGCGGTTTCAATCTCTTCCAAATCATTGCTTGGTTCACTTAAAAGGGGCTCTTGATGCTTATCCACATTCTCGGACATGGGCAACTTGGGCTTGTCAATTTCACCCAAAAACTTCACAAATTCTACCAACTCATCCAACTCACTAACCTCTTCCAATTCCTCACCAACGATGCCTTCACCAAGAGTCATATTCTCATTCGTCTCTTTTTGGGTAGACGATTGAGGTTCTTCAAAGCAAAGTTCGCTCCTCATAGGGAATTCACTAACGGCTTCTTCATTGGGTTGTTCCCCTTCCCCAAATGAACATCCCTCATCAGCTTGTGAAGATCGAGTTAAGAACATTAGGGTTTGAGCCGTTAAAGCATTCAATCTAGCTGTACGTTCCTTTCCTTCCCTTTGGAGCTCGGTCAAGAGTTCATAAGTCTTTTGCGATTGGATGGCCATTTCTTGTTGGTTGCTCATTTGCACTTGAAGAATCGATTGATACAACTCCAAGTTTGACGATTGGTGGTCATTGGGGTCTTGTAAAGCTCCTTGAAAATCTTGATAATGCCCAAGGGGTGGGGCATCATATTGTTGGTAGTGAGGTTGAGGTGATTGGTAGTATTGTGGGTCATGGGGTTCATATTGTGGTTGGGGTGGAGGGTAATATGGTGGGTTTTGGAGGTATTGGCTTCCATAAGG
This sequence comes from Agrostemma githago, assembly GCA_958450325.1. Taxonomy (NCBI): domain Eukaryota; kingdom Viridiplantae; phylum Streptophyta; class Magnoliopsida; order Caryophyllales; family Caryophyllaceae; genus Agrostemma; species Agrostemma githago. The sequence continues at coordinate 40,128,708 of OY288241.1, read as the reverse complement.
TGAATCTTGATTGAACATAGTGGGTTCACATTGATAGCTCGAGTAATAGTCACCATGATTGTAGGATTGGTAATCGTTCACTTGTTGGTAGCCGTTTTCATAACCTTGAAGTTCATACCCACTAGAGTCTTGATCCCCCCAAGGAGCTTGATAGTAATTAGGAGTCATCATGTCATAGCTTTGGTTCATAGAAGAAGAGGAGTAGCTCATATCGGCTTCCATGTGTGGGGAGTTTAGATCAAACCCCATGCTCGCTCGAAAATCGTAGCTCATACCCGGTTGAGGACTTCTCAATCTAGCAACCGTCCGTTGAAGCGGCTCTGAGTTGCAAGAAGAAGATGGTCACCACCTCTAAGCACAAACTGTAGACTAAGAGCAAACGTGAGAAGCCTAGTGCTTTTTGGGCACTAGACAAGAGAGAAATAAACTTCACACACACAAGAAGCAAAGAAACAAAAAAAAGAAAAACACAAAACAAAAGACAAAGTCAAGTAACTAGGCAAACAAGGTCTAAACTAGCACCGTCCCCGACAACGGCGCCAAATTGATGGTGGGATTTGTCGTGGATCGCGCTGATCAAATAAATAACCAACCGATCCTAGTGGGTAGCTAGGGTAAGTCGGGTCGAATCCACGGGGACGGTAAGAGGCGTCTAGACTAAGGTCACCTAAAAACGAGACTAAGTCAATGAGCTAGACTAAACTAGAGTAATAGGAAGGGGAAGAAGGCTAAGACTATGGCTAAGGAGACGGAGAAAACAAACAAGGAAAACGGGCTAGGATTAAGTCGGGTTCAAGGGGCAACGGAATGGTCAAGGAAGAGCTAGGGTGAAGGGGGTAGTCGGGTTATCTAGGTATAGTCCGGGCTCTCGCTACTTAGACCAACCTAGAGGTTCCACCTAAAACCCATCTTGGCGACACACATGACAAACGGGGCTATTAGCGTGTTATCGTGGCCTAGGTCGCATCCGGGCTCTCGCTACTTAGACCGACCTAGGGGTCGTCCTCACCGGGCTCTTGCTACTTAGTGAGGAAACCAAACCCACAAGTAAACTATTACCCACAAGAGAAAAGCAAGAAAAACAAGCATATGCATCTACGAGTCATTCAAGCATTTCAACAAACATGTACCATGCATCAAACCAAGAGGAAACCCAAAACTCCCACCAACTTCTCCAACAAACCCTTAATCATCCAATTAAACACCCAAATCACCTTACTAACCCTAGCAAGAGTCTACACAAACATATCTAAAGGAAAACTAACACTAACAAGATAAACCAACTCAAACAACAAAACATGCATATGTGAAACTAACAAGGATGATGAACAAAACAATAAACAAGAACTAAAGATTGAAACTTGATTGATAAACAAAGATAAAAAGAAGAGAAAAGAAGATTATACCATACTAGAGAAGATGAGAAGAAGAAATCTTGCATAAATGGAAGAAAACCCAAATACATCAACCAAGGTTGTCAATCTTGGTTGGATTCTTCAAGAATTCCCAAATTACAAGAGTAAAACTAGGATTAACGACTAATTACCGACTAATCTACTCTAATCTAAGCTAATCTAACCTAAAATAGTCTAGGGTTTTGTGGGTAATGTCTAACATTAGCTTACAAAACAAGGGAAGAGTATATATAGGGTTACAAGTGGAAAGGAGAAGAAAGAAAACAAGGCGGAGCTGCAGCAGGCCCTTCCCGGCCGGGATGAGGTGGTCCCGGTCGGGAAGGGGTCGGTCCCGGCCGGGATGACCTGCTCTCGGTCGGGAAGGGCTCAAAACAGGAGCATCTCTTTTGTGCACCTCATCCCGGATGGGTTGGGGTCATACCCGTCGGGGATGAGTCTTGTAGGCCTCCAATATGATCTTTTTGGTCCCTCCTTGCCTCTCATGGGTTTCTCATCGATTCTTGGGACTCGGGATCGGGTCTCGGAGGCTCGGGATTAGGTCCCAAGGTCTCGGGGTCGAATCCAAGGCATCGAGTGATTGTTCCTTCACTTCGTTGGCTCCAAAAAGTGTATGTATTGAGTAGGAATCGCTCCAACTCTTCATGAATGGTCTCCGGAACCTGAAACGAACTAGAGAAAGCATAAGTAGCCCATAAATCGCTCCCAAGGAGCGATTCCACAAGGAAAATGGGACCAAAATACTACGAAATAGGCACTACAAACTACACTTATCACCACGCTAAACCCATACAAAGATCCTGGGGCAGGCTTCAGGTGCCTCTTCTCCAGATTCATTTTTTCGAATGCTTTCTTATATAGCAGATTGGTGTAGGCGCAGTGTCCACCATACACCTTCTCACAATATGATTACTGATGACCAGAGATAATACCAGGGGGTCCCTGTGGGGGTAGATTACCCGCCCTGCATCCTGGGGAGTGATGCTCAGGGTCAAGCCCGTTAGGCTTCCTGCCCTTTCAGCATAGCAGATTTGGTTCTTCAACTCTCGGATTTGCCTCTTTTGGCCTCTTCTGCTTGTCTGACCTTCAGCATCCCCTGATATTGCATGAATTATCATGCGATTTTGCGTTGAATCCTCAGGCTTGTCCGTCACAGTTTTCTGGCCCTTGTTCCCTGCAGCGTAGTTGCTCAGCCAACCATTTCTGATGCGCTTCCCAATCTCATCTTTTAGATGGCGGCATTCCTCAGTTGTATGCCCTGCACAATCATGAAATGTGCAGAACTTTTCGGATCACCCTTCGGGCTGCGTGGCTTGCTCGGATGATTCTATTTGGCCGTTTCTTTTTCTAGTTCAAATATCTCAGCCCTGGATTTGTTGAGAGCTGTGTAGCTATCAAACCTCGGCTGGTATGTTGCACGTTCCCTTCTCGGGGTGTCACCTCCCTCTGCTCTTTGCTTCCCTGGGGCATCACCTCTACTGCGTCCACCCTGCGGTCCCCTCTGCGGCCTAGAAGGTCTTGCGGGGGTATCCGGCAGGCTGTGGAACTCCTCCTGCAGCATGAAGCCCTCAACTATCTTTCGAGCCTTCGCCAGGGTTTTTGGCTGAGCTCTGATCATTTGATTTTTCATTTCTCTAGTGAGCAAGGAACTGGTCAGAGCATACGCTGCCGTTAGATCATCGATCTCCCTGACTTGCTGGAAGGCCAGATCAAATCTCTTCAGGCATTCTCTAATAGTTTCGCCCTTCGTTTGTTTAAGGGTCATTAGGTCGAACCGGGTTAGCCTGCGCCTCTTGTTCCCTGCGTACTGGTCCAAGAAGGCTTCGGTCAGCTCTATGAAGTAGCTAATTGACCCTTGCGGCAGATCTCTAAACCATCCTTGGGCCAGGCCCACGAGGGTGGTGGGGAAAATCTTGCACCAAACTGCATCATCGGCATCGTACATCCCCATATGGCTCTCATAGGCCGCCAGATGGTCCTTTGGGTCAGTGGTTCCGTCAAACTTGACAGAAGGCATTTTAATTTTTGGGATGGGGTATCCCTGCACCTCAGGGTGAAGTGGAGTCTTGGAGGGCCTGCCCATCATTTTTGACCTGCTCCCAGCAGAGTGGTAACCGTAGTCGTCCCTTTTGCCAATGGTCGGTTTTCCAACACTGGGGGAGTGGTACCTGAGCGCCTGCCTGCTCATGGCTTCATCCTCCCTCTCAGGGGAGCGGCGCCAGGGTCGTTTCCCCTGGGGCGGCTCGAGGTTATCGCCTTGGCGGTGCCTTGGCTCCAGCGGTTGTCCATGGTTGAGCCTTGATTGTAGGCTCTGGGACAACCCTGGAGCTCGTTGTGACTCAGCCGGTGTTAGCCTGGAAAAGACTCCACCCTGCTTCTCCCCCAGGCGCTTCGAGGCAGGTTCCCTAGGCCTCATCCGATCCTGGAGATCCCGGGATAAGCCCATTTTCTCGATGGCTGATGTGGACTCACTGGTATGTATGGAAACGCCTGCTGCTGAGCAGGCTGCTCCTGAATACCGACGATGCGTTTCTGGGCCTGCACATACCCCTGAGCAGTCTTTCTCGCCTTCCTTTGGACATTCCTGGCAGCGGTTCGCTTCGTGCCCCCGGTCTCTTCCACTCCTTCGAAGTGAAGTTGCCTGGGAGTCGTTGCGATCCTGCCGACCAGGTCCTCCGGAGTGAATTCCTGATTAAGCATAGCTGAGAAGAAGGCTGCAGTCTGTGCAACCTGGGCAGTGGTGAGGTTCAAGCTGGGCCTCTGATGACCAACCTGCCCAGCTGCAACTGTAGTCTCTTTGTTGGGCGCCCCTTGGAGACTAGCCCGCCCTACTCCTTGGATTGTGGCAGCGGGCGATATCTCCGGCAGGGGCATGCCAAACAGGGGGATCACCGGTGGTACCATCGGACCCGCCCCAGAACTGACTGCAATAATCTCAGGCATGTTTTTGGATTGCGGTTGATTTTGTGGGTAACTCGTGAGCACAACCGAATTAATCCTCACAAACGGCGCCAAATTGTTCCGGTAAGGAAACAATTTACCCAAAGCGGATTCGGAGTTTTGGTATTCGATGTTGTTATTTTGATGGTGATCGTTTTGCTTCCTGAGTCTCTTCTTCCTCCTACTCCTTGATCGGACATTCCCGGCGGAGATGGCCTGCCCCCTGCACAATGAACGCACAGGGCCTCGGAGGTGTCCGAGGGAACCCTCTCCGATGCCTAAGTCAGTCCGTGAAATGCCCTGACGAACCTTACTCGTGAGGACTAAGGTGGCGGTTTTAGAGTAAGATTCTAGAGAGATAAAGTTCAACCTCTTTCAGGTGGGAAATGGCAAAGTATTTATACCTTTCCCAAAGAGAGAGAAAAGAGAGAGGGAGAGAAGAGGAATAAGTGGACGGGAAGGTGACACGTGGGTTCACCTCGTCCACTTGTTCCCCTTTACCTTAGGCCTGGACGGAAGGGTTCTGACTTCCCCCCTATGACCCTGCCAGGGGCGAGAATGCCCTGAGGACTGGCAGGCAGGGGGGTTCAACTGGCTTCAACCAGCATGCGGCATGACCTTGATGGGCAGGGAAGCAGACTGCTTGGAGCTCGGAGTGACTGAGGTCACCTTCAGAAGGCTTCTTGGCAAGGTCTTGTTTTGATGGCCTGCCAAGCAGGCCTTTCTTTATCTTTGGGTCGGGCTTCCCCGGGGCTCGAATGGCGGGCGACCCGTGGCAGGCTACCGACCCCCATCATATGGTTTTGAAAAGAGTAAGACACGTGATAGACTTGACACGTGTTGACCGAAGTCGTTAAAAATATCTGATGATGCTTATGCGATGTGTAAAACCCGTGTTCTTTGTGTAAAGGGGACCACCACTACTACAAAACATCAAATAGACAACTCCTAATAGACATAAGATATTGTTAACAACTGATGTATAATATTTATACATCTGTTTTGTTTGAGAAACAAATGTCTTTATCTGATAATAGACAACTGAGTTTTATAAAAACAGTTGTCTATATATTATACAACCGTTTTAATTAACCTCAGTTGTCTATTCTAATTTTCAGAACCACTAAAAATTGGTTGTTACTACCCAACCCATATCACTTTCTCAAATATGTTTTTTTTAAGTAATTTAATAAGTAATAAGTAATCTAACTCATATCACTAGGGGTGTTCAAAAAGTGACCCGGACCGTACGGTCCAGTCCGGTCTGCGGGTCTCCAAAAACTTGGTTGCCGGTCTGCGGTCCGGTCCTGTCCGGTCTTAATAGGGTTCGGTCCAGTCCGGTCCTGGTTTCTTTGTAACCGGTCCGGTCCGCGGGTTTGGATTTTTTGGGTTGCCGGTCCGCGGGTCAAGCCGATCCGGTCCGGTCCGGTCCGGGTTTGAACCGGTGAACACCCCTGCATATCACTTTGTCAATCCATATACACGACCCATATCACTTTCTCAACCTATCACTTCCCGCTCAACATAACCCTAAATTTCCAGATCCCTAATTTTTCCCTGCGGCTAATTAATTTCGTTTTCTTCGTTGCTCTTCTTCCCTCTTCGTTGCTGTTCTTCTCTTCCTTCTTCTCTAATTAATTTCGCTCCATCTTCTTCTCTATTTGCCGTTGTTCCTGCTCGTCCTTCATCCCGCTGTTCTGAATCATCAAGGTTGGTTCAATTCATACTGTTGATTGTTGTCCTTCCCTTACTTTTGTTGGTTCGTACTTGTTGTATTTTCAATTCAGGTTTTGCTATCGATTGCTCTCGATTTTTAGGATTAATCTTTTGCTATATGAACTCGGTGTTTAGGTTGAATTAATGGCTTTTGATGTTGAAATTCGAACATTTGTTCTGTTTTCATATAGATATGAATGTAAGCGATGAAACCAAAAAAAGATTAGCCAGGAATCAGGAAATGAATTGAAATATAGAACATTTGGTCACGAATCATGAGGAACTGAGAGTGTTTTAATTCTTTACAAGGCCGAGTTGATGAAAAAACTAAATGGTACATATTTTCCTGAAGAGGTAATGCTTTGGTTTTCTACTTGTTGGGATGATTGAAATTCATCAGGTGTCGAATCCACCGTTGCAGATAACTCAAGATATGAGGATTCAAGCACTGACATTTGCCTCAAGATGGAAACGTAGATTGGCTGAGGAAAGTCCGAGTCCTTTGGATGTTTACGGGTTCTTGCAGTTTGTCGCTTCTTACAGGCTAGCCAGCTAATATGATGGGGACGAAGTTATGCAGCTTTTTAAAGTGGTGTATGATGCTAAGCCTGTTTTATGGCCTGACGAAAACCCACAGCTGTGTCGCGCTCTGGGCCTAACTGATAAAATTCCCGGTACTTTTCAACCGAGGATAGTTCAGTAAAATGCTGAATCGGCTTAGCATCTTCTGTTTTCTGTTTGTGCCTTATTGTGTTTGGTTATCTTGTTCAACAGGTCTGATCACGTCACTTATTGACGAGAACTGTCGACTTCAGGCAGCTAAGTACATATGTGCTTTCATGGAGGAACCTCGTTTCCCGTTAGCTCTTCTACTGAAAGATCATGTCATATTCGTTCAGGAAAGAGTTGTGAGGATACGAGGGATAACAGCCGACAAAAGTATGGTAAGTTTCGTGTTCAGATATCTTCTTCAACTGTGTAGTTTCCGCTGTCTGTGCAGTCTGTTGACAGAACACCATCACAGCCTTTTTTTGTGCATTTTGCCCGATTTTCATGCTTTTCTGAATTGAACCAAATTCCGATTCAAGTGAAATTGAATCATATATAAAGATAATTTGTTTGTTTATATTAAAAGTTTTCCTGTTGGTTTTGTATGTGCAGAAACTTAGCAAATGGTACACGCAGATACTATTGGCTGTTGAATATTTAATTTGCATTCAAAATTTGTCTTCTTTACTCCTGCTCATTTTTCCATCACAATTCAATACTCCAAAATTCTCCTCTCTAAAACTCTCCTCATCTCTGATATCTTCCCCTTGACCGTCTTAAATTCTCCTCTTAACTAATACTGCTATTCGCATCTTCATAGTCCAAGTAACTATCCAAGCATCTCCTTTGTCGACATTTCTTCATCTCAGGTAAATTATACTGTTAATTTCGCATATGGAGAACAGTAATTCGAGTAACCGTAATTTGGGAATTTTCTGCGAAATTAGGGGTTTTTTCCCAATTTGGGGTTTTTTTTTGCATTTAGTCGTGATTTCAAGGCTTACTTGCGAGTTTCTTGTTAAATTTGGGGTTTTCTATTTGGGTTTTTTGGTGCTTGATCAATTTTTGGTGGTAATAGTGTTCCTAATCAATTTTATGATGTTTAATCAAATTTCTATGGTGTTTACTGATATTTTTTTGGGTTTTTATTTCATTGCATGTTTGATTTCGTAGTATCAATGTGTATGTTTGATTTCACGTTTTTGATGGGTTATCACGTTCATCCTGTTAGACAAGAGACTTTTTTTGTCAACTGTGTTTAGAAAGAGAAGTAGATGGTTGTTAAACTTTACCTCATCAATTTTCTCATGAAAAAAAATAAAACTAAAAGTTACTTGATGAAAAAAAAATTCCGAAATGAAAACTAAAAGTTACCTTAAAATGTTGTCACATATGATACATGGTTTGTTTTTGATAGGTTATTAGGTATCCGTATTTTAATTGTTGAGTCTTAATAATGCGTTTGTGATTGGTTATTAAATACTCCGTAAGAACTAACTTCGTATGAGTCTAAGAATTGCGTTTTGTGTTGTTGATAGTGTTATAGTTGAAATTGAAGAGAATATATAAGAGACGTATTATGAAGTTTCAGAAGATGAGAGTTGAAGTTCTACGGTTTAGGAATTGAAGTTTCAAGCATACAGTTGAATATATGAGCAGAAGAAAAATGAACATTCCACTATTTAATTATGAAGTTGTAGACGTTGTGCACTGAAGTTGTAAAGAGAATGACTTAAAGTTACAAAGTTATGTTCCACAAATCAAAGGGTCGTGATGTTGAAGTTTCAGAAACAGAGAGTTGAAGTTGTAAAGTTTTCGAACTGAAGTTGCAAGCGTGTGGTAGATTGTTTTGAATGTACACCATTGATGTTGTAAATATAATGTATTGAAGTTGCATTGCAGCTGAGTTAAAGTTCCAAACAAACTGATATTTAAATATTGAAAGTCATGCACTGAATATGTAAGTATACGTGTTTTGAAATAATGTTCAACTTTTCAGCAGTTATATATAAAGTTATACCTAGGTGAATGGTCAAGGAAGAACCAGAAATAAATGTCTTAGGGACTCACGGTGTCATGTGTCAATCTCCGGTGACAGGGGTCGGAAGGTAACATGTGTCAATCTCCGTTACTAAGATTTGCACCCTTATCCTTCCGAATCGTTGGTATACGAATCACACGCAAATTATCTCGTTTTCTATAATAATAGTCGGGCCAGTTTTGAGTTAGCTCGGCTTAATTCGAATTACGGGTCAAAATCAAGTCTTCAATTCAGGTGTCAGGTCGGGTTCAGTTTTGCTTAATCGGGCCGGGTCAATTTTGTCAGCTCTACCTCTTCTTAGTTCTCTTCATCATTCTCTCTCTCCATTACTCTTCAACCTTCTTTAGTTTTTTTTCCTATATGTTTCGTTTAGATTAACGTGTTGATTTTGATGTAGGATTGTATTGTTAGCTAGATTTAGTGAGGTTGAAAACTTGAAGCAAGAGGAAGACGGAGGACATGAATGACATTTAATGTCCCGTACACTAAGTGAAAAGGAGTGAAAAATATGAAATAAATTAAAGGCGAAAAAGACAGGTAGTTCTTTCATTGTCTTTAAAAAGGCATGAGTTCATAAAGACAGGTAATAAGCTTGTGACCCATACACCGGTATTAAGAAGGTATTTACACATGTTACCTTCTTATTATTACACTCAAACTCACGGTGTCCCAATTTTCCACACCAGTGGCATGTCACCCTATTCCCCTGACAGTCAACTCCTGGGTGATCTCCCTTGCATATCTTGCAATAATAGTGTCTGGTAAAGACTTGGCCTGACCCCTGACTCTTACCATTCCAGTTATTCCCTTCTTCTTTCACATTCCCGCCAAAAGATCGAGACTTATTCTGAGGGTTGCTGTTATTATGGAAATTTCCTCTCTTAGCTGCGGTGTCAGATTGACTCCCCTGATACTCCCTCTTTCTGGTCACACTGGATCCCAACTCAGCCTCCATTTTCTGGTTACTCCTCTCAATGTTCACAGCTCTAGCATAAATATCCCTCAATGAAGTGAAGATCTCTCCAGCAAACCTACCCTTAATCTTCCAATTTAACTTATCCTCAAATCTTGCCGCTTTAATTCGCTCAGTCGGCACCAACTCCGTAGCAAATCTGCTGAGTTCAATGAATTTGTTATAAAAATCCTTCACACTCATCTCATCTGTTTGCTTTAGATCCCCAAATTCAGCCAGTTTCTGGTTCTTCACATGGTCGGGGAATTATTGTTGAAATAGTAAATGTTGGGGGTAGTCGGGTGAAGGAAGAGCTAGGGTGAAGGGGGTAGTCGGGTTATCTAGGTATAGTCCGGGCTCTCGCTACTTAGACCAACCTAGAGGTTCCACCTAAAACCCATCTTGGCGACACACATGACAAACGGGGCTATTAGCGTGTTATCGTGGCCTAGATCGCATCCGGGCTCTCGCTACTTAGACCGACCTAGGGGTCGTCCTCACCGGGCTCTTGCTACTTAGTGAGGAAACCAAACCCACAAGTAAACTATTACCCACAAGAGAAAAGCAAGAAAAACAAGCATATGCATCTACGAGTCATTCAAGCATTTCAACAAACATGTACCATGCATCAAACCAAGAAGAAACCCAAAACTCCCACCAACTTCTCCAACAAACCCTTAATCATCCAATTAAACACCCAAATCACCTTACTAACCCTAGCAAGAGTCTACACAAACATATCTAAAGGAAAACTAACACTAACAAGATAAACCAACTCAAACAACAAAACATGCATATGTGAAACTAACAAGGATGATGAACAAAACAATAAACAAGAACTAAAGATTGAAACTTGATTGATAAACAAAGATAAAAAGAAGAGAAAAGAAGATTATACCATACTAGAGAAGATGAGAAGAAGAAATCTTGCATAAATGGAAGAAAACCCAAATACATCAACCAAGGTTGTCAATCTTGGTTGGATTCTTCAAGAATTCCCAAATTACAAGAGTAAAACTAGGATTAACGACTAATTACCGACTAATCTACTCTAATCTAAGCTAATCTAACCTAAAATAGTCTAGGGTTTTGTGGGTAATGTCTAACATTAGCTTACAAAACAAGGGAAGAGTATATATAGGGTTACAAGTGGAAAGGAGAAGAAAGAAAACAAGGCGGAGCTGCAGCAGGCCCTTCCCGGCCGGGATGAGGTGGTCCCGGTCGGGAAGGGGTCGGTCCCGGCCGGGATGACCTGCTCTCGGTCGGGAAGGGCTCAAAACAGGAGCATCTCTTTTGTGCACCTCATCCCGGATGGGTTGGGGTCATACCCGTCGGGGATGAGTCTTGTAGGCCTCCAATATGATCTTTTTGGTCCCTCCTTGCCTCTCATGGGTTTCTCATCGATTCTTGGGACTCGGGATCGGGTCTCGGAGGCTCGGGATTAGGTCCCAAGGTCTCGGGGTCGAATCCAAGGCATCGAGTGATTGTTCCTTCACTTCGTTGGCTCCAAAAAGTGTATGTATTGAGTAGGAATCGCTCCAACTCTTCATGAATGGTCTCCGGAACCTGAAACGAACTAGAGAAAGCATAAGTAGCCCATAAATCGCTCCCAAGGAGCGATTCCACAAGGAAAATGGGACCAAAATACTACGAAATAGGCACTACAAACTACACTTATCACCACGCTAAACCCATACAAAGATCCTGGGGCAGGCTTCAGGTGCCTCTTCTCCAGATTCATTTTTTCGAATGCTTTCTTATATAGCAGATTGGTGTAGGCGCAGTGTCCACCATACACCTTCTCACAATATGATTACTGATGACCAGAGATAATACCAGGGGGTCCCTGTGGGGGTAGATTACCCGCCCTGCATCCTGGGGAGTGATGCTCAGGGTCAAGCCCGTTAGGCTTCCTGCCCTTTCAGCATAGCAGATTTGGTTCTTCAACTCTCGGATTTGCCTCTTTTGGCCTCTTCTGCTTGTCTGACCTTCAGCATCCCCTGATATTGCATGAATTATCATGCGATTTTGCGTTGAATCCTCAGGCTTGTCCGTCACAGTTTTCTGGCCCTTGTTCCCTGCAGCGTAGTTGCTCAGCCAACCATTTCTGATGCGCTTCCCAATCTCATCTTTTAGATGGCGGCATTCCTCAGTTGTATGCCCTGCACAATCATGAAATGTGCAGAACTTTTCGGATCACCCTTCGGGCTGCGTGGCTTGCTCGGATGATTCTATTTGGCCGTTTCTTTTTCTAGTTCAAATATCTCAGCCCTGGATTTGTTGAGAGCTGTGTAGCTATCAAACCTCGGCTGGTATGTTGCACGTTCCCTTCTCGGGGTGTCACCTCCCTCTGCTCTTTGCTTCCTTGGGGCATCACCTCTACTGCGTCCACCCTGCGGTCCCCTCTGCGGCCTAGAAGGTCTTGCGGGGGTATCCGGCAGGCTGTGGAACTCCTCCTGCAGCATGAAGCCCTCAAATATCTTTCGAGCCTTCGCCAGGGTTTTTGGCTGAGCTCTGATCATTTGATTTTTCATTTCTCTAGTGAGCAAGGAACTGGTCAGAGCATACGCTGCCGTTAGATCATCGATCTCCCTGACTTGCTGGAAGGCCAGATCAAATCTCTTCAGGCATTCTCTAATAGTTTCGCCCTTCGTTTGTTTAAGGGTCATTAGGTCGAACCGGGTTAGCCTGCGCCTCTTGTTCCCTGCGTACTGGTCCAAGAAGGCTTCGGTCAGCTCTATGAAGTAGCTAATTGACCCTTGCGGCAGATCTCTAAACCATCCTTGGGCCAGGCCCACGAGGGTGGTGGGGAAAATCTTGCACCAAACTGCATCATCGGCATCGTACATCCCCATATGGCTCTCATAGGCCGCCAGATGGTCCTTTGGGTCAGTGGTTCCGTCAAACTTGACAGAAGGCATTTTAATTTTTGGGATGGGGTATCCCTGCACCTCAGGGTGAAGTGGAGTCTTGGAGGGCCTGCCCATCATTTTTGACCTGCTCCCAGCAGAGTGGTAACCGTAGTCGTCCCTTTTGCCAATGGTCGGTTTTCCAACACTGGGGGAGTGGTACCTGAGCGCCTGCCTGCTCATGGCTTCATCCTCCCTCTCAGGGGAGCGGCGCCAGGGTCGTTTCCCCTGGGGCGGCTCGAGGTTATCGCCTTGGCGGTGCCTTGGCTCCAGCGGTTGTCCATGGTTGAGCCTTGATTGTAGGCTCTGGGACAACCCTGGAGCTCGTTGTGACTCAGCCGGTGTTAGCCTGGAAAAGACTCCACCCTGCTTCTCCCCCAGGCGCTTCGAGGCAGGTTCCCTAGGCCTCATCCGATCCTGGAGATCCCGGGATAAGCCCATTTTCTCGATGGCTGATGTGGACTCACTGGTATGTATGGAAACGCCTGCTGCTGAGCAGGCTGCTCCTGAATACCGACGATGCGTTTCTGGGCCTGCACATACCCCTGAGCAGTCTTTCTCGCCTTCCTTTGGACATTCCTGGCAGCGGTTCGCTTCGTGCCCCCGGTCTCTTCCACTCCTTCGAAGTGAAGTTGCCTGGGAGTCGTTGCGATCCTGCCGACCAGGTCCTCCGGAGTGAATTCCTGATTAAGCATAGCTGAGAAGAAGGCTGCAGTCTGTGCAACCTGGGCAGTGGTGAGGTTCAAGCTGGGCCTCTGATGACCAACCTGCCCAGCTGCAACTGTAGTCTCTTTGTTGGGCGCCCCTTGGAGACTAGCCCGCCCTACTCCTTGGATTGTGGCAGCGGGCGATATCTCCGGCAGGGGCATGCCAAACAGGGGGATCACCGGTGGTACCATCGGACCCGCCCCAGAACTGACTGCAACAATCTCAGGCATGTTTTTGGATTGCGGTTGATTTTGTGGGTAACTCGTGAGCACAACCGAATTAATCCTCACAAACGGCGCCAAATTGTTCCGGTAAGGAAACAATTTACCCAAAGCGGATTCGGAGTTTTGGTATTCGATGTTGTTATTTTGATGGTGATCGTTTTGCTTCCTGAGTCTCTTCTTCCTCCTACTCCTTGATCGGACATTCCCGGCGGAGATGGCCTGCCCCCTGCACAATGAACGCACAGGGCCTCGGAGGTGTCCGAGGGAACCCTCTCCGATGCCTAAGTCAGTCCGTGAAATGCCCTGACGAACCTTACTCGTGAGGACTAAGGTGGCGGTTTTAGAGTAAGATTCTAGAGAGATAAAGTTCAACCTCTTTCAGGTGGGAAATGGCAAAGTATTTATACCTTTCCCAAAGAGAGAGAAAAGAGAGAGGGAGAGAAGAGGAATAAGTGGACGGGAAGGTGACACGTGGGTTCACCTCGTCCACTTGTTCCCCTTTACCTTAGGCCTGGACGGAAGGGTTCTGACTTCCCCCCTATGACCCTGCCAGGGGCGAGAATGCCCTGAGGACTGGCAGGCAGGGGGGTTCAACTGGCTTCAACCAGCATGCGGCATGACCTTGATGGGCAGGGAAGCAGACTGCTTGGAGCTCGGAGTGACTGAGGTCACCTTCAGAAGGCTTCTTGGCAAGGTCTTGTTTTGATGGCCTGCCAAGCAGGCCTTTCTTTATCTTTGGGTCGGGCTTCCCCGGGGCTCGAATGGCGGGCGACCCGTGGCAGGCTACCGACCCCCATCATATGGTTTTGAAAAGAGTAAGACACGTGATAGACTTGACACGTGTTGACCGAAGTCGTTAAAAATATCTGATGATGCTTATGCGATGTGTAAAACCCGTGTTCTTTGTGTAAAGGGGACCACCACTACTACAAAACATCAAATAGACAACTCCTAATAGACATAAGATATTGTTAACAACTGATGTATAATATTTATACATCTGTTTTGTTTGAGAAACAGATGTCTTTATCTGATAATAGACAACTGAGTTTTATAAAAACAGTTGTCTATATATTATACAACCGTTTTAATTAACCTCAGTTGTCTATTCTAATTTTCAGAACCACTAAAAATTGGTTGTTACTACCCAACCCATATCACTTTCTCAAATATGTTTTTTTTAAGTAATTTAATAAGTAATAAGTAATCTAACTCATATCACTAGGGGTGTTCAAAAAGTGACCCGGACCGTACGGTCCAGTCCGGTCTGCGGGTCTCCAAAAACTTGGTTGCCGGTCTGCGGTCCGGTCCTGTCCGGTCTTAATAGGGTTCGGTCCAGTCCGGTCCTGGTTTCTTTGTAACCGGTCCGGTCCGCGGGTTTGGATTTTTTGGGTTGCCGGTCCGCGGGTCAAGCCGATCCGGTCCGGTCCGGTCCGGGTTTGAACCGGTGAACACCCCTGCATATCACTTTGTCAATCCATATACACGACCCATATCACTTTCTCAACCTATCACTTCCCGCTCAACATAACCCTAAATTTCCAGATCCCTAATTTTTCCCTGCGGCTAATTAATTTCGTTTTCTTCGTTGCTCTTCTTCCCTCTTCGTTGCTGTTCTTCTCTTCCTTCTTCTCTAATTAATTTCGCTCCATCTTCTTCTCTATTTGCCGTTGTTCCTGCTCGTCCTTCATCCCGCTGTTCTGAATCATCAAGGTTGGTTCAATTCATACTGTTGATTGTTGTCCTTCCCTTACTTTTGTTGGTTCGTACTTGTTGTATTTTCAATTCAGGTTTTGCTATCGATTGCTCTCGATTTTTAGGATTAATCTTTTGCTATATGAACTCGGTGTTTAGGTTGAATTAATGGCTTTTGATGTTGAAATTCGAACATTTGTTCTGTTTTCATATAGATATGAATGTAAGCGATGAAACCAAAAAAAGATTAGCCAGGAATCAGGAAATGAATTGAAATATAGAACATTTGGTCACGAATCATGAGGAACTGAGAGTGTTTTAATTCTTTACAAGGCCGAGTTGATGAAAAAACTAAATGGTACATATTTTCCTGAAGAGGTAATGCTTTGGTTTTCTACTTGTTGGGATGATTGAAATTCATCAGGTGTCGAATCCACCGTTGCAGATAACTCAAGATATGAGGATTCAAGCACTGACATTTGCCTCAAGATGGAAACGTAGATTGGCTGAGGAAAGTCCGAGTCCTTTGGATGTTTACGGGTTCTTGCAGTTTGTCGCTTCTTACAGGCTAGCCAGCTAATATGATGGGGACGAAGTTATGCAGCTTTTTAAAGTGGTGTATGATGCTAAGCCTGTTTTATGGCCTGACGAAAACCCACAGCTGTGTCGCGCTCTGGGCCTAACTGATAAAATTCCCGGTACTTTTCAACCGAGGATAGTTCAGTAAAATGCTGAATCGGCTTAGCATCTTCTGTTTTCTGTTTGTGCCTTATTGTGTTTGGTTATCTTGTTCAACAGGTCTGATCACGTCACTTATTGACGAGAACTGTCGACTTCAGGCAGCTAAGTACATATGTGCTTTCATGGAGGAACCTCGTTTCCCGTTAGCTCTTCTACTGAAAGATCATGTCATATTCGTTCAGGAAAGAGTTGTGAGGATACGAGGGATAACAGCCGACAAAAGTATGGTAAGTTTCGTGTTCAGATATCTTCTTCAACTGTGTAGTTTCCGCTGTCTGTGCAGTCTGTTGACAGAACACCATCACAGCCTTTTTTTGTGCATTTTGCCCGATTTTCATGCTTTTCTGAATTGAACCAAATTCCGATTCAAGTGAAATTGAATCATATTTAAAGATAATTTGTTTGTTTATATTAAAAGTTTTCCTGTTGGTTTTGTATGTGCAGAAACTTAGCAAATGGTACACGCAGATACTATTGGCTGTTGAATATTTAATTTGCATTCAAAATTTGTCCTTCATCGAGAGCTTAAAGTATGTGATAACTGTTTCAGTTTCATTTTATTTTGTCTTCTCCAAATTCTTTATGATTATTGTTTTGGCTTTTGACATCTTGCAGTGTTCAAACATTTTTCTAACAAAAGACCACAATATACGCCTTGGTGAGTGCTCGGAAATTTTAACATAACTTCCCTTGCAGTCAAGTTTATGCTTAGTTTTTTAAAGTAATTGATAAATATTATATGGTTGATTTATTTCAGGGGATTTTGGGCTTGCTAAAACCCTTAAAGCAGATGATTTAGCTTCTTCAGTAAGCAGATCTGCTCCGTACAACTTTTCTATTTTGTGTACTTTTTCCCAGTTTAATGGAGAATTTGTTAGTTAACAGAAGTAATGTACTTGCATTTCAAAATGTGGATTTGTCAAATAATTCTTTATCGTGCTCTCTCATCCTCTCTCACTCTCTCTCCCTGAGTTGGCATTTAGGACCTCTTTATCCTCAAAAAGCAAGATAAAACGTCAAGTAATGAATTTCTTGACCTGTACTTTAGGTGGTTGGAACCCCGAACTACATGTGTCCTGAGCTGCTGGCTGACATACTTTATGGCTTCAAATCAGATATTTGGTCTTTAGGTATGCAATGCATTTTTCTGTAGGATTGATTTGTGGGATTTAGATCTGTGCTGCATATGGCTGACTGTGTCTGTTTTGATCAGGTTGCTGTGTCTACGAACTGGCAGCACATAGGCATGCATTTAAAGCCTTTGTGAGTTTCTTGACCTTTTTTTTCTAACTTATCAAGATGAACCATTCTGTAACATTATGAGAAATTATTTCATAGATGATTTTGATTTAGAGTTGTAGCCATAGGCATAATCGCTTGTAGTTTTGCACCAGTGGAACATTGTAATGTTTGTCCTCGTCCTACTTCATTCATTCTGTCAGGAAGGCACGAAGCCCATCATTTCAATTCCATTTCAAGTAGATGCCCTATTATTGTGTAGAATTGACTAGTTTTGGTTGGGGGAATAGTCTAATATGATTTCTACCATGAACGAGACTAATTGTAGTGATATTTCTCTTATTCGATCATTAACTGGTAGGCTAGGGTCCTAGTCTCTATCAGTGGTGAGGCTGCCATTAAGTTGTGCTCTGGAACCCGGATATTCATAACTCCGGATATTTTTTTTCAGTATAGTTCTGGGATCATTCTCTTTTTCCATGTGTGGATTTATTATGTTTTATCTATTAGTTGACTTAGCAATACTGAATATTGTATGTGTATCTTATAATCTCATGTACCTCTATTTTTTGGAATGACTTGCACTTGTGCAACTAGAAGTCTTGTTCACTTGTTTTTCTTTCTTCATCCCTATATTTCCCATTTACTTGTCTCATTTTGCGTCATTGAAAACTTCATTCAGGATATGACAGGTTTGATTAGCAAGATAAATCGATCATCCATGGGTCCCTGGCCGTCCTGTTACTCTCCCTCATTGTAAGTGCGGGTGATTTTGTGCCCGTGTTAATGTATTGGCTAGATATTGATGAGATTAATACATAATTAAGGACTAAAATGCAAAAAGTCTAAATTTTCAAGGGTTTTGGTTGATTCCGATGATGATGAGTATTGATTGTTCTTCTGAAATTGTGGGCTTGGACTGATTTTAAGCGTTTTTATATAGAATGTATGATATGCCCGCGAAAAACTTCTTTTTTCATTTATACGACTCTTACACTTTGTTATACTTGTTGCAATGTAGTCGGTTCCTCAAGCTCGGAAAACAGAGTGCGGTTATTACGTGATGAGATATATGATTGAAATTATCACTCGTTCTGATTTGAAGAGAACCGTCAATGAGGTAAGACTTGGGTTTTCACACTTTCTCTTGTTTCAATCATTTGTTTTATGCACATAATTGAAACAAAATAATTAGTTCATTTATATTATTGATTTTGTAGCATTTCAACGATATGATGCCATATTCTCAAGAAGATATTGACGAGGTTCGTGGATGATGGGCGGATTATTTTCTTAATAATTAGTCGTATATGATGCATCGAATTACCTTATCTGGACAAGGTCTTAGTTGGATTATGGTTTTAGGTACTTTTGGACATTGGATAATGATTTAATGTATACCTTTTGGATTTTGGATGTTGGATAATGATTTTATGTATCTTTTGGATTTTGGATGTTGGATTTTATAAAAATGTAACTTCTTTTGTTCAATTATTTGCTATGGTATTCCTTTTTTATGGTTTCTTAATATGTACGTATTTCAGAATTATTAAAAAATATAAAATATGAATATGTATATAAGCATATATATACGTATTTTAGAATGTATATAGACAACTGTTGTTTTAGAAAAACAGTTGTCTATATACGTAATAGAGAACTGTTGTTTTAGAAAAACAGTTGTTTATTAATCAATAGACAACTGTTGTTTTGCAAAAACAGTTGTTTATTAATCAATAGACAATCGTTCTAAAACATGTCTTTGCTCAGAGTAATATACAACTCCAAACTACTCAATTGTTGTATGTCAGTTGTCTATTGCAAAAAAAACAGTTGTCTATTTGATGTTTTGTAGTAGTACACTCGGTCGAGTCATGGACCAGACTCGATCGAGTGGTCTCGTTACGGACCTCCTGTTCATTTTTTGGGGTGTCACTCGACCGAGTGGGCCAGGAACTCGGTCGATTGCCCTCTGTACGGACTGCTGTCCGCTTTGAAAAACGTTGCTTTCGTGATTTGCTTTTAATTTTGAAAATCGTTAATTTCACTAAGTCGTGTATTCGATAATACTCGACTTAATTTTCGATACTCGTCATATTCGATACTTGATTATAAAATCAATATCTAATATTTAGAGTGGATTTTGTAGAAAGTTGTTTGCAAATCGAACTAGGACGAGATGTTTCCCTCTGCGTTATAATGTCGTATTTGTCTTTTCGGACCATGTGACCATTTGTAGACACCCGCATTTTGAGTGCCAGGTGTCTATGGCAGTTTCCAAAAAACACCCGATGATGATCGGACGCTAACGTGCTTCTATGCGCTCGGATACGGGCTCAAATCCATTAATCGCTGGCTAACACACTTACAGAGTACAAATCCCACAAAATCAACCTCGAATCCAGACCCAGCGGACCGTTCCGAGCCAAACAAGACTAATTTGGGCCAAAACCGACACCGGAATTAAAACCGACTTTTTTGCGATTGGGTCAACCCTGGTCAAGGTCATTTCCGAGACATACAAAACAACTTTCACAACCTCAAAAAACCCTAGTACACCCTAGTACACTCTAGGACATCTACAACTTTCACAACCTCAAAAAACCCTAGTACACCCTAGTACACTCTAGGACATCTACAACTTTCACAACCTCAAAAAACCCTAGTACACCCTAGTACACTCTAGGACATCTACAACTTTCACAACCTCAAAAAACCCTAGTACACCCTAGTACACTCTAGGACATCTACAACTTTCACAACCTCAAAAAACCCTAGTACACCCTAGTACACTCTAGGACATCTACAACTTTCACAACCTCAAAAACCCTAGTACACCCTAGTACACTCTAGGACATCTACACATCACAAAAAAACCCTAAACCTAGTTTTAGGAATTCAACCCGAGCCACCACAACTTAGCCTCCATACACCTCGAAGACTCCCGTGCCATAGCCACGTTTACGAGCCTTAATCCGAGACAGAAACATGTAGGTTGAGGGTGACAAACCTCCTTCTTCTTTCTCTTCTCTTTTCTTCGTCTTTCTATTATTATTATTATTATTATTATTATTATTATTATTATTATTATTATTATTATTATTATTATTATTATTATTATTATTATTATTATTATTATTATTATTATTATTATTATTATTATTATTATTATTATTATTATTATTATTATTATTATTATTATTATTATTATTATTATTATTATTATTATTATTATTATTATTATTATTATTATTATTATTATTATTATTATTATTATTATTATTATTATTATTATTATTATTATTATTATTATTATTATTATTATTATTATTATTATTATTATTATTATTATTATTATTATTATTATTATTATTATTATTATTATTATTATTATTATTATTATTATTATTATTATTATTATTATTATTATTATTATTATTATTATTATTATTATTATTATTATTATTATTATTATTATTATTATTATTATTATTATTATTATTATTATTATTATTATTATTATTATTATTATTATTATTATTATTATTATTATTATTATTATTATTATTATTATTATTATTATTATTATTATTATTATTATTATTACGTATTATTATTAATATTACGGTTATTTTTATTATTTATCTTATCGCGCATTCATCTTTTTTTTTTTTTTTCAAGTAATTATTTCATAAGGGTCGAAACCCGTTGACACGGATCCGACATCACAATCCCTAGGGATTTATTTCGATGTCGGAAAAGTCGAGGGAATCAAGTCTTTTTTATTATTCAAGTAAAGCGTCGATTTTAGATTCGATACCAATTCCATAATTGGATATCGAATCTAACAATCAAGTCATATGAATTAATTAACGTGATTTATTCATATCACGATAATTAATTCAAAGCGACTAAAATTAATCCATCTTTTTTATTTTTTTCACTCTAAATATCCCATATCGATTCAATAATCGAATATGGGATAAGATGAGTATTCAATTTTAGAATCGGGTATAAATTCAACAATATTTATATTCGGTTCAGCAAAATTCGCGATTTATAATACCAAGTCGAACATAAATTATGCAATATTTATGTCCGATTCGGTAAAACCGTCAAATTATCATAAACCAAAAGCAATTTCAAAATCAATAATTAAATTGCAAACGAATAAAGTTCGTACAGGTGCCACTCGACCGAGTGCCTTAGTCACTCGATCGAGTGACACCCTAAAATCGAGTCAGAATGCTAAATATGACCACCACCCGATCGAGTCTCACAGTGACTCGGTCGAGTGGCCATGTACTCGACCGAGTTAGTCAATAACTCGACCGAGTACGGTCTTTGACGCAAAACAGAATCATTTTTTTTTTGGTTCCACTCGATCGAGTCCATCGACCACTCGATCGAGTGGCCTCATAACGACTCAAACACGAGTCGTACATTATTCTATTTTTCAAACTCGATAGTATTTTACGACTTAGGTCAACACGTGCATAATTAATCACGTGTATACTATCTTTTCAAATCATGCATCCTCATATTTGCATCTTTTCAATTCAATTCAATATTTGCAAACCGTTATTATTCGTTATATTATTATATCATTACTAACGCGTTTGTTGTTTCTCTTGTTAATTTAATTTTGTTCGTTTATTGTACTAAATGAACCCGCATGCTAAAATACAACTTTGACGTTAATCTTAGCTGCATTAAATTGACTTAGAAACCCGTTTCAATTCAATTCGCATGTTTAGGGAAAATACTGTTTGCATATCATTTTCCCGTTTTACTAGCGCGCGTATTGTAAGTCATTCGAATTCTTAGTAGAGGCCGCTAATGTGCGGGCGGGGTTGGGTGTCCTTTGTGGGCTTCCCAACACGTACCCTCACCCCTTACTCAGAACCTCGGTTTCCGGATGCCCGAAACCGTTGGCGCACGAGAGTCATTCAATACACAATATCCGATAATGTCGGTATTGGTATCAAATGCAAAGGGACGAGCCCAATAAACTCTGACATCGGAAATGGGCCGTATTTTGTATACGAACCACTACGACATAGAGTGGGCTCGAACGGTTCCGAATAACCATAAAATTCGGTGGCGACTCCACATAGACCTAAATTTCAATTCGATCCGTTTCATATGGAGATTCATTCGCCTACCCAAACCCGCGCGTGGCCGCGTCGGGGTGGACCTATGTCATGTCCACAATTTGGCGACTCCGCTGGGGAATAACTGATGCGTGACTTACCATCGGCATCCTCAGGGTGAGACTCGAATAGAAATCGTTTGACAAATACAATGCGCGTGTTAGTTTTACGGTTCATGCATAACCCATATTTTCCCGGGCCGGTACTGGTGACCGACGTCCCACTATACCATTGATGTAATCCAACATGGATATGTCAAAAGGTGTCCATAGTCGATTCGAGTGGGTTTCGCGGCACGTTCTAAGCTCAATTCGACTTAGAGAGTCCGTCCCGATCAACGTCTAGACTATGTACACTGGTATAGACCCTTTCAGACCGACCGAGACTTAGTATAGAGCATACATGGCGTCGTTATAATGCTTGTGTGACTACGTGCTACTTGGTTTCCGAGTCATTTTCAAAAAACCGTCAACTTTTCAAAATTGCACCCTTTTCAAACTATTCAATTTCAAAACCCGGGACATGCTGAATTTAGGACTTATGATTTTACTCAAAATAGCCTATTTTCTAGCCGGTATGCTGCCCGAATCAAAACTCGAACTTTCAAAACTCGTGGCCCAATGACTTTTCGTCCTCTTTTTTCGGAAATTTGGGCCATTCACCGAGTCCACTCGGTCCTTTTTCAAAAATCATCAATTTTCAAAACCTTCCACTTCTAGAACTTCCCGTATTTAGCAGTGTCGGGTCGAGTCTTAAGTTGTCAAGGTCTTTAGCGTCGAAACTCCGTCGATCTTACATCATGAGTTTCTTCCCTATCCCAGTCCGCCTTATTAGACTAAGGCAAGGCCCACCTACGTAGGACATACTCCTACAAAGGAAGGCCCGTCTACACACTCGAGTCTAAAAGTCTGTGGATGTCTCACGTGGACCTTCCTTCGAACAGGACTCGGCCCACATAGCCGAATCCTAAGGAAGGCCCACCTTTCACGAGTCACCCGTCTAGATGTCTTTTCCGAGTCAACCTTTTACAAGGCATAGCCCTATAACAAAAGGTTCACGGTCCTTACGTCTAAGGGTCACTCGTCCCACACTCGAGTCTTAACAAAATCTTCAATCCCACTTGGGGATTTCCCCTTAGCAGGGCGATCAATCACGGTTGCTCTAAGGGTCATGTCTTACACGTGTCTCACATAACCCACTTTCGAGTCACTTAGATGCCACACCATCTGAGTCCCTAGCCTCACTTGGGGGCTATTCTCCGACGGAGTGATTAATCACAGTCAGTCCGAGAATCGTACCCTACACATTTGTCTTAGGGGAGTCTAACCCGAGTCAAACTGGGGCCGTCCCTCCTCTTACGCTATATCCTATGCCTTGGTGAGTTTGAGTTCCGAAGCAACCTCTCTGATTACGTGGTGCTCTTACAGACAGGCCACCCGTAACCCGACATCAACGCAAGATGGAAGATTTGAAAAATGCCCTAACCAAGATCGAGACTCAACTGACCTCCATCCTTGCTAACCAAGCAACTTTGGACACTCGCCTGAGCACTGTAGAGAAAACGGTTCTAGTTGAAGGAGCTGAGTCCACTGGGCCCATAGCCGAATTGGTCAGTGTTGTTCGCAGGCTCGAGGAGGAAGTTCACTTATCAACAAGCAACTCAATCCACTCCGAAAATGCTCGCATTTATTCATCTTTGAGTAACGAGCTACCGGCCAACCTCAACTTGACGGGAATTCCTATGTTTGAGGGTACCGAAGACCCGGTCCATCATATCCGGGCCTTCAAAGACTTCATGGCAGTCAAAGGGGTAAAGTCCACCATGTTTAAGCACTTATTCCCTTCCTCCCTCCAGAAGCACCCCAAAGCCTGGTACTACAGGCTCGATTCCAAGAAATACCCGACTTGGGATGATGTGGCAACAGAGTTCGCTCGGAACTACGCCGATAATATCGAGATCCAGACTACAATGCGTACTCTGGAAGTCATAGCCCAAGAGCCCAAAGAAGGGTTCACTAAATATCTTCAAAGATGGAGGGCCGAGAGTGTAAAGTTGGTAAACAAGCCCAACGAGAAGACGCTAGTGGAGGCCTTCGTCAACAACCTCCTGCCTTCTTACCGCGTCCATCTTAGGTATGCCGGCATTTCAAACTTTGCCGTACTTACCGAAATGGGCATTAGGATTGAAGACGATCTTCGACATAATGAAGATCTGGGTGAAGTTGATACTAAAGGCTATACTGGACATCAACTCGAGTCCTTAGAAGCCGACGACTAATGACAACATTATCCGAGAGTCCGGATCCGATTTGAGTCCGAGTCTGAGTCCGAGTCTAGGATGTACTATTCCCTTCAAAGTCGAAGTCAAAGTCAAAATCAGAGTCAGAGTCAGATTCAGTTGTATTCTGTCCTCTTTTTCAAAATTCAATA
Organism: Agrostemma githago; assembly: GCA_958450325.1. Classification (NCBI taxonomy): domain Eukaryota; kingdom Viridiplantae; phylum Streptophyta; class Magnoliopsida; order Caryophyllales; family Caryophyllaceae; genus Agrostemma; species Agrostemma githago. The sequence continues at coordinate 40,103,999 of OY288241.1, read as the reverse complement.
AAATCAGCTTTCAATATTCTTTCTCATATATATTTTCCTTATGTGTTTCCGAGAACATGATGAACACCATCATACACTGTAAGCACACGCACGTGACTATTATGGGCACATCTATAATGACTGCAGGAAACCGAGCCCGTGTTTTTTTTTTACCTATTCCGTGTCTGGCATAGAAAAACCACATAACTACCCGTAGCAGGAGCGGTACCGAATCCTATGACAAATCTAGGTAATCTCCTAGTTTGGGTTCAAGACGGGAGGCAAGCCCATTTCCCACCATAAAATACCCCTCCAATAAGACTGACCAATCTCTACCTTAGGTGTTAGTCTGACCGGCAAAAAAAAAACAAAAAAACACTGGACAAAAAAAAATCAAAAGTAAAAAAAAAACAAAAGAAGGCCATCAAAAAAAAGAAAGGGCCAAAACAAAAAGAAGACCATCAAAAAAAGAAAACTGGACACAAAAAAAAATCGAAAGTCCATGAGGAAAAAAGCAAAAGGCCAAAAAAAAAGCAGGTCATCATCAAAAAAATTCAGAATACCCATGACTGTGGTCAACGGTCAATTCAAGGGAAAGCCCCACGACCAGGGTACGGTCAAAACTATCAAAACCCATGACCGCGGCTAAGAGGTCAATCAAAAATCAAATACCCATGACTGTGGTCAACGGTCAACTCAAGTGAAAATCCTTTGACCGCGGTACGGTCAAATTCAAAATTATCCATGCCATCCAATAGGAGAGTAACAATCAAGCTGGTCAGCTAACACCACACTCAGCCTTCCCACATTACAACCCTCAAGACCTTCCCGAGACCCAGGCCAGAGACAGCCCGGAATTTTGAGGATTCAAGCTCCATAGGATACCCCTAACAATTAGGGCCAGACATCAAAACCAGATCCCGCATTATCAAACCAGCCCTCGAAGCCTTAGCTCCACAGAACCGAGCTCCAGATTTCGAGTCATCAAAACCAGATCCCACATTATCAAACCAGCCCTCGAAGCCTTAGCTCCACAGAACCGAGCTCCAGATTTTGAGTCATCAAAGCCATTTACTTCCTAGCACCACATTTCCAAAAACATCAAATTCCCCGAGAGCAGAACTCGTTAAAAATCCCGAGAACAAAACTCGTTAAAATTCCATCCAAACCAGTTACCAACTCCAAACACGGGAACTCAACTTGCAGTCGGCATAGAACATGCCCAAATAGTTCACACCACCTCTGGGGGCTACCCCGGAGAACGCTCGCAGTCACAGGATTAACATCCTAACAATTCTAGCCCTTTGATCAAGACATCATTGGGAATGCACCTAGCCTTCACCATCGCTCTGGCTAGTTACACACAAAGCCCTAATAAACTAGGCGCCATAATACATCTTCCAGTCCACTGAACTACGGCATGGTTTGATTTCACTACACGTGAATACGTAGGCAGCCTTTCAACAGAGGCACAACCACTCACATTGACACACATTCAAAAAGCGCCATCACTCCGGTCACGACACTGTCATGTTCTCAGTAGCTAGCTTTGTCGTCCTGGGGGCTTCTATTAGACAGAAGTTCTCCTTCCACTCACATAATCCAAATACTTCCAAAGTCTAGCCTTCTTTCTATAGTGTGTCCTAGTACTCGGCTCAGTCGAAGACAAGAATCTGTCAGGACTCGAGGCAATACCCACTTTGGAAATGTACCCAAAAATCAGAAATCCAGAGGGGCACCAGACTAAAACAGTCTCATTACAGGCTACTGCAATCCCCCCCCCATAGCATATCTATCCCGTTTCGACGTGCGACCGTGTTGCCACTCGCCTAGGCTATGGGATAGCGCAACTTAAGAGTCTTGTTAGGTGGCCCACACCCCTACCGAGTCACGGTCCAACCCCTTGGGAGTCCAGTCGTGTCAGTCAACTCGTCCGGTCACGTCCAGAGTCGAGTCTGTCGGTAGGCCTCTCTCTTCAAATTCCACTTTGAAATTTGCAAATCTAGCCATTCGAAAAAAGATCCTTTTCGACAAGGTCAAATTTCGGTCTATTTAAACTGCAAATTACTTTCCTAATCTTTGTTAGGAGTAAAAAATCTCAAAGTTTCCAAAATTCAAAAAATCTCAAATTTTCAAGATTTCAAAATTCAAGTTTTCAAAAAATCATTTTCCCCCAGCGCGAGTCATTTTGCTACCTACGTGTTGCATGCATTTTATGTGACTTATACAGGTACGACTCAAACAGGGACGTGCAACCCACTATACCTCCCCAGCGGAAGCCAACGGTGGTATCTAACGGGATGGGCCTACACACAGGCGCACCCAGGACTTACGCGACAAGTCCAATTCCACACGGAGTTATCGGCTCAGGTATGAATTCTAGCTTGTGGCTGGCGAGCCCTTCACGCGAGTCTAATGGACTATAAACGACCCGACCGAAAGTCTATCAGGTCTTAGCAGGCTTGGTAGCTACTCTGACTTTCGCCTTGTCCAAGCCTCAGTCAGAGTGGGGGCTCTGTAGACACCCGCATTTTGACTGCCAGGTGTCTATGGCAGTTTCCAAAAAACACCCGATGATGATCGGACGCTAACGTGCTTCTATGCGCTCGGATACGGGCTCAAATCCATTAATCGCTGGCTAACACACTTACAGAGTACAAATCCCACAAAATCAACCTCGAATCCAGACCCAGCGGACCGTTCCGAGCCAAACAAGACTAATTTGGGCAAAAACCGACACCGGAATTAAAACCGACTTTTTTGCGATTGGGTCAACCCTGGTCAAGGTCATTTCCGAGACATACAAAACAACTTTCACAACCTCAAAAAACCCTAGTACACCCTAGTACACTCTAGGACATCTACAACTTTCACAACCTCAAAAAACCCTAGTACACCCTAGTACACTCTAGGACATCTACAACTTTCACAACCTCAAAAAACCCTAGTACACCCTAGTACACTCTAGGACATCTACAACTTTCACAACCTCAAAAAACCCTAGTACACCCTAGTACACTCTAGGACATCTACAACTTTCCCAACCTCAAAAAACCCTAGTACACCCTAGTACACTCTAGGACATCTACAACTTTCACAACCTCAAAAACCCTAGTACACCCTAGTACACTCTAGGACATCTACACATCACAAAAAAACCCTAAACCTAGTTTTAGGAATTCAACCCGAGCCACCACAACTTAGCCTCCATACACCTCGAAGACTCCCGTGCCATAGCCACGTTTACGAGCCTTAATCCGAGACAGAAACATGTAGGTTGAGGGTGACAAACCTCCTTCTTCTTTCTCTTCTCTTTTCTTCGTCTTTCTATTATTATTATTATTATTATTATTATTATTATTATTATTATTATTATTATTATTATTATTATTATTATTATTATTATTATTATTATTATTATTATTATTATTATTATTATTATTATTATTATTATTATTATTATTATTATTATTATTATTATTATTATTATTATTATTATTATTATTACGTATTATTATTAATATTACGGTTATTTTTATTATTTATCTTATCGCGCATTCATCTTTTTTTTTTTTCAAGTAATTATTTCATAAGGGTCGAAACCCGTTGACACGGATCCGACATCACAATCCCTAGGGATTTATTTCGATGTCGGAAAAATCGAGGGAATCAAGTCTTTTTTATTATTCAAGTAAAGCGTCGATTTTAGATTCGATACCAATTCCATAATTGGATATCGAATCTAACAATCAAGTCATATGAATTAATTAACGTGATTTATTCATATCACGATAATTAATTCAAAGCGACTAAAATTAATCCATCTTTTTTATTTTTTTCACTCTAAATATCCCATATCGATTCAATAATCGAATATGGGATAAGATGAGTATTCAATTTTAGAATCGGGTATAAATTCAACAATATTTATATTCGGTTCAGCAAAATTCGCGATTTATAATACCAAGTCGAACATAAATTATGCAATATTTATGTCCGATTCGGTAAAACCGTCAAATTATCATAAACCAAAAGCAATTTCAAAATCAATAATTAAATTGCAAACGAATAAAGTTCGTACAGGTGCCACTCGACCGAGTGCCTTAGTCACTCGATCGAGTGACACCCTAAAATCGAGTCAGAATGCTAAATATGACCACCACCCGATCGAGTCTCACAGTGACTCGGTCGAGTGGCCATGTACTCGACCGAGTTAGTCAATAACTCGACCGAGTACGGTCTTTGACGCAAAATAGAATCATTTTTTTTTTTTGGTTCCACTCGATCGAGTCCATCGACCACTCGATCGAGTGGCCTCATAACGACTCAAACACGAGTCGTACATTATTCTATTTTTCAAACTCGATAGTATTTTACGACTTAGGTCAACACGTGCATAATTAGTCACGTGTATACTATCTTTTCAAATCATGCATCCTCATATTTGCATCTTTTCAATTCAATTCAATATTTGCAAACCGTTATTATTCGTTATATTATTATATCATTACTAACGCGTTTGTTGTTTCTCTTGTTAATTTAATTTTGTTCGTTTATTGTACTAAATGAACCCGCATGCTAAAATACAACTTTGACGTTAATCTTAGCTGCATTAAATTGACTTAGAAACCCGTTTCAATTCAATTCGCATGTTTAGGGAAAATACTGTTTGCATATCATTTTCCCGTTTTACTAGCGCGCGTATTGTAAGTCATTCGAATTCTTAGTAGAGGCCGCTAATGTGCGGGCGGGGTTGGGTGTCCTTTGTGGGCTTCCCAACACGTACCCTCACCCCTTACTCAGAACCTCGGTTTCCGGATGCCCGAAACCGTTGGCGCACGAGAGTCATTCAATACACAATATCCGATAATGTCGGTATTGGTATCAAATGCAAAGGGACGAGCCCAATAAACTCTGACATCGGAAATTGGCCGTATTTTGTATACGGACCACTACGACAAAGAGTGGGCTCGAACGGTTCCGAATAACCATAAAATTCGGTGGCGACTCCACATAGACCTAAATTTCAATTCGATCCGTTTCATATGGAGATTCATTCGCCTACCCAAACCCGCGCGTGGTCGCGTCGGGGTGGACCTATGTCATGTCCACACCATTATTTTGGCGTCAAGGGGATCATGCATAACACGGTTTAATTATTGATCCTGTAGATCCGATATTCGACTATAGAGTCGATATCATATCCTAGGAAATAATGCTTTTAGAATATAGTACGATAATATCGATATTAGAAACGAGAAAAATAAAAATAAAAAATAATAAAAAATGTGTTGGAGACGAGAAAGACGGAAGAAAAAGAAAAGAAAAAAAGAGAGGAGAAAGCGGGATTTGTGACACCCTCAACCTACATGCTTAATTATCTCCAAAACGGACTCGTAGTAGCGGCCTAGGCGCGGGAGCGTTAAGATGTATATAGGTGAGTTATGGTGTGTATAATTGAGAAGGGATTTGACGAGTTTTGCTCTCGGGTCTTTGACGAGTTTTGATCTCGGGTTGCCTAAAGGATTTCTAGGGGAAAGGTCGGGATGGTAAAAAGTATAGGATGTTTATCGCCTAGGATGTTTATGGTTGTCGTGAATTGTGTTGTAGTTGTTGATGTTTATTGTGTTGTGGGGGTGAGGTATTTATAGGATAAAATACCCCAACTTGGGATAGAAGATACCAGCTTTTGGATAGGAAATGTATTCTATTTTGGATAGGAAAAGGTTGCTTAGGGGGGAAGAAACACCCGGTTTCAGGAGATGTAAGATTCCGATTGCAGATAAAAAAGGAAACCGATCCTAGCTGGAAAAGGGGCCACTCGATCGAGTGGTGCATAGCACTCGATCGAGTGCTCGGTCTAACGCTGGTTTTTGCAGATTTTACGAGCCTACTCGACCGAGTGGGTCGGTCCACTCGATCGAGTGGGTCTAGCCGGGTGGGAATTCCTTAGAGATAGAATTTTATCTCTAAAGGAGTTGTTTAATCTCTTTGTAGCTGATTTTTGTGTAGTCTTTGACTTTGAGTCGGATTTTTGAAGTAGTGTGACGGATATTTATGTCTCGGAAACGGTTTTGGCCGGAGTTTGACTCGGTCGCTAAAAGATGGTTTTGCCCTTGGTCTCGGTTTTGACCCAAATTAGTCTTATTTGATTGGAAATAACTCACTAGGCCTGGATTTGAGGTCGGTTTGGTGAGATTTGTACTCCGTAAAAAGCCCAAGCCAAATAATAACGATTTTGAGCCCATATTCGAGTATATTAAAGCATGTTTGCGTCCGATCATCATTGGGTGTTTTTTGAGAACTGCTATAGACACCTAGCGGCCAAATGTGGGTGTCTACAGTAATGCACTTGCATGAATTTGGTGTTAGTATGTGATTATTTTGGTTGATCGTTATATTTGGGTATTTAGTGTGTATGATTCTTTTGTTCTTTGATGTTGTTCATATTCATTGCATACTTAATACGAGTATTATTTACACTTCGAAGAAAATAATAATTTTTGTTGGCTATGATTTCTCGAGTATCTGTCTTTTATCTCTTATTAACTCCAAATTAATTAACTGTTGGATACGCTAATTCTTCTAAATGTGTTCAAATTGTACAAAAAAAAAATCGAGCAACCAAACGTAATTTCTTACTTGCTTTTTATATTTATATCTCACCGAATTGGTAGTACTCACATAATCTTATATATATATATATATATATATATATATATATATATATATATATATATATATAGTTGAGATCGGGTGAGAACCTATCTCTCAATGAGAACTGTGAGAACTATTTAGAACCATTACATCTTATTCACATCTAATGCTTTGACATTATTCTTAAAAACATCTACTCTTCCTTTAATAAAATAAACCAAATCCATTTCTTCGTCTCTCTCTCTTCCATCTCTTTCTTTCTCTCTTCCTTCTCATTCCCTTCATCAAAATTAGGGTTCCGGTGTTCATAAAATTGGGGAATTATATACAATTGAGGAATTCTTTAAATTAGGGTTTATATTTTCGTTAAAACCATTAAATATGTCCACTTGATTAGAGATTTTTGTGTAATTAGGGTTCTTGTATATCAAATTAAGGGTTCTTGTTTTCTCTGAACACCTATCGTGGAATTATTCAATGCTTCATTCCCCTCTAATTATACTTTTATTAATCATCTTATTTGTTACACTACTTTTACGGTAGTAGTTGTAGCCACATTACAATTTAAAAAGGGTACGTTAAAAGTGAAAAAGGGTACGCTAAAATTTAAAAAGGGTACGCTAAAATTGAAATTAAAAAAAGGGTACGCTAAAATTGAAATTGAAAAATGGTAAGCTAAAATTGAAAAAAAAGTATGCTAAAAGTGAAAAATGGTACGCTAAAATTTAAAAAGTATACGCTAAAATTTAAAAATGATACACTAAAATTGAAATTGAAAAAGGGTACGCTAAAAGTGAAAAAAGGTACGGTAAAATTGAAATTGAAAAATGGTACGTTAAAATAGAAAAAAGGGTACACTAAAAGTAAAAAAGGGTACGCTAAAATTTAAAAAGGGTACACTAAAATTAAAAATAAAATTGAAAAAGAGTATTCTAAAATAGAAAAAAGGGTACGCTAATAGTGAGAAAGGGTACGCTGAAATTAAAATAGGGTACACCACAATTTAAAAAGAAAATTAAATCGAGTATGGCTAGAAAAAGAAGGGTTTGTATTTCATATAAAATCCGTACAAAAGAAAATTAAAGGACAATATTTTAGATGAACTCTTAAATCAATCAGGAAAATTGAAAAAAAAAAAAACGATAACACACCGTTGCTGAGATTATTGCAATTATATTAGCCGACGATAATATTGTTACTATTGTAATGAATTAATGAATTTAATTGAATAAGTTAATCATAAAATGATTAATTAAAAAAAAACTACTTGGGTTATTGGGGTTCAATACCCAATTGTGATGAATTAATGGATTGAAGAAAAGCCGATTGAAAAATTGATGGATTGAAGAATCAGATTCAATGGTCGATTGAAGAATTTATCGATTAAAAGATTATGGGTCGAAAAATTTTGTAGAAAGAGAAGGAGTTACGGGTTGAAGGTTGAAGCAATTGTGATGAATTAATTTGATTGAAGAATTTTGAAGAATCCAACGAATGAGATTGAACACTATGATCCAATGGCTCATATTATAGTTCTCACAGTTCTCATTGAAGGGGTAGTTCTCACATGAACCTAAATCTATCTATATATATATATATACACTCCATATATATTGGTTTTTATTCGTCCTTTATTTTCGACTAATAAATTGAACATAAATTACTAACTCATTCAAATTATTACTTCCTTCATTTTTTGTTTACTTCTCATTTTACAATTATGTGAAGACTATTTTAATGAAACAAAAAAAAAATAGAAAAATGGCGTGAGCACTTTTCTTATTTTATTAAATCCATTGTACTGTATAATTATTGTAAATTAATTTTCATTAAAATAGTTCTAGAGGAGCCCGTGCATTGCACGGGAACAAAAACTAGTAATAATATTATAGAAAGGCAATCCAAACTAGGTAGTTTTTTGCCACGTGGCATCGCAACCATTCGTTTTCTCAAATCATTTCTTTAATAGGTTAAAATAAAGATAAAATTGTATTATTACTCTTTGGAAGTGCATATACTTTTCACCTAATTTTCAATTGTCATCTTAAATACTCATTCATTAAGATCTCTCTGAATATTCATCCTCCTTTCCATATTCCTTCACATAAAATGTATGACATTGTCTAAGGTATAAAATTCGTATTCCTTGCGTAATATCTTAAATACTCCTTCATTAAGATTTCTCTAAACATTCATCCTCCTTTTCATATTTCTTCACATAAAACGAATGACATTGTCTAAGGTACAAATTTTGTATTCCTTGCATAACATCTTAAATACTCATTCATTAAGATCTCTCTGAATATTCATCCCCTTTCCATATTCCTTCACATAAAACGTATGACATTATCTAAGGTATAAAATTTGTATTCCTTGCATATCATAGATATTCTCAACTCTCAAGTTACATGCCATTTTTTAAATTAAACTATTCAGGGTGGTTACACGTTGGTTTGCAAAGACTAACAAATGCAATATCGTTTGAGAAGTCCAATCGATAGGCACAATGGATTCATGGGAGGTTGAAATGGTTTCAAGGGTAAGGCTACGACTTATTTATGGTCTCAAGGTTTGAAGGGTGTTACCAAATGTTAAACCGTTAGAAGTCTTATTTATGGACTTATGTTGGAATTTTGTGTGATCACTTCATTCACTTGAACAATTGAACGAAAGTAGTTGCGCCATGACTCATGAGTCACGAGTATTAATAGAATAATTATAGTGAATTTTTACATGCTTTACCTTTTTCCGTATGTCGTACTCTTTTTTTCAAAATATCTTTGATTGCCGATTACTCCCGACCACAAATTCCATATTGAGTGATTTTAATTTCAATCCGAATATTTTTTACAAACGATCAATTTTGGAATAAACAACAACTTTAGGATCTCGCGGCATTGTAATTGTTAGTTAAAGTTTATAACAATATATGGGACATCATAGAAAAGAAAAAAATATACTTAGTATGAGATAACACGTATAATATTCCATTATTTTTTAATATACTTCCTCCTTTTTCTTGAATAAGCGCCCTTAGGGGTGGACATGAATACCAAGGAAAAGGGGGTAAAGCAGGGATATTTGATGTCTTTTTAGGAATATTAAAGCAAACACAATAGCAAAAGTTTCAGGAAGTCAAAGTGGACTTTACTATTGTAATTAAAATAAACTTTGTTGGGCTCATACTACACTTTCACTTCTTTCCAGGCTCTAGAATTCACCATATTTAACTTTCTCAAGAAAAAAATGGAGGGAACAAAACTCCCGCCAGAATCCAAAATGACATTTTTAGTGTCCAGTTTTTTCTTACATTCAACACCCTATATAAGGGGAATCACTGCCTCATTAATGAGGTTACAATATTCACATACTCCAACTTCATACATTTACTACCCAAATTAATGAGGTTATAATTACATTACAATAAAACTACATTAAACTAATATGCCACCAAATGATCACCCCACTTAATGCATCTTCAATGTCCCATTCTTTTTCTTTGGCATCATTAAATGGAGGACCAACGTCAATAGGAGCAACATCAGCAGGAGTGGTTCATGGAGAGGGAGGATCAAAAAGAGGGGGTAGAAGAAGTACCAAAAGATTGAGCAACAAGGAAAGAAAATCCATACAAAACAAGTTAGTACTTCAATCACTTAACTTGAAACTTAAAAGAGGAACAATAAAGAAAATCGCAGCAGATCATGGTGTACAAAGGTGGGCAATTCAAAGACTATGGAGCAAAATTCGGACTCAAATCATGGAAGGTAAAGACCCAAACATTTACCGACAATACAAAGAAAGACAACAAAGGATACAAATCGACTTGGAAAAGGTAAGGTCCATACCTCTTCAATGTAGAACTAAATTAGAATCACTAGCAAGGGCATTAGGTTGTTCTGTTTCACATGTGCACACCCTAGTTAGAAAGGGGAAGATCATATCTCACACAAATGCCGCTAAACCGTTCCTAGCCCCCGAAAACATGAAAAAAAGATTGAAAATTGTTTTGGAAAAAATTGAACCAAATTCACTTAATGATACTCCAGTTTTTAAACAAATGAAGGAGTATGTGCACATTGATGAAAAGTGGGGTTTTACATGACCAAAGCATCACAACGATACTACCTTTTGGCTGATGAGGATGAACCTCATAGGACTTTAAAGTCCAAAAAATTCATCACCAAGATCATGTTCATGACAGCAATAGGAAGACCTGAGTTTTCAGCCGATGGCGCATTATTATGGGATGGAAAAATTGGAATATTTCCTTTCACTGTCACACTTCCAGCCAAGAGAGCTAGTAAAAATAGACCAAGATGGGAATTGGAGGTAAAGCTCATAGCAAGCATTACAAAAGAAGTCATTAGCGAATGCCTTTTGCAGAAGGTTATACCTGCAATCTAGGCTAAATGGCCCCAATTTCAAAGCAAAACATCGTCATTCAACAAGACAATAATGCCAAACCTCACATAAAACCAAATGACCCACAATTTGTAGCTGCTGCCCAAGCTGAAGGTTTTAACATCCAACTTGAATGCCAACCTCCAAATTCCCCTGATCTTAACATACTAGATTTAGGGTTTTTTAGGTCCATAATGAAAATTCAGCAAGAGAAAGCTCCGAAAATAGTATGTCCTTTAGTGGATGCAGTAATGAAGGCCTATGATGAATGCTCTCCTAAGAATTTACACTACAATTGGCTAACACTCCAATACTATATGAATGAAATTCTAAAAGTCAAAGGAAACAATTGTTACAAGTAGCCACATGTGGGAAAAAAAGGGCTGGACAGAATGGGTATTCTACCGACAGAAGTTAATCCAACAAAAGAATTTGTGACATTGGCTTCCCAATTTTTACGACAAGACGATGAAGTTGAAGCAAGTACTTCTCGTGCACAAGTTCATCAAATATGAACGAATGGAAGATCACATTGACAAATGCTTGATGAATGTTCAATTATGGGAAATCTGAACATGAATCAATCATTTAGCTTGCTTGGTGTCTTAGTATTAATGCTTTTTATGTTTAGCTAATTCCCATGGCAACTTTTGTATGAAGGCCTCTTTTGTATGCAAGTACGCACTATATGTATGGATGAATTTTCTCTAATTAATCATGCACATTCATCCAATTGGTTTGTATTAAAATCATCCAAAGTATCAAACTGCAAACTTAATTAATGAAGAAGATGAAGCATCAAACTTTACACAATGTCATAATTCACCAAAAACAGGCGAAGTGTAGCCTTTTTTATTTTAGTCTTACAATACCTCATTTTCTCCTCATACCAAATATCTTCCACTTCAGGGATTCGATCTGGAGTATCCTCCACTGTAGGCAAGTAATAAGTGGGCGATCTCTTCACAAAACCCACCTTAGGCGTTGACACAGTAGTGATTTGTTTTGGCGTGGACACATGAGTGATTTTTTTTAGGCGTTGGTGTGACAATCGAAACATTAGGACTCATTTTTTTTGGCGTTGGAGTAAAGATCAACGCAGTAGGAGGAGAAATCTTGGATGGTGTAGACACGTCGAATGGTACATCAGGGGGTTGCGTTTCATCGTCATCCTCAGATGAATGGACTCCAATTCGGTCTCAGGGACGAAACTCCAAGATCCATATGACCAATAGTTAGATTCAACCATGAATGAAGAGGGTGAGTGTGAGATGAGAAAGGATGAGAGTAGAGGACACAGATTTTTTTTAGGGTTAGGGTTGAGAGGAGAAAAATCAGAAATGAGGGGAAGATACTAGAAAGAGTCAGTAGATGGGGAAGATGAATGTAGAAGATTCAAGAATGGTTTGGTGAGAATAATAGAGTCAGTCAATGAGGGGTGATACAGATAAGTAACTAGGGGGTGAGTGTACTTAGGAAATGGGGGTGGGGTAGATTAACTGTATTAAATGGGTGCTGTTGAGAGGAATATGAGAAATTATATGAGGGCAAGATAGTAAAATAAAAGTTAGAACTTTACTTTATTAGGAAATGGGGCAAACCCAAAAAAAAGGCACAAAGAGGAATATGAGGCTTATTCAAGAAGAAGAAGGGAGTAATGAATAAGGTAACAAGTTTGTGGGTTACGTATTTGATCAACTCATTTCGTATTTATATTTCACCCCAAAATTTTCTTTATTTTGGTTCGTTTTATGTATCCTAGGAGTCATTTTTCTAGCTTTTCTTCCTTCTTTGTTATGCCGGGTATTTTGTTTACATTTTGTAGGAAACGAAATAAATGAAGGCGATGAAGCTACATTTTGGGCAATGACGAGAGTTGAGCCATGAAATCTACAAGGGAGAAGTGATAAAAGTTAGAGGATACTAAATGAATACTTGAAGAAGGACGTGAAGTGAAGAAACAATAAGAAACGACAAAGAAATAAGTTGGAAAGCTCAAACGAATGCAAATCGAGAGTTAAAGTCTTGAGTTCTACAACTTCGATTGAGTTGAATCTGGTGGCGTTGGAAAGATCTTTCTTTTATCTTTCCAATGGTATATCACACGTCTAATTCTAAAGAGTAACAAAGAAACAGAAAGCATTTCAAATTTGTCGCGCAGTGCAGGAAAACCCAAACCGGTCGCGACGAACCCAAATCGGTCGGGACACCCTTGAACCGGACGGTTCAGACCCAAACTGATCGTTTTGAAGCTGTTTTGCGGGATTTTCAATTTTTAGACTCCGTAACTTATCATAATTCTTATTTTACGGGATATTCTTTCCTAATTAGTTTCTCCTAGTCCTTTAGGAAAGTAGGAGAAGATGAGACTCCTTATAAATACCCTCCTTGGGATTAGGTTTAAGGACACTTTCATATTCAGTAGTTTAGTTTAGACTTTTCATTAGTTTTGGAATTCTTCTAGTTTGTAATCATACTTTTAGATCGTCAATCTTTCAGTTCTACGTAATTGGTTTTTTTCTCTTTTCTCTTAGTTTCATATTTATTATGCTTAATTTCTTTATTGCTTTATCTTTTAGTATGAGTAGCTATAATTTATTCTTCTAGGGTTGAAGGGAATTTATGTTAATTGAATTGGGGATGTTAGTTTAATTAATTGTTTGATTAATCATTCATATGTTATTGCCTTACTACTTGTTTTGTATCGTTGTTCGATTAGCTTGAGACGTTGTACTAGTTGAACATTTAGGAACCCGAACCTAAGATCGAAAGCCTGGTAAGGGTAGACTTATAAGTAAGTGGGTAGGATTATCTGGTAAGCTGCGAGAGCCCCGTCAGAATCTAACCTTAGGTTGACATAAGATCCGAAAGACCGTGTCTTTGCCCTAAATAACTATGATTGATTGATTGAATGATTAATTAACTTGACCCAATTTAATTATATAGTGAACCGGAAAGCCCTAGATCCCTTTAATATTGTTAGAATCCTTTTATTTACATAATCACATTAGTTTAGTTAAAAATCAAACAAACCGGAATTAGAATAGTTTAGAATCGACTATAGATAATTAACGATAATCGTCCGTCTCTCTGTGGATTCGACCCTTAATTACTGCTAGCTACCTGTTAGTTGTTTGTTAGGTTATTTTGATTAAGGTGATACGACTTTAGCCTTATCAGTATTGCTTACTAAGTACTCCGTAGTATGCAGTATGCACCAACGTTTTAAGCATATCGTGGTTTCAAAAATAAAATGATATATCTTCATGTTTTATATTAAAACCTCATTTGGAATTTTTAATCTCCTTTAATTTACATAGCAAAATATTTGGCTATTTGTAAATTAAATATTTTGAAAAACTTTAAATGAAAGAGTTGGTAGTTAGTTGTGTTTTGAAATTGCATAAATTCTCATGTGAGACGGTATAGCTATAAAAATATTATTAGACCTTTTTTATTAATCGGCCACCAATAATAATTTTTCGCTTCCATTCCTTTCCCTTCCTTTCTTCCCCTCGCCCTTTCCTTATTTGGGTTGGATGACAAAATGAGAGGGAAAGGGGGATCCCTTATTATATAAAGCAGAAGCAAATCCCTCTTCCACATTAAGCCACGTAGGATGATGAGTAGGACGACTTATGTGGATCCTATGTGGCAGCTGATTTGGCAATGGAAGAAGGCCGTAATTGCCAGTGTCGAAGAAATGGCTTGGGTGAATTGATGGATTTCATAACTGTCAATTGTAGCAACTACATGTAACTTCCCAAAGTTATGGGGTAGTTACCAAATGCAACTCCAACTCCTCTCTCAATCTCAATCTCAAAATTATCATTTCTCCTTCCATCTTCTACCTGCTAATCTCCCACCTTCTGCTAACTCCTACAAACTCATCATGGTTTTTTTTGTCAGTTTACATCTTAAATCATCATTGCAAATCCTCTCTTCAAAGTTCTTATAAATCACGGTGTGCCGACACTGATTTTCAATGTCTTTCCAATACAAGCCTATTTTAATATCCAACATCACAAAGTCAACACAGTTCGCATAAATAACGACGAGAGTGATGCGTAAATGGTTACGAATAGGCAGAAAACCCGACAAGGACCCATCCCAAATTGGAAAAAAAAAACCTTTTGTCTATGGTGTGGAACTAATTTTGGTTGACAGCAGTGTAAGTGCAATAATTTCACTTACAGCAGTCCACAAATTTCACTTACAGTAGTCCGTATATGTGCAGTAAAGTAATTTGTTTTCTTTTTACCGTGTAGGGTTCTACAATACAGGCAAGTGTGAAACAGAGATTGGTGAAATAATTCAACAACGGTTTCAAAGAGGGAAACATTTAAAACATATGTAAATTTTCAATTTCGTCTAACATAGGAAACGAGCGAGCAACAACACACAAATGTTGTATTTGGATTGAATTCAACACGAAAGTGATGACAATACATCCCGACCCCAACATTCCAAAGTGTGTCTACAACTTTGTAGAGTACGAACATATTATGGCGGAGAACGTTTCTAATAATGAATATATAGGTAATGATTTGTGTTTCTATTACGTAGATTGTGTCTGTATATTACGACATTACTAGCATTATTACTGAGTAACCATATTCTTTTCAGATGTTATCGGGAAATTTGTAGCCTATAATCCCGTCCTCACGTCGGCAAAAGGGTTTAATTGGAGTAAAATTGTGCTCAAAAATTCAAGGTAAACCCATGAACTGATTAGAAGAAGACACATGACATCTTTTAATTTTTGGTACCTAATCTAATGTGCATTATTTTACAGGAGAGGGAAAAGTTCATGTTCGGTCTTTGAACATTGTGTCTCCGATATCATCTCAATTGTCACCGATTACACGGAGTTGGACAGACATATACTGCTGCTCCGACATGTGAAACACAATGAATGGAAAGATACGTTTTCCCACCCAAAGTAAGTGTGCACGAAATTTTGGTTGGTGTTAAGGATAGCTTTCGTTGGGTTTATGTTACACTTTGTTAAAGCCAGTGTCAGGCCAACGTCACTTACGGGCTGAAAGAACCAATACGTTTCTCTCAGGCAGTAAACATAATCACCAACATCTAGGGGGTACACATCTTATGAAAACAACTCAAAGGCACAAGCAGTCGCTACAATTAGATGACGGAAAATTTAGATTTCCATCACTTTAAGAACATCTTACGTTGAACCTTGGTCATTATAATGGATAGCGCACGCCCTAATTGTTGTTGTCATGTGTTGTTCATTGATAATGTTCATCATTGAGAAACGTGCAACTTACCGTCCCTCTCAACCTCTGCCTTACTAAGAGTGTATTATTATGGTTGATTCACCACATAAACACTACGATAAGTAGAAGAGTGTTACCCAATATACAGGATGTAGGATGCAGCTTTTGTTCAGCTTACTTGTCGACAAAAAAAGTTTGGGTCAATAATATATTTCACGTCAGTGTAGTACTTACGGTTCAGCAACGCTAAATAAGTCCAAAAGTCAACCCAAAATGTTACCGATGAAATGTTTTAAAACAGAGTGACATGCTGGTTTTGAAAACTAATAATAATAATAATCAAACGTTACTGTTTTTTATGTAACAATATTGTCTTCCCTAAAATGTGTAGAAGAAATTGGTCTTACAATAAGAGATGCTACAAGGATCCCAGCTAATCCAAAGACTGAGGAGGTCAGAACTTTCTTGCAAGAGTAAGTTCAAATTAATAATCATGGCAACCATGTTTTAGGATACTATGCGAAATAGTACAGCAGTGCTACTACGGTTTAACTTAACAATTTTTGCAGTTACCCAAAAGTCGATGGTCCAGATCGGTGGAAAATTGGAGGGCCTGTGCCACCAAACACCGCCACAAATATCCTCACAGGATTAAATGCAAGACGCTCAAGGAGATAAAAGACGGTACACTGGTACGTTAGTAGTATGTATGATATCTACGATAATGAATGCACAAGTACAATGGATATTCCATCTGAAATATTGGTCAATTGTGCAGGCTGGCATGTTTGTTACTCTTACAACTATATATGAAATGGACACATCAAGTGAATGGTGATACCATTCGTGCGGAGGGTGCCGATCTAAGCTATCGAGAAGGGAAGACGAAAATTGGTATTGCGGGAAACTGAAATGCAACCTTTTCGATATGCCTGTTCAAGATCCGAAAATTAGGTAACTCTTCTGACCTACTTAAATCACATTACCTAGGCAAAGTGAGCATGTTGGGTGCACGTTGTAATGAAATCTATAGGTACCAAGTCAAGTTCTACGTCTTCGATGATGCCCGCGAGTTTGCAGAATTTATCATTTGGGACGAAGATATGACAAGGTTATTGGGAAAGACAACACAACAGCTACTCAACAACAGGACGGTATATGATTAGACACCACTCCAAGTTACAATTTGCAGTTTCTCAATTACATTGGCCATATAACATTTGTTTCTCGCAAGAGTCAAGCCCGACAAGGTTGCCCCCCTCCCCCCCTCGAATTCTGCACTATTATTGAAAAGGAGTATTTGTTCAAGATAAGGGTCACAAAAGTGTACTGTACAACATTGAACAACAGTCAAAATGTTACGGAGTTGTGGAGATGAGTGAGGACAATTTCATGAAGTAAGAGTGGAGGGCGGTGGTCAAGGGGACAACGTTTTATTTGCTAGCTGATACAGACTCACTATTGCATGTAATTTCACAATGCACTCTCAGCAGGTAGAAGATAAAGTGCTTCAAGATGCGGGTCAAAGTTCAGCATTGGCCATTCAAGCAACCACAACAGACATAGCTACCTAGGTTTGACAATAAAATTTATTAACCCGTATTTAACTGCAGGGAAAAGGTGTGGACATGGCTTCACATAAATGTTCGGAATCAAAGAGTGATTTAGAGGGTAAGCAAAACATATCAGTAGCATCTTCATCTGAAAAGTCCATGGTTAGTAACCATACAAGTCAGACGACAGACGCGGTTGGTCACGCAAATGACAAAGAATGTGTACCCATGTATCCCGAGAGTGTTGGTAACAATAATGGCTGGGAAAACAGTGGGGTACATGCCAAAAAAAGGAAGAGTCACCTAAAAAACCAGTCATCTGATGAACATAATGCTATCTCTCGAAACCAGTTGTGTTAGATGAAATGCCTGGGAACCAGGCGGTCCGCTTTTAAGGATAGTTTTTGTTGGGTTTATGTTAGACTTCGTTTAAAGGTTACTTTTTTCACATGTAATGGTATACTAGCGGATTATTTTATTTTATGCCAAACCAATCTCAGCCCAACATCACTTACGGGCTGAAAGAACCAATGCGCTTCTCTCATGCAGTAAACATAATCACCAACATTTAGGGAGCTGCACATCTTATGAAAACAACTTAAAGGCACAAGCAGTCGCTACAATTAGATAACGGAAAATTTAGATTTTTGTCACTCTAAGAGCATCTTACGTTGAACCTTGGTCATTAAAATGGATGACGCACACCCTAATTGTTGTTGTCATGTGTTGTTCGTTGATAATGCTTATCATTGAGAAACGTGCAACTTACCGTCCTTCTCAACGTCCACCTTACTAAGAGCATATTATTATGGCTGAGTCGCCACATAAACACTACGATTAGTAGAAGAGTGGTGCTCAATATATACAGGAGGTGGTAGGCTGCAGCTGCTGCACAACTTACCTGTCGACAATAAAGCTTTGGTCAATAATATATTTCATGTCAGTGTATTAATCATGGTTCATTAATGCTAAATGAGTCCAAAAGTGAGCCCAAAATATGCAATATGCACCTTAACAGTCCAAAAGTCAGCCCATATTTTGTTGTACATATTTTACTATGATTTACCAACTGCATTGAAATCTCTAACGCAGGTGGGTATGGACAGTTTTCTAAATTGTCTCCAACTGCCAAAAACCTACAAACACTAAGTGGCTGTTATAATCAAATCTCTTCCAGTACATGAGTTCAATTCAATCACTATGTTCACACGTCCTATAGTGTGAATGATAATAAATAAAATAGTAAATATAAACAGCCATATTTAAATATATAAAAACAGCCATATTAGAGTTACTCACTGGGTATATATATAAGGGATATATACATACATATATTCAAGAGTATCATACTAGAAGGTGCATAAAGTACACAAAAAAAATATAATGAATCCAACAAAATTTATCTCCACGAATTACGTAGAGGGAAGGATACTCCAAGTTTGGGCTTGGAAAAGAATTAACTGCAATCAGGAAAAAACAGAGGTTCATTCTGAAGAGCTACTGTTGGTTGACAATTACGTGACTATATGTTAATTATTCTTAAGTTAAGACCCATGACATGTTAATTTAGTTGATTATAGATGGCTAACTTAGTAAAATGCAGGGCTGTGTACTCCAATGTACTATCCACAAACATTTCCTAGATTTGTTCGGAGGTATGTTCAATGAAGGCAGGTGTTACAAAATATCTAACATCCAATGCGGTGAGAACATCGGATTTGAGGTCGCCACATTGCATTGTTTGAAAGTGTTGTTTGACACGAAAACAGTGGTGGAGGAAGTAATGTCGACATTTCCATTTTATGGTTTCAACTTTATCTCTGTGAAGGATATTCTTGAAAATGATTTACGAGGACGAGAACTTATAGGTTACTCTTTTTGTTGCCACTAAAGTATTTGGAATATTTCTCATAGATTTGACACATTCTTTATATTTGACAACCGTATTTTCTAATGCTATTGATGTGCTTAACAGACTTCATTGCAGAAATCGTGGAGTACAAAGTGTTGTCCAAACGACGCCTACCGTGTGTGTACTTTCAATTGTTAGACCTAAAGAATGTGATTGTTTATTTTTGTGGACCCAGTAAAGGACTCTAATATTAATGTCAATGTTAAGCTATACTAAGTTAAAGTTCCATATTAAAGTTACAGATGACATACGATAAAGTTGCATTTGTTCAAAATTGATATGTAACTATAACATTCAGCACTTTTATCACTTCAAGTGATAAAGTGCAACTTTATCACTCATCTCGTGTAACTTTAAGCACTTTTTGTGTAACTTTAACGCTGGAACATATGAACTTAAAAAAGTTGTATATTTGGGATCCATTGAGGCAGCCAAACTCCCTGCAACCATTGAGGCACAATCTGGACCGTTAGATCTGATTGAGATCAACGGACCAAGCTTGATCAAAACAACAAATCATACATATAAAAAAAGAATTTCCAAATCACTGTACGTATTTCTGTATTAGTTGTACATAACTCATCTCAAGTACTACTTCGTGTTTTGTCGTATATAGGTCACTACGTAATGTATATATTTACTTATCAGTTATACATAATAATTTCATCATGTGCAACACATAGTAACTAAGATTTATGTACAACACGTTGTAACTTATCTACACAAAACAGACAGTGCTTTACATATGTATATTTTCTGTATGAGTTATATACAATAAATTTTAACTGATCTACATCAAAACAGACCCTACTTTTACTATGTACAAATTTCAACATGTGCAACACATAGTAACTTATCTACATCAAAACAGACAATACTTTACTTATGTATATCTGCTTTATGAGTTATATACAATAAATTGTAACTTATGTACACTAAAACTGACACTGACTAAACAATATGGCGTATCCGCCATTTTTGCAAACTTAAACGACCTCTGCTCCAAAAATGGCGTCTCCATCATTTTTCTCTTCTCTCTCCTCCTTATCTCTCTCTTCCACTCAATAAAGTTGGATATATATCTGTGTTGCTATTTCTCCAATGATTCACAGATTTTCAGGACCATCATATTAAAAATCATGGAATATCAATCAACTCACATGTCCAAAAACAAAAAGTGCAAGTAGATAAAGTATTTCACACAATTGAACCAGAGATTGCACTGGGAAAATAAATCACCAGATTCTCAAACTTCCACAATTCACAGTAATAAACAATCTGGAGAACGCGGACGAATAACAACTTCTACTCATTCAACTCAATTTCTTCGCCAAACATTGAATCATCAAAAACCTCAACAAAACCTAATAACAAGCAATTAATCGACGAATCGAATTCGCAAACACAACCCAGAACTCAAAAAACCTAATTAAACTAGCTAATTAAACATAAATACATAGTATGATCACAAACTAAGCACAAACCAAAGCCAGATTCATACAAATCGAACTACAGTACTACACATACAACATACATAATACAGTACATCACACTCCAGTAAATAACAATACGAAGAGCAGAAACGATGAAAAATAAAGGAGAGCCTCAATGGTCGTATTACTGAGTTGGGGGAGGGGGAGGGGTGTGAGAGGGGTGACACGTGTTTTCTGAGTATTTTAATCTGGACCATTAGATAATATCTTAATCTAATGGTTTAGATTGTGCCTCAATGGGTGTAACGAGTTACCCTGCCTCACCACAACCCGCCTCTCTCTCTCTCTCTCTCTCTATATATATATATATATATATATATATATATATATAATTATATATATATATATACATACATACATATATATATATATACATATATATACATATACATATATATATATACATACATAGAGGGGAGATCATATAAGCTCCCATTATATATGTAAGGTCCTAAGTTCCAATCTTAGCCGTCAGATTAAATAGAGATGGATGACTAAGATTGACTGTATATATAATTATTAAAAAAAAAATGTTTACGTTTTCCATGCATACCTCTTTTTTCCCCCACCCTCTGTTTTCGCACCATAATTCATTACCTCTGTTTACGTTTTCTCAAACCCATCTCCAATTCTCTCTCCAACCCATCTCCACCTATCTGCTTTCAATTCTCTCTACTTGTTTACGGCTCACTCTTCAATCTCCGCCTATCACTGCTCGCTCTTCAATCTCCGTCGAAGCACCTCCAGTTCTTCATTTCAGGTAAATATTATTGTTAATTTCTTCATTTCAGTTCTTCATTACACTTCTTTATCGAGTAGCCCTAATTTCTTTTCTCTATTACACTTCTTCATTTCAGTTCGAGTAATCCCTAATCTGTTTATCGAGTAATCCCTAATATGTATCCCTTATGCACTTATTCCAGTAAACCCTAATTTCGAGTAACCCTACTGAGATTATGGTTTAGGATTTTCAAATTTTTGCCTACCATTAAGTATTATTAGTTTACAATTAAAAAAGTTATGGTTTTTTAGGTATACAATTGAAGTTCGTTTAAAATCAAATAAGTTATAGGTTTGAAGGTTTAGAATCAAAATTCCTTTACAATCATAAAAATCAGGGGTTTTTAGGTATAGAATCGAAGTTCGTTTAAAATTTGTGTGTATTGTTGTGGGTTTTTTTTTATCGTTGCAGATTTCATATTAAAAAATTATATTGAATATTTATCGTTTGCAGATTTCGTTTAATATTAAAGAAATCAGGGGTTTTTCGTCACATTGCAGATTTCGTCACATTGTTTGTCAGTTTTTTGTCTTGTTTAACATTGCAAATTTTCTGGTTGATATGTCTTCCGGAGAACGTCAACTTGTTGAAGCTACGAGCAATGAGCCATTAGACGAGGAAGAGGAGGATGCATGTGTTCCTGTCAGATGTAGGGGACAGAGGCTTGCCAAGTTAATTTCCAATCTAAATGACAAGCAGAAACAGTCCGTACGCTCAATCGGGTTTGGTGGGCTGCTGGATTTCAAGATCAGTAAGTACCCTTTGCAGTACGTACTACTGTTTTTGAAAGCTTTTGATGACGGTTCCCATGTATTTTGTGCGTCGGAGGTCAAGGAGTTCTGTGTAACGAAACACGACGTCCACGATTGTTTTCTACTGCCACGCGGGCCGAATCAACTGGAGTTGGCACCCAGCGGACGTAAGAAACACTCCTCCGACGAGGAGTTCATGGCGTTGAAGGATTTTTGGAGGGCTCGTTACGGTGTCGCTAACAACAGCAACCAAGTAAAACTGGGCGGTCTTTTCAAAGACCTTATGGCCGATAAAAATGGGGGTGAATTATTTTGTAAGATGTTCGTGCTATTTGCAATGTTATTGTTCCTGTGCCCTACGTCAAACAACGGAATAAACCTGAAGCTGGTAAAAGCCGTGGACGATGTCTCAGGTATTAGCAAGTACGACTGGTGTTCGTACATTCTAAAAAATCAGGTCGATGCAGTTGCTGAGACGAAGAAAAGTCCGAAGCATTTGCGAGGTTGTGTTCTGTTCCTCATGATCACATACCTCCAGAGGTTCGTTTTCTGTGGAGAATCTTGCCCACATGATCTACCCTTAATTAAGCACTGGAACAACGAGAATCTGGCAGAGCGACTACACGGTGAGATGATGGCTGGTTCGTTGGGTAGGCAGGTGTGGTCGAAAACGACCTACCCACGGTCTTCTTCCGACGGAGTTGAAGTCAATACGGTGCTGCAAATCACCGGTACCGATGACCAGGGACGTACACCTACGTTTTCCAATCACCGAAACTGCGGGAGGAAATTCATCCAGATAGAGCTTCCACCTGGGCTCGAGGACGACAGCGAACTGTCCGCTCGGGCTGACGACGTAAGTAAATTTATACAATCTTCAATCTGCCATTACTACTCGTTCTAATAACATTAAAATTGCGATTTATTAGTGTCAAAGTTTTGTGACAGACCATTAAAGTTTCAAATCCATTGAACTAAAGTTGCATGCTCAAACATATCTGAGATTTTTACTACTGTTCTAATAACATTGAAATTGCCATTTAGAAATGTTAAAGTTCTGCGACAGGCCACTGAAGTTTCAAATCCATTGAACCAAAGTTGCCTGCTGAAACATATATAAGATTTCTACAACTGTTACACTTAAAATTGTTCTAATAACATTAAAATTGCGATTTATTAGTGTCAAAGTTCTGCGACAGGCCATTGAAGTTTCAAATCAATTGAACTAAAGTTGCATGCTCAAACTTATCTAATATTTATATAAATTTCAATCTGCCATTATTATTTAGACTTTAGTACAAATAGATTGGAGTGTTTAGATGAAATCTGTTAAAAATGAAATTTAAGCTAATTAAAGTTTCAAATCCATTGAACTAAAGTTGCATGCTCAAACATATCTGAGATTTCTACTACTGTTATTACACTTGAATTTGTTCTAATAACATTGAAATTAGTGTCAAAGTTCTGCGACAGACCATTAAAATTTCAAATCCATTGAACTAAAGTTTCATGCTCAAACATATCTGAAATTTATACTACTGTTATTACACATGAATTTGTTCTAATAACATTGAAATTGCCATTTAGTACTGTTAAAGTTCTGCGACAGGCCACTGAAGTTTCAAAACCATTGAACCAAAGTTGCCTGCTGAAACATATATAAGATTT
This sequence comes from Agrostemma githago, assembly GCA_958450325.1. Taxonomy (NCBI): domain Eukaryota; kingdom Viridiplantae; phylum Streptophyta; class Magnoliopsida; order Caryophyllales; family Caryophyllaceae; genus Agrostemma; species Agrostemma githago. Next base: position 40,079,560 of record OY288241.1, on the reverse strand, counting down.
CTACTACTGTTGCACTTAAAATTGTTCTAATAACATTAAAATTGCGATTTATTAGTGTCAAAGTTCTACGACAGGCCATTGAAGTTTCAAATCAATTAAACTAAAGTTGCATGCTCAAACTTATCTAATATTTATATAATTTTCAATCTGCCATTATTATTTAGACTTCAGTACAAATAGATTGGAGTGTTTAGACGAAATCTGTTAAAAATGTTATTATTTACGCTAATTATTTATTCTAATGACCTATTCTATTAATTGGTGAACAATATAAGTTAAAAATTATTTACTCATCCAATACGGTGAACAATTACGTTGCAGGACGTTCATCTGCTGCCTCTCAAAATGCAAAGGAATAAGGTTGCTTTTCCTGCTTGGTTTGGCGAAGCAGCGGGTGAAATTAAGCATCGGACCATGCCGTCTTCTCTCGGGACTGAAACAGATCACTGCCAATCATCCCAGGCGTTTTGGACTAGCGACGAACTCCATCGATATGTTGATCAGGTGTGCGAGTCAGCCTTCCGTTTCCAAGATTCAGCTGCCAATGCACCAGTGTACGCTGCATCGGCTGGGAAGACTACAACCGACATCACACCCCCGTGATGAAGACCACATAGATGTGCCGGTAAGGGAGCAGCCTGAAATTCCAGTGGAGCAGCCTGAACTTCCATTAGAGCAGCCTGCTGGAACTGTGCAGGTGGGCGCCGATGCACGTTCGGACCAGGTGGATGTTGTGCAGGTGGGCACCGATGCACGTTCGGACAAGGTGGATGTGGGCGGTGAGGAACAGCGACCTGAGGCATCATTGGCAGACTCAGCAGTGCAACCTAAGAAACAAGCTCAGCACAACGTACGAGGGTCGTCATCTAAGCGGCAGTGCTCCACAGAACATCAGCCAGTAAATACTCCAGTGCAAAGTACCGTTTCAGATTCAACTCCGCGGGAAGCAATGTCATCACTGAGGAGTCGCATCCGTGGTGGGGGGGATGGTCTCGGGTGCACTTTGGATTTCGGTGACATTGACACTAAAGCGCTGACCGTGTCAAAAACATTCCGCACCAACAAACTACTGTTAAGAAATCTCCCGAATTTACGGAAGCATGTAGCGGACTATAGCCTGCTCGATGATTACGCTTATCCCAACGAGTAAGCTTCCTTTTCAACTGTCTGGTTTCTTATTTGGTGTGACCTACCTACCCACTGATAACGAGTTAATATGATCCATTTTACCGAATTCAGTGAGCTGCTAGAAAATTACGGGAAGGACGCAAAGATAACTCGATCGGACGTACTGACCATGCTCCCTGACACGGACATGTCGTCTTCCGTCCTAGAGTTCTGGTCGATGCGCCTCAGTCGTATTTCCGCTGAAGACCCAAGGGACAGAAGTCTTCCAACAATGACGTTCATGGGGTTACGCCACTCAGTATGCACTAACCCCCACTCTTACTATTTCTACATTAGTTTTTCCTTGAAATTAGTCTGCAGTACGCTTGAAACTTTAATTCAATTATTTAAGAACTTCAAATCTCAACTTCCGAAACTTTTTATCTCACTACATTCGTAACGCTAATTTAAGAACTAAATAAGCGTCTGCATTACGCTTACTTAAGAACTTTTTGTCGAAACTTTAACTCAACTATGGTACAACTTCAGCACATAGGGTTCGCAACTTCAGTACACTCTAACTCATTCTTTGACACTTGAACTCCCAATTGATGTAAGAAATTTCAGAGTGTACTTTCATTGGCTACCTCAGTATTTAATCAATAGTTATTATGAAACTTTAATTCAATTGTAATATAACTTCGTCACAGAACTTCTACAACTTCAAACATTCACTGCTACAATTCACCTGTCTCCAAAAAAACTCTACTGCACACTAGACACTACACACCAAATACATTACAACTTCAACTCTCACTCTGTAAACTTCAACTCAATTAGATCGTACCTCCAGCACCCAGCTTCTGAAATTTTAAATTAGGTGCTCAGCATATTAATTATATTACGTGCAATTTGCATGGTCATTACGTTTCTCATTTATATTTTCTAAATTCCATAGGACGTGATTACAAATCTTATAGAGACTTTCGACCAAGCAACCCCTTTAGATTCCCTGCAGGAAAAGCTTTTCAAATTTTGGGACGTGTTCATCAAAGATTGTCGTTCAGCAGTCAATTTGCAGTCCGACCTTATTTTTCTTCCAGTCAACATCAACCAATACTTTGTCTGCATTTGTCTCAACTTCAAGAAAGAAATGGTCAACGTTCTAGACCACTACCTACACCCTGACTTCCCAAACTCCGACGTCTACAAGGCCGCATACATTGTTGTAAGTATTAACTATGATCAACCAACTATATCTTACTAGAAAATATAACAATCTGCTATGAGCTGACGCAGCTTACTCCAATTAACCGCAGGCAGCTGGACCAGGTGGATGTTGTGCAGGTGGGCGCCGATGCACGTTCGGACCAGGTGGATGTGGGCGGTGAAGAACAGCGACCTGAGGCATCATTGGCAAACTCATCAGTGCAACCTAAGAAACGAGCTCAGCACAACGTACGAAGGTCGTCATCTAAGCGGCAGTGCTCCACAGAACATCAGCCAGTAAATACTCCAGTGCAAGGTACCGTTTCAGATTCAACTCCGTGGGAAGCAATGTCATCACTGAGGAGTCGCATCTGTGGTGGGGGGGATGGTCTCGGGTGCACTTTGGATTTTGGTGACATTGACACTAAAGCGCTGACCGTGTCAAAAACATTCCGTACCAACCAACTACTGTTAAGCAATCTCCCGAATTTACGGAAGCATGTGGCGGACTATAGCCTGCTCGATGATTACGCTTATCCCAACGAGTAAGCTTCCTTTTCAACTGTCTGGTTTCTTATTTGGTGTGACCTACGTACCCACTGATAACGAGTTAATACGATCCATTTTACCGAATTCAGTGAGCTGCTAGCAAAATATGGGAAGGACGCAAAGATAACTCGATCGGACGTACTGACCATGCTCCCTGACACGGACATGTCATCTTCCGTCCTAGAGTGCTGGTCGATGCTCCTTAGTCGTATTTCCGCTGCAGACTCAGGGGACGGAACTCTTACAACAATGACGTTCATGGGGTTACGCCACTCGGTATGCACTAACCCCCACTCTTACTATTTCTACATTAGTTTTTCTTTGAAATTAGTCTGCACTACGCTTGAAACTTTAATTCAATTATTTAAGAACTTCAAATTTCAACTTCCGAAACTTTTTAACTCACTCCATTCGTAACGCTAATTTAAGAACTAAATAAGCGTCTGCATTACGCTTACTTAAGAACTTTTTCCGAAACTTTAACTCAACTGTGGTACAACTTCAGCACATAGGGTTCGCAACTTCAGTACACTCTAACTCATTCTTTGACACTTGAACTCCCAATTGAAGTAAGAAATTTCAGAGTGTACTTTCATTGGCTACCTCAGTATTTAATCAATAGTTATTATGAAACTTTATTTCTATTGTAATATAACCTCATCACAGAACTTCTACAACTTCAAAAATTCACTGCTACAATTCACCTGTCTCCAAAAAAACCCTACTGCACACTAGACACTACACACCAAATATATTACAACTTCAACTCTCACAGTCTAAACTTCAACTCAATTAGATCTTACCTCCAGCACCCAGCTTCTGAAATTTTAAATTAGGTGCTCAGCATATTAATTATATTACGTGCACTTTACATGGTCATTACATTTCTCATTTATATTTTCTAAATTCCGCAGGACGTGATTACAAATCTTATAGAGACTTTCGACCAAGCAACCGCTTTAGATTCCCTGCAGGAAAAGCTTTTCAAATTTTGGGACGTGTTCATCAAAGATTGTCGTCCAGCAGTCAATTTGCAGTCCGACCTTATTTTTCTTCCAGTCAACATCAACCAATACTTTGTCTGCATTTGTCTCAACTTCAAGAAAGAAACAGTCGACGTTCTGGACCACTACCTACACCCTGACTTCCCGAACTCTGACGTCTACAAGGCCGCATACATTGTTGTAAGTATTAACTATGATCAACTTACTATATCTTACTAGAAAATATAACAATTTGCTATGAGCTGACGCAACTTACTCCAATTTACCGCAGGCAACTGGAATGAGTGACTACTTAGAAGTGAAGGGGGTTACCAAGGCCACCCAGCTCCCCTTATTCGAAATAAGACAGATCAAAACGGAATGGCAGAGTAATGTCATCAGTCATAAAGAGTTCGGTTTGTTTACAATGATGCACATGCTCCTGCATGAGGGTGAGGAGGAGATGCCACCCCACGAAGACCTACAGCGTAAGGTCTGCAGGCGATTCCTCATAGTCCAGCTCACTGCCACACTCATTCTCTCAGACTACAACAAAGAATGGAAAACAATCCGCAAACAGATCGACAAGTTCATCGCGGAGAAAGAAAACATTTGGGATATTTTAAAGAAGAAACGTAAGTCTCCAAAGGTGTACACTAGTCGTAGGATGTAATTCCACATTCATGGTTTCTTAACTTTCTGTTTTCGGCAACCAAAACTTTAACCCGCCACTATGTATTTTGCCCGAAACTCGAATTTCCTCTTTGTCATTTGCAATCAAAACAACGGGCTACTAAGCAACAGTTTTCCCCCAAAACTGACGAACGCTATATGTCTTTTTAAATAACCATGTGCCATTTTCCTTCAATCTTCATAGCCTTGTTCAATATTTAACTATAACTGTTTTTGAAACTTCAATTCGACTATAACATAACTTCAGCACATAACTTTCACAACTTCAATAATTAACTGCTGCACATCATCTGCGCTATAACCAAAATACTCCACGCCTGAAACTTCACATCAAAAACATTACAACTTCAACTCTAACAATGCGACACTTCAGAATTGTGTCCCCTTAATTTGCGTAGCATACCATTTCACACTTGAATTTGTTCTAAAAACATTGACATTGCGATGTAGTAATGTTAAAGTTCTGCGACAGGCCACTGAAGTTTCAAATCCATTGAACTAAAATTGCATGTTCAAACATATCTACGATTTCTATTACTGTTGAACTTCCTACAAAAAGAGCTGAACTCATTCAAATAACATTACTATGGCGATTTAGTATTGTCAAAGTTCTGCAACAGGCCACTGAAGTTTCAAATCCATTGAACTAAAGTTGCATGCTCAAAAATATCTAAGATTTCTTCTACTGTTGAACTGCCTACAAAAAGAGCTCAACTCGTTCTAATAACATTGAAATTGCGATTTCGTAGTGTTAAAGTTCTGCGACAGGCCACTGAAGTTTTAAATCCACTGAATTAAAGTTGCATGCTCAAAAATATCTAAGATTTCTTCTAATGTTAAACTTCTCACAAAAAGAGCTGAACTCGTTCTAATAACATTAAAATTGCGATTTCGTAGTGTTAAAGTTCTGCAACAGGCCACTGAAGTTTTAAATCCATTGAATTAAAGTTGCATGCTCAAACATATCTAAGATTTCTTCTAATGTTAAACTTCTCACAAAAAGAGCTGAACTCGTTCCATTAAGATTAAAATTGCGATTTCGTAGTGTTAAAGTTCTGCGACAGGCCACTGAAGTTTTAAATCCATTGAATTAAAGTTGCATGCTCAAACATATCTAAGATTTCTTCTAATGTTAAACATCTCACAAAAAGAGCTGAACTCGTTCTAATAAGATTAAAATTGGGATTTAGTAGTTTTAAAGTTCTGCGACAGGCCACTGATGTTTCAAATACATTGAACTGCCCAAACATATCTAAGATTTCTTCTACTGTTAAACTTCTCACAAAAATAGCTGAAATTACTAAATTTGTAAAGGAATTTAACTGACATTAATATTCCTGATCACTGAACTCACAAACCCGTCGCTCCTTACTCTACGACGTTGTCATCGACAAAGTCTGAAACTTCGTCCTTGGACGGTGGATGCTCCGCAAATGGGTTAGGACAGGTTCTCTTATCATGGTGAGCCATTCGTTTGCAGTTCTTGCACAGCCGCTTAGGCTTTCTCGCAAGGGCAGCTGCCTTCGTCTTTGTTGACAACATCCTCTTCCCACTACCTTTAGTCTTCGACTTTCGTGGAGGCAGAATAGTTATTTCAGTAGTAGACGTACAACCAAGCGATTTCTCGAATTCCTGTTCCTTCATCAGTGGCTCGGCAGGCTTACCAACGCTATCGATAAAAGCCCTAACCACTTCCCTCAGTTTCTGAACATCTTCCTTACCCAATGCACGAACCACGCCAACTGCTTCGTGAAACTCAAACCACAGCTTCGTCATCTCCAACTGCTTTTCATCTACCCCGCCGACAAAATTTCCTCCCGATGCGTCAACCGACCACCTACGACACACGTAAGCTGCTGGTATCGTCTTCTGCCCATGTGACGTCAAAATCCAAATAACATGTCTGCATAGAATCCCTCTTCTTTCATACAATGTACAGATACACGTTGCCTCCATCAACTCTGACACAGGAAAAATAACTTCAAAGCATTACCAAAGTAACTTTGGAAACCAAAACTGGAACTACAACAGTCCAAGAAACAACTGTAAACGAATAAGTAGCATACCTGGGTTATAACGAACAACGTAAACGCGATTCCTAGATTGATCCTTCACCGTAGTAACCTCAACCCTTTCACTCACCTCAAAGCCACGTACCGTGCACGTGTCAATAGAATGCTTCACCTCGGTCTGGAATTCACTAAATACTTCGTGAGTATACAGCTTCGCAGTATCAGCTTCAATAGCTAAATGAGTCTCCAACTTAGGCCTCGAGTGCTTGTTCTCATTGTCAAGCTTCTTCTGAGTATGCCTTTGCTGCTCCATCGCGCTTTCGTAGCGCATCCAGAACTCCACCAAAGTACCAGACTTGCCTTCAAACCTCTTGAAGAAACTATTTGCACTCTCCGACCTTTGCGTTGTTCTCATAACGCTGCTCATTCGTATCTCTCGGCAATGAGCCATGACCCACTGCTTCCTATCGGCAAATGCGGTGTTAAACCAATCAACTTCAGCCACTCCATGTTCCTCCATAATTTCTTTCCACCTAGAGTCAAACTCCGTGGGTTCAATGGCGTTGTCCCACACAATACCATTTAGCTTATGTATGAACTCCATGTAATCGCTCCTAGTCGAACCATACTTCACAGGAACCTTATTCATTATGTGCCACATACAGAACCAATGCCTCGCTTTCTTAAAGACAAACGCCACAGAGCTAATAATACCGGGATCTTGGTCTGTTATTATGTATTCCGGTTTTTTCCCCCCCACTGCGTCCAAAAAACTAGTGAACACCTAATTGAAGGACTCTGTGTTCTCGCGAGCAATGAGGGTATCACCAAATGTCACTGACCTTTTGTGACTGTCAACCCCAGTGAACAGAGTGAAAATCATCGAGTACATGTTCGTCCCATATGTAGGATCAAAGGACACAACATCCCCAAACATTTCGTAGTTCCTCCTACCAACATCGTCGACCCAAATAACCCTACATAAGCTACCATCGGCCGCCAGTTCATAGTCAAAATAAAACCCTTCCCGGTTAGCCACCATTTCCTTAAAATTATCTATGAAAAGCTGCCCATCGCGTTCATGAAGATAACACTTAAGATCCCTACCAAAATTCTTGAAGTCATTTAAGCTAGCACCAATATTCTCAAACCCATTCACATGCTTCTTAACCATAGCGTATGTACGTGTCGGTCCGATTTTCAACTGGAAAAAAGAATAATTTTAAAAATGAAGGTACGTCAACAAACATAATTTTTAAGGTACGTCCACCACTCACTCTACGCAACTTCAACATTTTATACTTGAAACTCCGCCACTGAATCTATGAAACTTTAAATACTGACATAGTACTCTGTTCCACACTTTCAATTAACTACAACTTAACTCCAGTACACTCCATTTACAACATCAGTAAATAACATTTGAAACTTCAATAACTATACTTATGTCACGACATCAAGAGGAATCATATTAACGAAAATCGAAAGCAAGCATTTCAAAGAACTTACTCGAGAGTTGTAAACTATCAACTGCTTGTGGTAGGCGGACAAGTTACGGGACAGCTTCTGGAACTCTCTTTCCACCTCAGAATAGAGTTCATGGTTATGACCTTCGCTGAATTCCGAAATAACTACCACACCGCCCTTCGCAAGTACCTTGATACGTGCATTACAGCCCACCCTTGTCACCTTCGATCCACGTATCGTATTAACAGGAGAACTCTCATCCTCCAATGCAAATTTCTTCGACTTCAACTTCGCGGACATCGGCACCATATCACCAACGGAACTTTTCTTCTCCTCACAAGACCCCGTATTCTTCGGTACGTATGGGAATCCCTCCTGATTGCAAACAATCAACTGATAATTTAGCGTACCGTCACGAAACCTCTTCGTTGACCACAGAAACACATCAAAACCACAAGCAAGACCATACGACTCATAAAACTCAACCGCCTTCTCAACGTTCACAAATTGCTGACCAACAAACGGCGTCAAATCCTTCGAAACTACCCTACTGTACTCGACCGCACACACCTTCTCCGCAGTCGCACGATGCTCTGCCACCGCACCAGAATAATTACAGAAACTAAAATACACAAAACTTTAACAAAAACTTAAAGCAACTACAAATCAAAATAAACATACCAGGGGACACTTCAACAATCTGCAAATTCTCCATTCCAAATTAATACTTCGATCGGAAATGAAATCCGCCTTGACAACGAAAACGGTAAAACGAGGGAAGCATTTGCTTTCGATTCTGAAGTGCCGACAAATAACAGAACCCAACAGCCCAAAAACAATTTAAACTGAAGATGTGATGATGAAATATGAAAATCCACCATCATTGGAATGCCGCGCGGATTTAAGACTGAGTTATGGAGGTTTGATTGCCTTGTGAAAAGGTTTCTCGTGAGAAGCAATTATGTGTTAATTACACCTGCCTAATTACAAGCTTCTTTTCTTATTTAATCTTAGAAGCAATCTCAGCCGTCCGCGCAAGATGGATCCAATGGCCAGAATTTGGACTTAGGACGTTAATTTTACCCTAGACCTTATTAGAACTCCCCTCTACATACATACATACATATACATATATATATATATGTTGCACTTTATCACTTGAAGTGATAAAAGTGCTGAATGTTATAGTTACATATCAATTTTGAACAATGCAACTTTATCGTATGTCATCTGTAACTTTAATATAAACTTTAAAAATTGCTAACCTTATTTGAACTTACCTCTCTCTCTCTCTCTATATATATATATATATAGATAGATAGAGAGAGAGACGGGGGGGGGGGGGGGGGGCAGGATCAAGTGAGTCCTCCTATATACGTTGAGTCCATGAGTCCAATCTTGGACCATTGGTCAAGTGGAAGATGGATAGTTGTGATTGCTTGAAGTGAAATAAAGAAATAACTATAAATAAGGTAAATCAAATAAAATCTCCTTAATTATCTCTACCAAATAATGATTTCTCTCTCACGTTACCCACATCCTGCCGTCATCACACAACCCCAACATCTTCATAATTAATCAAAATTCTTCAAAATTCAAATCCTTTCCTCTTCCTCGCAAGCATACACCATCATCTTCCTCTTCATAATCTTCAATTTTCCTCACAAGCATACACCGTCCTCTTCAAAAATTATTGCAGTCATATTCTCCACAACTTAATAATCTTGAGTATGTGGAAGCGAGACAAAAAATCATTGATGGTCCCAAGAGCAAGCCATTCAAGGGTCGAAAAAAATAATGTTTCTAATGAATTATGTCATCCTTTTGTAATTACGAATATTGTTTTGCATTGTTTTGACATCTTATCCTAGCATGTTAGTCAGCTGTCAATGAATGATACTGTTTATCTCCATTGGTATTTTGATTATCACTAATGGAACAACGTTGTTATACTCTGTTACTCTAACTCAGTGTACCTATTACTATAAGGAACGATTGGTGTTACTATGAGGGTGAATGATGTTAACCCACGTTACAAATTTGGTCACATAATCAGGGTGTTACACCGACGCATTGTAACTATTACTTTAACGAATAAATGATGTTACTCTAAGTAATGAATGATGTTATCTTCATAATGATCGTTAAACAACGCTGTTATCATTACAAAGTTGGTTTCGTAATCAGGGATTGGGGTTCTTACCGTAGCCAAAAAAATTGTGTTACCTTGACTCATTGTAACTGTTACTTTAACGAACAAATGATGTTACTATAAGGAATGAGTGGGGTTAATCTAAGAATGAATGGTAAACAACGTCGTTATCCTCAGTTACTTTGATGCATTATATCGGTTACTCTAAGGAACGAATGATGTTACTCCGATACATCCGAAATGTTACTCTAACAAAAAATACATGTATTAAATATAGAGTTATTCTTGTAAACAAAAAAAGTAATTTCTCAAATGACCAAAAACACAAGTATGCTCGGACGCTTGTTCCTCTTCCTCATCTTCTTCAAATTCTTCTTCAATTTCCTCTTCTTCATCTACTTCACCCTCCTCATCCTCATCTTCTTCATCAACTTCACCATTCCTATGCATTCGCGTCTTTGCCAATTCTACCTGCAAAAAATTAAACAATGTTACGCCCATGCAATGCATGTGTTACTTCAACTCCTAAAGTGAGTTACTCTAACTTGTATAGTAAGTTACTTTAACATCATCGTTTACTTTAACATCATCGTCAAATACATTTTTTCAACGTTGAGTGTGTGTTACTCTAATTACAAATTGGTGTTACTGTAACTCAGAAAGTATGTTACTTCAAGATCGTGTCTGCTTTAATAGAAAATAAAACAATAATATCATTGAAGATTATGAAAAATCTAAATTATAAACATAACAATCTGGAATCTATACTAACACGAGAGCAATAAACCCTTGATATGAATCTATGATGAATGAAATGAATAAAATTCCACCTTTTCCAGTGTTGTCTTGTTCATTCGCATCTTTGCCAATTCCACCTGCACAAAATTAAACAACATTACGCCCATGCAACCAATGTGTTACTTCAACTCCTAAGTTGAGTTACTCTAACTCGTACGTACGTTACTCTAACATCATCGTCAAAAACCTTTTCTCGACGTTCATTGTGTGTTACTCTAATTAAAATTAGGTGTTACTGTAACTTAGAACGTATGTTACTTCAACGCCGTGTCTGCTTCAATAGAAAACAAAACAATAGTATCAGTGGAGATTATGGAAAACCTAAATAATAAACATAAAACTCTGGAATCTATACTAACAAGAGACCAATTAATCATTGATATGAATCTATGATGAATGAAATGACCATGAAAGCAATATCAACATGAAAATTGACGCAAAACAAGAACGCAAATTGATGCAAATTATTCAAGATGATGAATAAAAATTGACGCAAAACATGAAAGCAATATCGAAACTCATCATTGTTATACTCGATGAATTGCTTATCAATAGTTGATGAAGATGTCGCGATCATTGAATCTATAGTAATGGGATTTCGAGCACAGATTTGATTGAATGAATGAATGAACATGAAGATGGAAGTGTTTTTTTAGGTTTTGATGAATGTGGTAACGTGAATGAATGAATGGGGAATGAATGTGATTATGGGAGTTATTGTTTCCTAAAATCATGGGAGTTATTTTAGGATTATAAATCTCCCTTTTTTTTACAACAAATATTAGGATGCATCTTGTCCATTCATCTTCATCCCATTCAATGGATGGGATGAGAAATTAGGGACTCATATATAGAGAAGGACTCATAAGAGCCTTACTCTATATGTATGTATGTATGTATGTATGTATGTATGTATGTATGTATGTATGTATGTATGCATGCATGCATGTATGCATGTATTATCTTTTATAAGTGGAGAGAAAACAAGTTTACAGTGTATGGCATTCAAGTTTACAAGTAAGTAAATCTGTAATTACGACAGTAAGTTTACAGCAAGTTTACAGTTTTGTTCGACGGAATTTTATTTATATTTCTTATACATTTATTAACATTCACGACAGTAGACAATGTACTTGGGAAAATTGTGCTAGAAGCAACAAGCGCAACGAAGTTACACTTGGACCCGGACATTCTTGAAGTTAGGAATTTCGATCGCACTAATGGTGAGAGGGAGATCTATTGAGTGAAATGGAATACATCGGGTGCAAATGGCAATGTCTCGAATTAGTCAAAATGTTTGCGTTCTACTGTCAAAGTTATTAAGCCAATTAATTTGTTTCAAATGAGCTTTGTTAAATTTAGTTTCTTACTTTGTTCCTGGTGTGGGTATTATTTTCTGTTTAAGACATTGTCCGCTTCCTGTTATTTGATTTTGTTTTTAAATTTGGCAAACTTCAATCTGTTTCAATCTTTATATGTTTATATTTTGTTGGAATTAGATACGCGTAGTCTGTCAAATGTAGGTGTTTTTTTTATAAATAGTATGCACATAATAAGCACAAAGAGAATAGTTGTATTTAAAAAAAAATGAGCATTGCAAAGGAATTTACGTTTTTTAATGGAAGATTCAAGAAGAGGTGACTACAGCTGTTGGATTATGTCTGAATAAAATAGAAAAAGTTGAACTAAATTGTTTAGTTGTCAGTGAAAATCATTTATCTGTTTTAAAAATATATAAACGAGCAGGACAAAATGAATTGTGCTTTTGTTGTCGTGGACACAATGAAGATAATATTTTTTTAAAAAGGATTTTCATAAGTAAATAAAAGTAGTTGATGTCTGTTGCATAAATTATCGAAACTGTATATGTGACAGAAATAATGTCATGAAAAAAGTTGAGGATTATTTGTAATACAATTAGTAGTCCATGAAGAGAAGGTAGCATTGTTCTGCATAGCAGCAGCTCGCAATATGAATATGATTCATTAATAAAAGTAATAAAATAATAATGACACGCCGAAATTAGATGTCGAATTAAAATTCATAAAGAAAATGAAGTATAAAGGACTCCAGAACACGAAAACTTTGCTGCCTGATTATGTTTGAAAGCTCTTTTTTAAATTGAACTAAATTGTTTAGTTATAATTTTTTAAAAAAAAGTGTTTATTCCTCGAAAAAAGTAGAATATAGGTTCCTTTTTTAAAGAGAGCTGAAAATGTTATCTTCGTGAGCTTTATGTTTTTAAAGAAAGACTCAAGCAGAGGTGACTACTGTTAGAAATAATGCAAAATGGAATTGTTGACCTTTTTTGCATAGTAAGAGCATTTTCCATTAGTAGCATATTAAACCTAATTTATTAGCATGGTTATGAATATATATATATATGGACGTTTTCGAGCGATATGATTGGTCCGTTACATCGAAACTCAAGTTAGGAAAGTATCATTAATTATAAAAAAAAATCAAGTGGAGAATCTTTTAATTATTATAATATTATATTTAATCTATCATATTAATGTGATGTTTTACAATTTTCATCTTAAAACCTTTGAATTTCGTTTAACAAAAAGATTTTGTAAAAAAAATATAAAAATGAAATAATTAGATTCTTCGTAAAATATGCTTTCATTGGAGTATAAATTTCTTATAATTTGTTCGATATTATTTGCTCGAAAAAATGACAAATTTATTACATATAAAAATAGTAAAGTTATCTCACATCAACAAATTATAATAAGGTGATGAAATTCTATATTCTAAATAAGAGTAATCATCCGTCCTTAGGTATTCACTGGAAATCTTTTGAGTCTTGAAGAACTCTTGAGATTAAGATTATAAACCTTAATTAATTATCTCACATCGATTTTTTTTGATGAGGTTATGAAATTTTATAATATAAATAAGAGTAATCATTGTTTTTAAATATCGACAAAAAAATTTTGAGTCTTAAAAAAACTTTTAATAAGATTAAAAACATAAAATTATCCCACATCAAAAAAATTAAAATAAGATGATGATTCTATATTATAAATAAGAGTAATCTTGTGTTCTTTTGGGTCTTAAAAAGATCTCTTAAGATAATAAATTATCCCACATCAAAAAAAATTATGATAATTGAATTCTATATTATAAATAAGAATAATCATCCATTCTTAAATATTACTAATAAAAACTTTTGAGTCTTCAAAAGTTTCTTAATAAGACTACAAGCTTAAGTAAAATAATCTCACATGAAAATTATAACAAGGTGTGATGAAACTCTATATTATAAATAAAAAATAGGAGTACTCAATTATATAATAAGACGATGAAATTTTATTATACAAATAAAAGTAATCATTCCTCCAAATATACCGCGATTTTTACGGTTCATGCATAACCCCATTTTTGCCCGGGCCGGTACTGGTGACCGATGTCCCACTATACCGCGATATATTTCAAATTGGATATGTTAAGGTGTTCACAGCTAATTCGTATGGGTTTCGCGACATGTTCTAAGATCAACTCGACTTAGGAAGTCCGTCCCGATTCTCGAAAAGGCTATGCGCACTGGTATAGACCCAACTTAGACCCACCGAGACTTAGTGTAAAGAATACATGGTGTCGTTATAATGCTTGCGTGACTATGTGCTACTTGGTTTCTATCTCATTTTCAAAGACCGTCATTTTCAAAACTGCATTTTTTTCAAAAAAATATCCAATTTCAAAACCCGGAATGCTACCGAATTTAGGACTTTTGATTTTACTCAAAATAGCCTATTTCTAGCTGGTATGCTGCCCATTTCAAAATTCAAAAAATACTTTCCAACCTTCGAAATTTTTTGGCCCTGACGGCATTTTGCCAATTTCAAAAGTCGGGACCGTCCTCCGATTTTCTCATAATTCAAACCTGTGGACTTGACATAGGTCCACCCCGATGCGGCCACGCGCGGGTTTGGGGAGGCGAATGAATCTCCATATGAGAATGGATCGAATTGAAATTTAAAACGAAGTGGAGTCGCCACCGAACTTTGTGGGAGTTCGGGCCCGTTCGAACCCACTCTATGTCGTAGTGGGCCACATACAAAATACGGCCCATTTCCGATGTCAGAGTTTATTGGGCTCGTCCCTTTGCATTTGATACCGATACCGACATTATCGGATATCGTGTATTGAATGACTCTCGTGCGCCAACGGTTTCGGGCATCCAGAAACCGAGGTTCTGAGTAAGGGGTGAGGGTACGTGTTGGGAAGCCCACTAAGGACACCCAACCCCGCCCGCACATTGGCGGCCTCTACTAAAATATCGAATGATTTTCTAATACGCGCGTTAGTCGAACGGGAAAATGATATGCAAACATCGTTTACCCTAGCATGTGAGAAATTGAATGGGTTTCTATGTCAATTTAATGCAACCAAAATCTTAACGTCAAAGTTGTATTTTAGCATGCGGGTTCATTTTGTGTAATAAAATAAAGAGTAAATTAAAAATTACTCCCTTTTAAAATATCAATTTTAAAATTTACTCCCTTTTGAAATTTTTGTTAAAAATAACTCCCAAAATCTATTAAAAGTTCAAAAATTGCTCCCAAATTTATTTTGAGGACCAAAATGCCCTGGCTAGAGGGTGATATGAAGTAATATGACATAAAAAAAGTTAGGGGCCTTTTGGTCCAAAAATTATATTTTGGAGTAATTTTTGAACTTTTGATAGATTTTGGGAGTTATTTTTAACAAAAATTTCAAAAGGGAGTAAATTTTAAAATTGATATTTTAAAAGGGAGTAATTTTTAATTTACTCTAAAATAAACAAAGTAAATTGACAAAAGAACAAACGGTTAGTCACGGTATAACGATATTAACGGTTTGCAAAGATATGGAATGATGTACATATGATGATGCATGGTTTTGAAAGAGTGATGTTTCACGTGATTGATTAGACACGTGTTGACTTAAGTCATAAAAAACGGTTAACGAGACTCGAATGCCATTGTAGGACTCACGGTTTTGTCGTGATAAGGGGCCACTCGACCGAGTCATTGAGGGACTCGACCGAGTGGACCTCTAAAAAGGCTTCTGTCCAGATTTCGTGACGTCACTCGACCGAGTTATGAGGGAACTCGACCGAGTGTGCGGCCACTCGAGCGAGTTATTGCGACACTCGACCGAGTGGTTGTCATGAAAGTATTCTGTCTTGTATTTCGGACCCTACTCGATCGAGTTATTGATCAACTCGACCGAGTACATTACCACTAGATCGACTCATTGCGAGACTCTACCGAGTGGAGGTCGGAAGAGCATTCTGTTCTGGTTTTTGGGGTGCCACTCGACCGAGTGGGCTAAGCACTCGATCGAGTGCCCCTTGTACGAACCAGGGTTCGCTTCCAATTTTGTTAATGCTTTCGAAATTGCTCATTGATTTTGATGATTCGAGGAATTAGGCATAAATATTGTATAATTTATGTCCAATTCATATCTATGATTCTCGTCGTGACCGATATCCGCTTATTGAAGCGGTATCGAATACTAGAGTGAAAATTGAAGAAAAAGCTATAAGTCATTTAAAGTCAACCAAAGCGATATGAATTTTCCTCCGCGTTTATAGTGTCGTAATTCTAACGAATTTAATGACATTTACATTAGCTTCAACGAAAAATCGAATTGGTTAAGTTATTTGACTAGACCGTTAGATTCGACGTCCAATTATGGAATTGGTATCGAATCCAAAAGATCGACGATTTGCTTGAATTGAAAGCCTTGATTCCCTCGGCTTTTCCGACATCGTAACGAATCCCTAGGGATTATGTGATGTCGGATCCGCGTCAACGGGTTTCGACCCTTATTAAAAGATGCTCGATTTGAAAGATAGTTTTGTAAATGGTGGAATATGCGATTGAATGATAATGATGCGAACAAAAATAAAAATTATTGTTTAAGTTGACTCGTTTCAATAATCAAGTGCTAGGGTGTCAGGATAAGCGACCGGCAACGCTGTGTGCAGTACACTTGTATATTCGGGTTTCCTTATTCTGACATCCTTCACCCTCGACACAAATCCACGAGTATTTTAGTGTTTTATACTAGTGATATTAACGATATTAGGACACAAATAAGGACGATAAAAAAACGACACTACGACGACGAAAACGACGCGAGAAAAAAGAGAAGGGAAAGAGCAGGGTTTTGCACCCTCAACCTACATGTTTCTTATGCTCGGACGGAACTCGTAGTGGCGGCTTGCACGGGAGTATCGAGTATGTAGGCTAAGTTGTGGTGGTTAGGGTTTGAATTCCTAAACGCTAGGGTTAGGGTTTGTATGTGAGTAGGGTTTGATTAGGGTTTGCTTAGGGTAGAATTAGGGTTTTTTTTGAAAAAGTGTGTAAAGTTGATAGATTAGGGTTTTTGAAAAAGTGTGTTGAAGTGTGTGTATGAGGGTGTTTATATAGGCTATGCCCATGTACCCCGGCTAGGGTTACTCGACCGAGTAGCCCCTTGACTCGGTCGAGTTGCCCAAACGTCAGCAGCCGGGCTTGAATGAGGGCCCACTCGATCGAGTGGGCTGAGCACTCGATCGAGTGGGTCAGCTGGGTCGCACGAGTCCAATGTTTTGGACCTCGAGATGGGTTTTGTATTTGGGTTGGACTTTTTGATGATTGTGTGGCTGTTTTTTTTGTGTGTCTCGGAAATGACTTTGACCGGGGTTGACCCAATCGCTAAAAGTCGGTTTTATTTTCGGTGTCGTTTTGACCCAAATTAGTCTTGTTTGACTGGAAACGACCCACCGAGCTTGAATTTGAGGTCAGTTTTGTGAGATTTATACTCCATAAGTGCTTAAGCCAACAACTAATGGTTTTGAGCCTATATCCGAGCGCGTAGAAACACGTTAGCGTCTGATCATCATCAGGTGTTTTTTGGAAACTACCATAGACACCTGGCGGTCAAAATGCGGGTGTCTACAAAACCTTTTCAAAAACCTTTCTTATCCTAAGACTTACCGCAATTAGTAGTGTCGGGTCTTTTTATAAGTCATCGAAGGTCTTTAGCGTCGAAACTCCGTGGATCTTACGTCATGGGTTTCCTCCTCATCCCAGTCCGCCTTATTTATCAAGGCACGGCCCACCTACGTAGGACAAACCTCTACAAGGGAAGGCCCGTTTACACATTCGAGTCCAAAGTCTGGGGAATATCTCACGTGCACCATCCTTCGAACAGGACTAGGCCCACAAAGTCGAATCCTAAGGAGGTCACACAATTCACGAGTCACCCGTCTAGGTGTCTTTTCCGAGTCATTTCCTTGCTCGGGATGTACTGTTTTGATTCCAGGATCTGGGTCAGTTTCTGATTCCGTGGTATTCTTACAGACAGGCCACCGGTAACCAGACACAAGCACAAAATGCAAGAAGCCTTGGACAAGTTGTCAGCCTCGTTGGTCGGTATGGTCGTCAAGCAGACTTAGATCGAGACCCAATTGACAGCTATAAGGTCTGACCAAATAGCTATTGTTACCCATTTGAGTGCCGTGGAGCAGGGGACTCTTGCCGCTGGGACTCATACCACTGGGCCCCTAGCTGAACTGGTCATCGCAGTCCGCAAACTGGAGGAACAGGTCTACTTGTCAACAAACAACACTATCCACACGGAGCACGCCTGTGCCTATTCGCCCTTGAATGATGAACTGCCCGCCAACCTCAACTTTACGGGCCTACCAATGTTTGAGGGGACCGAAGACCCGGTGCTTCACATCCGGGCCTTCAAAGAGTTCATGGCCGTTAAAAGAGTGAAATCGACCATGTTCAAGCACCTGTTTGCCGCTTCTCTCGAGAAGCATCCAAAAGCCTGGTACTACAGGCTAGACTCTAAGAAATACAAAACTTGGGATGATGTGGCCACGGAGTTTGCTCGGAATTATGCTGACAACACCGAAATCCAGACCACGATGCGCTCCCTGGTAGTTATGGCCCAGGATCCAAAGGAAGGTTTTACAAAATACCTTCAACGCTGGAGGGCCGAGAGTGTGAAGCTGGTCGACAAGCCCAATGAAAAAACTTTAGTGGAGGCCTTTGTCAAGAACCTCCTCTCCTCCTACCGGGTCCATCTCCGGTATGCTGTCATACCCAACTTCGCGACTTTAACTAAAATGGGGACGAGGTTTGAAGATGATTTGAGGCTAGAGGGCCTTACTAAGGCCTCTAGCAAGGGGTATCAAGGGGCTACTTCTTCCACTACTAAGCCCACAGCTGCAGCTGCAACTCGCAGCATCTTCGACGCGGTTAATCTACTAGATGCCTCGTCCAAAAAGAATACCCCAGCTCGGGTATTCACTGATATAGGGACCACTTATACATATGCCTTATAAAGGCTATCCTCCAAGGGTCTGATCCAACCGATAGGCCCAACTACTGAGGTTCCGGTCGAGAAGCGTTCCAAGAGTTACAACATCCATGCCTATTGCCAATATCACCGAGGTAATAGACACGATACTGAAAAGTGCTGGAAGCTGAAACACCTAATCCAGGAGTTGGTTGAGTGCGGGAAGATACCGTTGCTCGGGGCCAAACCGAGCAACAAAGAAAACCCCTTCAGCGCCCATGCCATCTTCACCGGGGAGGTGATCGATTGTTCTCACCTCATTTCTCCTCCCATCCCACGAGTTAATGGGATCTGGTTAGATGATGAAGATGATGTTTACTTGGCTAAAGGGGAGGTTGTCCTCATCACTCCTTAAGAGGCCCGAAAGGCTAAATCCAAAGCTTTAGCAAGTAACCACCTCGCTACTGCCGGTCGTCCTTATCAAGCCACTAGCTCTAAGGACACCCGTATCTCAACAACCATCACTAAACCTGCCAGGACAGAAGCTGCCCTTGAAGAGCCAAGCACTGACACGACTCTTGTCAAACAACTGAAGAGGGCTCGAGCTGATCTCACCATATGACAACTTTTGGTTAGTTCGTAAGAACATCGAGAGGCACTGATTAAGGCTCTCGATCAGATCAAGAACGACTCACTGGTTACCCCTACTGAAATGGTAGTCACCATCATGCCCCATCTTAAGGGAAAATCCAAAGAAGAAGGCCCACTTATCACCTTCTTTGAGTCCGACCTACCACCGTTCGGGGCCACCTATAACTTAGCCATATACATCATGATGATCTGCCGAGGGAAGTACCTCCCTATGACCCCAATTGTCGATGAGTCTTCTGTGAATGTCCTTCCCTTAAGGACCGCTAAAGCCCTCGGTATTACCGAGGCGATTACCTTCCAACTGCGCAGACTATCCAGGCTTTTGACGGAACCCCAAAACCGGTTGCTGGGGCCGTTAAACTAACAATAATAACGGGCCCAATTGAGAAGGAGTTAGAATTCTAGGTGATCGATGTAACCTCCTCCTTCAACCTACTTCTCGGGAGGCCATGGATCCATGCGATCAAAGCTGTATCCTCTACCCTCCACAGAAAGGTCAAACTGCCCCTACAAGATGGTGTCATTACTCTGGAGGCAACCCCCAAAACTGTGGCTAGCTGCAACGCCACGGGCCGGACCGACCTACGAGGGTTCGATTTCGTATGAATGATCGAAGAGGAATATCTCTTCTAGCCCTATTTCACCACTAGCATCGATACGATGCTACAGAACTTGAGATATTTACCGGGGGCTACCTCGAGGCCATATCTTCCAGCTAGGAAGATTATTGAAGTCCTAAATGACGAAGGGTCTCGCTTCGGCTTAGGGTACGCTATGACCCGAGAAATGTGGTCCGAGCAGGCATTGAGAAGGCCTGCAACATAATCAAGGGTACCTACCTGGGCCCTTACAGTCCAAGACTAACCGACTACTTTGTTACTCCGGTATTCGGGGATGTTCAAGTGGGTCTCCACCAACCCACCATCACATATCCCGAGACCAATTTGGCTCGGGAATGCAACTACATTCCAGATGACATATTTGCCCTTGTCCAAGCTGAATCCAAGGAGAGAGCTGGCAATGCCGAGCCCGTGTTGGGGCTTCTGTTTGGGAAAGACAAGGCTGTCCCGACCCCTAAAGAAGACTTGGTGAACCTGATCCTCCGAAGCGGTAGGTTCGATCCCATGAAGCTGATCTCTGAAGTCGATTCTGACACCGGGAAAAGGGCATGGAGGAAGACTATTAAGTGGACCGACAGCCAGGGCCGAGTCTACAAGCTGACCACCGGTGAAGGAGACATGCCGGATACCGAGTCTGAGTCTGAGTCTGAGTCTGAGTCTGAGTCTGAGTCCGAGTCTAGAGGGTTTGGTGCTAGAGTCCAGTCTGTAACCACTCTCCCTAGAGTCACTTCCACTGGAGCCTTAGGGTCTGTCCCGAGGGCACTCCCAATCCCGCCACTGACCAACGATCAGATGGCCGCTCTCTTAGATCTGTTTTCTTAATTCACTATCAATAATAACGATAACCGTTCTACATACGACTTGTCTTATTTTCAAAATGCTTTCAAATTCAAAAAATGTATATGCAATGACATTGAGAAACCCGACGAACAGGTATCCTTACCTCCGCATCTGATCGAGCAACTGGAACAAAGGGAATCCCGAGACCCGGTAATCGAGGAAACCGAGTCCATCAACGTGGGAACAACCTTAGAACCCCAGATGCTTAAGATAGGATTATCCTTAGATCCCAAGGAGAGAAAACAATTCACAGACCTTCTCCAAGAGTTCAAGGATGTCTTCGCATGGTCCTACAAGGACATGCCTGGGATAGATCGGGAAATAGCTGAACACCATATACCCATCAAAGACAGGTGTAAGCCGTTAAAGAAGAAGCTCCGCAGGATGAGGCCCAAATGGTCTCTCAAGGTAAAAGAAGAGGTCGATAAGCAGTTCAAAGCAGGCTTCATACAAGTGTCTGAATATCCAGACTGGGTTGCGAACACCGTGCCGGTACCTAAGAAGGACGGTAAGGTGCAGGTATGTGTAGATTTTTGGGATCTTAACAAAGCAAGCCCCAAAGATGACTTTCCGTTGCCACACATCGACATACTAGTGCACAACACGGCCGACCATGCCCTTTTATCATTTATGGACGGGTATGCCGAGTACAATCAGATCAAAATGGCAGAAGAAGATATGAGTAAGACAACCTTCATAACACCTTGGGGTACTTACTGTTACACTATCATGCCATTTGGCCTCATCAATGTCGGGGCCACTTATCAACGAACCGCCACGACCTTATTACACGACATGATGCATAAGGAAGTGGAAGTTTACGTAGACGACATGATCGTCAAATCCAAAGATCGAGACGGGCATATTACTGCCCTAAGGAAGTTTTTCACCCGATTGCGCAAATACAACATGAGACTAAACCCTCAAAAGTGCAGTTTTGGGGTAACATCTGGTAAGCCAACGCGGCATCAAGGTCGATCCAGCTAAAATCAAGGCCATCACCGAGATGCAACCTCCTAAAACCGAAAAGGAGGTAGGGGGATTTCTCGGAAAGTTCAATATATCAGTCGGTTTATATCCAAGCTAACCATGGTGTGTGAACCGATCTTGAAAAAAACTGAAAATAGAAGAACGAACACTGTGGGACGTGTGGACATGACGTAGGTCCACCCTGACGCGGCCACGCGTGGGTTTGGGGAGGCGAATGAATCTCCATATGAAAACGGATCTGATGGAAATTTAAATCTATGTGGAGTCGCCACCAAACTTTGTGGGAGTTCGGGCCCGTTCGAACCAACTCTATGTCGTAGTGGGCCATGTACGAAATACGGCCCATTTCCGATGTCAGAGTTTATTGGGCTCGTCCCTTTGCATTTGATACCGATACCGACATTATCGGATATCGTGTATTGAATGACTCTCGTGCGCCAACGGGTTCGGGCATCCGGAAACCGAGGTTCTGAGTAAGGGGTGAGGGTACGTGTTGGGAAGCCCATGAAGGACACCCAACCCCGCCCGCACATTGGCGGCCTCTACTAAGATATCGAAAGACTCTCTAATACGCGCGTTAGTTGAACAAGAAAATGTTATGCAAACAGTGTTTTCCCTAAGCATGTGAGAAATTGAAAGGGTTTATATGTCGATTTAATGCAACTAAAATATTAACGTCCAAGTTGTATTTTATCATGTGGGTTAATTTTAGAACAATAAAATAAACACAATAAATCAACAAGAAAAGTAACAAACGGTTAGTAACGGTAAAACGATAATAACGGTTCGCGAATTATTGAATAATGTAGAATGATGCAAATAAGATAATGCAAAGCTTGAGAAGTGATGTTTCACGTGATGGATTAGACACGTGTTGACTTAAGTCATCAAAAGAAAGTTAGCGAGACTCGAATGCTGTTGTAGGACTCACGGCTTTGTCGTGATAAGGGGCCACTCGACCGAGTCATTGAGGGACTCGACCGAGTGGACCTCTGAAAAGCGTTCTGTCCAGGTTTTGGGACCCTACTCGATCGAGTTATTGACCAACTCGACCGAGTACGTTGCCACTCGACCGAGTCACGGTGAGACTCGACCAAGTGGAGGTCAAAAAGACATTCTGTCTCGGTTTTTATGATGTCACTCGATCGAGTGGCGTAGGCACTCCGTCGAGTGGCACTTGTACGAACCAGGTTCGTTTGCAATTTTGTTATCGATTTCGAAATTGCTTTTGATTTTGACGATTTGATGAGTTTGTTGAATCGGGCATAAGTATTGTGAAATTTATGCTCGAAACTTAGCCTCGACACTCGTCATATCCCATATCCGATTATTGAATCGATATGGAATACTAGAATGAAAATAAAAGAAAAAAATTGCTTTGATTCGTTTTAAATTAACTACCGCGATATGAATAGATTTTCTCCGCGTTTAATAATGTCGTGATTCTAGCGAATCGTATGACGGGATTTGAGATTGTGATGTCGGATCCGCGTCAACGGGATTCGACCCTTATTAAAATAGAATGCTTGTTTTGGAAAATCGATGTGAATATGTGATGCAAACGAAAATAAACGAATTATTGTTTAGGTTGACTCGTTTCAATAATCAAGCGATCGGGGTGATGGGATAAGCGACCGGCAACGCTGTGTGCAGTACACTTGTATATTCGGGTTTTCTTATCCCACCATCACTCACACTCGAAACAAATTCATGAGTATTTTAATGTTTTATAATACTAGCGATATTAGCGATATTAGGACGCGAATAAGATAAAAAAAACGAGACTACTGTGACGATGAGGACGACGCACGACGCGAGAAAAGAGGAAAAAAAAGAAGAGAAAAGCGGGAGTTAGCACCCTCAACCTACATGTTTCTTATGCTCGGACGGGACTCGTAGTGACGGATTGCACGGGAGTTCGAGTTTGTAAATTGAGTTGTGGTGGTTAGGGTTTAGATTTCCTAAAGCTAGGTTTAGGGTTTGAGTATTGTAGAATTTAGGGTTTTGATTAGGGCCAAAAAGTTGTTGAAAGTTGTGTTGCATGGGGTGTTTATTTAGGCGAAGCCTAGGACCCCGGTTAGGGTTACTCGACCGAGTAACCAGCTGACTCAGTCGAGTGGCTCAGCGTGCCTGCAGTCGGGCCTGAAAAAGGGCCCACTCGATCGAGTGGGTGGGGTACTCGATCGAGTGGCCCAGCTGGGGCACGCGGGTCCATTGTTTTGGACCGTGACTTGGGTTTTTGATGGGTTTGTGTTTGATTTGGACTTTTGATGTTTGAAAGGCTGTTTTGTGCGTGTCTCGGAAACGACTTTGACCGGGGTTGACCCAATCGCTAAAAAGTCAGTTTTATTTCCGGTGTCGGTTTTGGCCCAAATTAGTCTTGTTTGACTCGAAACGGTCCACTGGGCCTGGATTTGAGATTAGTTTCGTGTTATTTGTACTCCATAAGTGCTTTAGCCAACAAATAATGGATTTGAGCCCATATCTGAGCGCGTAGAAACATGTTAGCATCCGATCATCATCGGGTGTTTTTTGGGAAACTGCTATAGACACCTGGCAGTCAAAATGCGGGTGTCTACAGAGCCCCCACTCTGACTGAGGCTTGGACAAGGCGAAAGTCATAGTAGCTACCAGGTCAATCGAGGATTGAAACATGGCAGACTTCCGATCGGGTCGCTTATAGTCCATTAGACTCGCGTGAAGGGCTCGCCGGCCATAAGATAGAAGTCATACCTGAGCTGATGACGATAACTCCGTGGGGAATTGGACTTGTCGCATAAGTCCTGGGTGCACCTGTATGTAGACTCATCCCGTGTTATTCCGGGGAAAATGCCACCTAGGGCCTTCCGCTGGGGAGATGCGGTGGGTTGCTTGTCCCTGTTCGAGTCGTACCTGTATAAGTCACATAAAATTTGCATGCAATACGTAGGTAGTAAAATGACTCGCGCTGGGGAAAAATGATTTTTGAATTTTTGAAAGTTTGAATTTTTGAAAATTTTGAAATTAAAATTTTTGACTCCTAAAGAGATTAGGAAAGTTCGGGATGAATATTTTGTGCTAGCATCGGGACTAGGCTTGTGGGTTGATTCCGTTTAGGATTAGGAAACTTTTGTGATATGGAAAGAGGGTTGTATTTTAATGCTATAAATACCCCTTCTATGCATTAATTTTTCCTCACAAATTCCTCCCTTCTCAAAAGAAAGACTTCTTATTCTTCTTTAAGAAAACAGGCACGGGAATCGACAGGTTGACTGTGATGCTGCAGGAATGGTCCCGACGTTTTAGGGACGGGGATAGAGTGGCTTTGAATCAGATGGGTATTAGTCAACTGTAAACATTCTGTCAGATGCAAGTTGATCGCCACTTTCTGGACGCATGCTTGTCTTACTGGGATGACATATATCATGTCTTTGCTTTCCCCCGGGGCGAAGTCTGCCCTTTACCTGAGGAGATTGCAGCTATAGGACGATGGAACCCGATACTATGTCCCGCTGTACCGTACTCGATCTATGACCCAAGGAGGAAGCTTTGAGAATTTCTAGGGCTTTCTCACAACGAGGTATCCCGTATGATGGAGGGTGATAATATTTATCTGATCGACTTGGCTGAGAAATTCATGAATCCTCTTGATGTCCGGGTCAGACCGGCTTACAGCCGTAGGGCTTTTTCTTTCTGCATGCTCCATGTTTAGGCTTTCGAGGGTCACATGGATTTGCTATCATGCATGGGAGACACCCGTCTTTTGACCGCAGTGGACTTGATGGAGACTGAACACAGCCCGGCTCGGCTGATCACGGGTGAAATCATCCAAGGATTGGATAATCGGAAGAGGGATTCTTCTGTTCGTCTCACCGGGAGCACCCGTTTGCTGCAATTATGTTACTTTGCATTTTATTTTTCCAAATTTCTTGATTTTTTGATTTTTTTGCGACTTTTGCTACAGCGGGCACTCGATCGAGTCACCCTGGCACTCGATCGAGTGACTTCGTAAAAGCCTCCTGATCTTCTCTCAGAGGTACCACTCAATCGAGTCACCCTGGCACTCTACCGAGTGCCCTCGTAAAAAGCCCCCTGTTCGTGTTTAGTGGTACCACTCGATCGAGTGTCCCAGGAACTCGACCGAGTGCCCTTAGGCGGACGCCTATTTCGCCTCGGGAACTCATGTTTTGTTTCCTTTTTCAGATTTGGCTATATGAGAGGCTATCAGTGATAGATCCTCCTCTTGATGCGAGCAACTACCGTCATAACCAGGTGATGACGAGGAGGCGGGCCATTGACTTTTCTCGTCAGATTACGCAGAAGTATTGGAACGAGGTGTTGTCTTTTCACAGTGGCCCGTTAATTCGATGGGTAGTGCCGTGGTGGCCCATCTATCTTTGGACTAGCCTGGACCCGAGGGACAGAGCCCGCTATCAGGTAATCCTATCTTTCAGACAAACGGTTCATCTCTACCCGGATCGCATACTAAGGCAGTATGGATGGACCCAGCGAATTCCAGAAGTTGAAGGAGTTGTGAGTGACCCTACCCAACTAACCGATGTAATGTGCGACAATTGGATGCAAAGATGGTATACCCGGCACACTTGGCCCGTCACCAAATCTTGTCACTCGACTTGGGTTTCAAGCTCTTACATGAAGTGGACTAAAGCGGGTGATGCTAAAGCCCGAGCTGCTCTGAAGGTTGATGAGGCTTTTAACCTGCTGCGAAGGGAGCAAGCTAAAGACAACAGGGGATTCTTTGACGAAGGTGACACCCCGGCTAATATGGTCCGATTAATGTCAGGCCAAAAGAAGAAGACCAAGACTCAAGCTGGAGGGTTCAGTGCTAAAGGTGCTTGGGGGAAAGTGAGCCCCCATACTGACGTGGAGAGGAGACTGGGCCCAAAACTAGCCGTGCAGGACCGACTTGGCCCACGGGATAGGCTACCCGTGCACGTGCGGGCTCGACTTGGACCGGAGACTGTTGCAGAAGACCTGTTGTCAAAGAAATGGGTTCGAGCTAAGGAGGTTCCCCTCGTGATTCGGGAACGCTCATCTCTGCCCTGGCGACCTCGGGCCTCACGCGACCCAAAGGACAAAGGAAAGGGGAAGATGCCAGGATATTAGTCTCCTTTATTATTATTTGAGTATTATTATTACTTTTTTGGTGTGATTTTTGTGATTTGTCGTTTTTTTTTTATTCCCGAGTTTATCGGTTTAATAAAGACGTATTAATGAATACCGTTCCCATCTTTTCGTTTATTGCAGTGGTTGTACCCTTTTGAGGGGTTGCCTACGTATCCACAATTAGTGGAATCAAACCAAACGTAGTTCAAAATTGCTTTGATTTTTTTTGCAATTTCTGAAATACATCAAGACAATTAGTTCAAGATGTGCGACAGTAGAATAATTAATTCTAACTTATTGACTTGTCTATAATTTTTGAAAATTTATAAAAAAAAAAAGACAAATTTTTATAAATATTTGCAAATGACATTGAGATGGGGTTTATGAGTAGTAGCGCTTCAGCTAGTCTAAGTTGGTTGGGTTGAAAAATTCATTCCCGTCCAAGTCTGTCAGCATCACCGCTCCTCCTAATAGGACCTTCTTGACTAAGTATGGCCCAACCCAATTGGGTTTGAATTTACCCCTTGGGTCAAGCGGTAGTAAGGCACGAACCGATTTTAGGACCAGATCCTCTTCTTTGATGTTTCTGGGCCTAACTCTTTTGTTGAAAGCCCGGTGGATCCTCTTTTGATATATCTGAATATTGTTGAGGGCCCGTGATTGCCGTTCGTCTAAAAGGACTAGCGAATCGTATCGGGCTTGGACCCAATCTGCTTCAGGTACTTGGCTTTCAAGTAAAATCCTGAGGGATGGTACTTCTAGCTCAACCGGCTGGACTACTTCCATTCCATATGTCAAATAATATGGAGTTGCTCTAATTGCGGTGCGGATTGACGTTCGATATCCCCATAGGGCAAAGGGTATTTTGTCGGGCCAGTCCCGGTAATTCTCAGCCATCTTTTTAAGTATGGTGACAATTGTTTTATTGGCCGCTTCTACCGCTCCATTTGTTTGGGGACGGTAAGGTGAAGATGTATGCCTTTGAATCTTATATTTTGCCAGCAGTGCAGCAGTTTCAGCTTGGAAGTGGGTCCCGTGATCACTGATAAACTCATGTGGGATCCCGTATCGGCATATGATCTTGTTCTGGATAAATTTGGCCATGTGTTTGGCGTTCAAGACACGGTATGACTCGGCATCGACCCATTTGGTGAAGTAGTCGATGGCCACCAAAATGAAGCAATGACCTCCCTTCCCGAAAGGGTGCACCTTTCCAATTATATCAATACCCCATGTCGAAAATGGCCATGGTGATGTCATGGTATATAACAGGGAAGATGGCATATGCTGCACATTAGCAAAGATCTGGCAATTTTGGCAGTGTTTGACGTATAATTGACAGTCAGTTTCCAGGGTATTCCAGTAGTATCCGAGCCTCATGATTTTCCGGGCTAACATATGGGCGTTCATATGTGGACCATTTTCACCATCGTGTACTTCGGCCATAACCTTTTCGGCCTGTGTTTTGTCAATAGACAAGAGAAGAGCCCCCTGTGCCGTCTTTTTGTACAATTGCCCGTCATCCGTGCGAACAAATTGGGTTGCTAATCTTCGCAAGGCTTTCTTGGCCCGGTTTTCAGTTCCCGGGGGATATTCTCCCGTTGCCAAGTAAGTTAGGACTGACTGATACCAAGGTTCTGGGTCAGTTATCTCGATATCCTGGATGGCATGGATGTGGGCCGGCTCGGACCGTCTTTCGACACAGATTGACATGCTGGTCAGGTGATCCGGGATGTTCAGTAGAGATGCTAATTTGGAAAGTGCATCTGCAAATTGATTTTCTTCCCGGGGCAGATAAATGTATTCTACCTTCTGGAATTGTTTCTCTAGGATCCTTACCCGTGCTTGGTAAGCCACGAGATTGGCGTTCCGAGTTTTCCATTTTTGGAGCGCTTGATTGATGACCAGCGATGAGTCACCGTGGACCCGGAGGTTTGTTACCCCTAAATCAGCGGCGGCTTGTAACCCGTGAATGCATGCTTCGTACTCGGCTGCGTTGTTGGTCACGTCAAAGTCCAATTTGATAGATAATGGGGTGTGTTCCCCTCGTGGTGAGATTAGGAGAATCCCGACCCCAAATCCTCGAAAGTTGGATGCTCCGTCAAAATACAAATCCCATGTATCGGTATCGGTATGGAATATGTCTTCATCGGGAAAGGCCCAAGTATCAGCGTGTCCTTCTTCGGATATCGGACTGTCGGCGAGGAACTCTGCCACTACCCGGCCTTTGATGACCTTTAATGGTACGAACTTGAGATCAAACTCAGATAACATTAAAGTCCATCTGAACATCCTGCCATTGAGGATGGGCTTCTCGAACAGGTACTTGATAGGATCCATTTTGGATAATACATATACCTCGTGACTAAGCATGAAATGTCGGAGCTTTTTAGTGGCCCAAACCAGAGCTAGGCACGTCTTGTCGAGCATCGTATATTTGCATTCATATTCGAGGAACTTTTTACTGATGTAGTAAATAGCCCATTCTTCTGAGAAGACTGTCTGGGCCAGCATAGCCCCCATGGCTAT
Source organism: Agrostemma githago (assembly GCA_958450325.1). Lineage (NCBI taxonomy): Eukaryota > Viridiplantae > Streptophyta > Magnoliopsida > Caryophyllales > Caryophyllaceae > Agrostemma > Agrostemma githago. The sequence goes on along the minus strand of OY288241.1, from coordinate 40,049,565 downwards.
CTCGGTTGTTGTTAGGTATAACAACAAAGGCAAACCGGGTTGAGGTGGCATTAATACCGGAGGTGCAGACAGAATCTCCTTGATTTTTGATAAGTGTAGTTTGTAGTGCCTATTTTGCTGTGTTTTGGTCCCAATTTCCTAGTGCCTATTTTGCTGTGTTTTGGTCCCAATTTCCTTGCGGAATCGCTCCTTGGGAGCGGTTCATGGGCTACCTATGCTTCCTCTAGCTCGTTTCAGGTTCCCGAGACCATTCATGAAGAGTTGGAGCGATTCCGACTCAATACATTACACTTTTCGGAGCCAACGAAGCGGAGGAACGATCACTCGATGCCTTGGATTCGACCCCGAGAACTTGGGACCCAATCCCGAGCCCCTTAGACTCGATCCCGAGACCCGAGAGTCGATGAGAAGTCCATGTGAAACAAGGAGGAACCTTAAAGATCATATTGGAGGCCTACAAGACTCATCCCCGACGGGTATGGCCTCATCCCGTCCGGGATGAGGTGCGCATTTTGCATAGCTGCTGTTTTAGACCCATCCCGGCCGGGACCAACCCGTCCCGGTCAGGATCAGACCGTCCCGGTCGAGACCAATCCCGTCCCGGTCGGGACCATGGTACTGCTGCGCGTGACTCTTTAATTCATCCTTCCTCATTCTTGTAACCTTATAAATACTCCCCTCTTGTATTGTTTAGGGATCATACCTTATATTAGACTCTCTTAAGCCTCTTTACAAGATATAAACCCTAGATTTAGAGTTCATCCTTTTAGATTAATCTTCCTTTAATCCTTAGTTAATCTTGGTTAATCTAGTTTAGTTAGTCTTGTATTGAGAGGATACTTGAAGATTCATCCAAGCTTGACAACCTTGGAGTTGATTTGGGTTTCTTATTTATGCAAGTTTACATATTTTTCATCATCTTGTTGTTGGTATAATCCTCTCTACTCTTGTTCTTGTTTATTTAATCAAGTTTGAATCTTTTTATATTGTTATTGTTATTGTTCTTGTTCTTCATTATGGATGTTTGGTTTGTGATGTTGTTTTCTCTTACTATTGTTAGTTTATTCTTGATAATGAGTGAGTAGTCTCCTTGTGGGTTAGTAGGGGGATTAAGGGTAGAATATGGGTGATTAGGGTTTGATTAGGGGTAAAGGGAGAATCTTTGTTGTTAGTCACATATTGGGCACACTATGTGTTTGTTGAAATGCTTGTTTGAGTTGTAGTGGTCATGCTTCTCATGCTAGTCTTCCTCTACTCATTGTTTGTCTAGTATGTGATTATGTTGAGAATAGTCTTAGACATAAGAGTGTGACTAGGGTTTAGACGCGAGAGCGCGAATCCACCTTGACATCGGTCTAAGTAGCGAGAGCCCGGACCGACTCTAGCAATTAGGAGACACCTACACCCTTGACCACCCCAATTACCCTACTACACTTATGAACCCGACCTAACCCACTTCTTTTCATATTTGATTTCATCTTCTTAGTTAGTCATCATTTCTCTAGTTCATTGTTTAGTTTGTGTTTAGTTATTTCATTTAGCATTGTTATAGCTAATTTGTTATTAGTCTTGTTCACTCATCTTCTCCTATCCTAGTTTGTCAATCATCATTTCTTTGTGTTTGTTTGTGACTTAGTCTCGTTTTTAGGCCGACCTAGTCTAGACCTTAAAATACCGTCTCCGTGGATATCGACCCTACTTGCCCTAGCTACCCACTAGGAATAGTCGGTTATTTATTGACGGTTGGGACCCACGGCAAATCCCACCATCAATTTGGCGTCGTTGCCGGGGACGGTGCATTGTTTAGACTTAGTTTGCTTATAGCTAGACTTAGTTACTCTTCTTTGTGCTCTTCTATCATCTCTTTAGCATATTTTCTAGATTTTTCTTGTTTCATTAGTTTTATTTCTCCCTCTTTTCTCTTTGTCTTTCGATTGTGCTTGTTTATTGTCGTTACCTAGTGCCCATAAAGCACTAGGTCTTCTCACGTTTGTTCTAGTGCGTAGTGTACGCCTTGGCGGGGAGGCGACTTCTTTCTCTTTAATCCAGAGCCGGAAAGACTTTTTCGAGCCTTTCGCCAACGGACGATTAACCGGGTTAGAATCTCTCAACCAAGCGCAAGCAATACTCATCAAGAGCAAGCTCAAGGAAACGATTTTGAGGAAGCATCTCGAGAGACGGCCGAAGGGAATTTCACCAATCCCTTTGGATATTCTAGTCCTAGTTCCCCCTCTACATCTACTTCAACTCCATCTTCACCACCATCTCCCTTACATCCAATTATGCCGAAGTTTTCGTCGCACTCTACATTTACGGAAGATGTCTTGCCGGGACCGAATGCTCTACCGGCCGCTTATGCCGGAAATTTTGTGGCCAAGACTCAATTCATTCAACTTGTGGAGAGGAATCAATTTAGTTGTTTGCCCACCGAAGACCTGCACCAACACATGGAGATTTTCTCCGATTATTGTGACGCTATTTCTCAAACCGGGGTTACACAAGATCAAATCCGTTGGGTATTATTTCCATTCTCATTAATTGGAAAAGCGAAGCAATGGATCAAGAGTCTCGATAGGGAAACCATGGGCATCGATACTTGGAAGAAACTTGCATTGGCATTCTACCAAAAGTTCTACCCTCCGGAGAAGACTAATTTGCTAAGGGCCTCCATCACCGGTTTCCAACAACGGGATGAAGAGAGCCTTTATGAAGCTTGGGAGAGGTTTAAATCTTTGGTTAGATCGTGCCCCCACCATGGACTTTCACAATGGTTTTTAGTCCAACAATTTTGGAACGGCCTTTATGAGGACTCAGGAACTATACTCAATATGGGCTCCAATGGTAGGTTCACTGAGGTCGATGATGACCAAACATGGGCAAGAATCGAGGAGTTGGCGGTTCATAATTCTCAATACTCAAGGCCTAGGAAGGCAAATCGAGGAGGTAGGCACGAGGTTGATGCTATTACTCAATTAAGCATCGACCTTGGAGCTCAATTGAAGACCCACATGGAGAATATCGACAAGAAGCTCCAAGGCCACCTCAATCAAGTTCAAAGCACTAGTTCCTCCCACCAACACTCAATTCAAGAAGTGAATGCTTTGGGATTTGCACCTCCTTTGCCTTATTATGAGATGTGTGATACTTGTGGAATCGTTGGTCATGATCCTATGCATTGTCAAGGAAGTATTGAGCAAGTGAACGCCTTTCAAGCGTTCAAGCAAGGTGCCTCCTATTCCATCAATACCAAGCTTCCAATCAAGTCCCTCAACAACAAGCTATGCAACCTCGTCCCTATGTTCCACCTCCCTTAAGGGACAACAACCAAGGTTACCAAGGTTATCAAGGCAACTCAAGGCCCTTCAACAATTTCAAGCAAAATAACCAAGGTACCTTCCACAACAACAATCAAGGGTTCCAACAAGGGAACTTCAATCAAGGGGGTTTCCAAGGAAACCAGAACTTCCAAGGACAACAAAACCACAACCATGGCAACAATCAAGGCCTTAATCTAGGCAATTCTCATGGATTCCAAGGGAACCGTCAACAACAAGCAACTCAAAGTCAACAACAACAAAGCAAGCCTAGGAGCCGATCTCCTACTCATGACTATGGCATTCCTCTAGCCATCACCGATACTCCGCACAATCCACAATCTCCACCTCGAGATTTCAACATGCAAAAGCAAATGATGGATATGCAAAGGAGTACTCAAGAAATGCAAAGGAGTCAATTGGAGACACAAAGATCACAACAAGAGATCATAGCCCAAATCTTAAATGAAAAAAAGGAAACAAGAACTCATATGAAGATGCTTGAGACTCAAATATCTCAACTTGCATTGGGAAGTTCTTTAAGACAAAGGGGGCAACTACCTCCTCAAGGCGAAATGGCGAAATTCGAGCATGTGAATGCTATTACCACAAGGAGTGGTTCATCTTATAACCCTCCCCCACACCCGAATGAGCAAGAACCAACAAGAGGAGTTGTGCCTCCAATTCAAGAAGACCAAAGCTTGGGAAATCCTATAGAGGAGCAAGTCTTATGGGAGATTGAGAAACCCCAAGAAGACAAGTTTCCCCCACTTCAAGGAAAAGACAAGGGTAAAAGGAAAGTGTCATTTGAAGAGTCCACCCCTATTGAGCAAAACAAGATTCAAATCAAGTTGCCTTTCCCAACAAGGCAAATGAAGACGAAGGTGGATAGCCAATATGACAAGTTCCTTAATATTGTGAAGAAGTTGGATGTGAGTGTCCCATTTACCGAGTTACTTACCCAAATCCCGGCATATGGAAGATTCATGCGTAAAATCCTAGCTAGGAAGAGATCTATCGACAAGAAAGAGACTATTGCGTTCACAAGGGTTGTGAGCGAGCTTATTCAAGGTTCCACGCTTCCAAAGTTGAAAGATCCGGGTAGTTTCTCGATCCCTTGCACCATAGGCAACTACAAGATCGAGAGGGCATTATGTGATTTGGGTGCGAGTGTGAGCATCATTCCTTATTCTATTTATTGCTGACTTGGGATGAAGGAGCTTAAAAGGACTTCCATTACACTCCAAATGGCCGATAGTTCATTCAACCGACCATTGGGGATGCTAGAGGACGTGCCGGTACGGATCGGGAAGTTCTTCGTTCCGGTCGATTTCATCGTGCTCGATATGCCGGAAGATGCCAACACTCCCATTATCCTTGGGCGCCCATTTCTACACACCGCCGGTGCTATGATCGATGTGAAGAATGGTAGGATCACCTTCGAGTTAGGCGAAGAGAAGCTAGTGTTTGACCTCCAAGGCAACACTTCGCCTACTAATGATGAGTCTTGCAAAATGATCCACGCCACGAAAGACATTGATCTAGGGGGAGAGTCGCGACAAACTTGAAGAAGAACCCTTGTGAACTTGAGGATGATGACTTCGAGATTGGAGAGGATGAGTGCCCATATCATGGGTTTGATGACAAGTTGAAAGGCAAGAAGAAAGATGAGCCTCCCTTGGGGCCACGTGAGGATCGATGGACGTTCGGGTATATCCCGAAGGATCAAAAGTATAAGTTCAAGCCATTGAACTTACAAGATCGGGACGCCCCGGGAACGTCGAGACAAGGTCATGGAGAGCCTTGGTATTTGGATGCTTATATTACTAGCTTGATTGAAGACTTTGCTAGGGTCTTCGACTTATTTCTTCGTGCCCTTGATGGAGATGGAACTAATCATTGTTGTTGAAGAAAAAGATTGAAGAATGCACCACCTTGGTTTGACGTAGTTCCACAAGAACCGTTCCTTTGTATACGTTTCTTTCTCTTGTAGTTTGTTTAGTTTTGTGAAATTCTTGATGATTTGGATTGATTGATGAGCGATGTGAGGGAGGGAATTTGATGTGTTATTTGAGTTTATTATGATAGGTGTGAAGTGAAAGTGTCTCCTAGGAAGGAAGGGTTAATGTTGGAGCTTGGATCCTGTAAAGAGGAGTCGGTTTTGAAGCCCGGAGCGAGCTTTTGGAGTCATAAAGGATAGGAAGACTCTTCCCGGCCGAGAAGAGGTCATCCCAACCGGGAAGGATGAGTCATCCCGACCGGGAAGGGTGTCATCCCGTCCGGGATGAGTGTAACAAAAGTTGGGGCTACTGGAGTGCCATCCCGACCGGGACGAAGGCTTCCCGACCGGGACGAGCAGGTCTTCCCGATCGGGACCACCCATCCCGGCCGGGATGGACCCCCTGTTCCTCCTTTGGCCTTTAATTCGTCGTTTGAGCCCACCCTACCATTTTATGCCCCCTCCCCACCTCCCTACATGTCTTTACTCTCCTTATATGACCCCTACACCCCACATACACATTTTCACCTCACTTTCTCTTCACTTTACACCGATTGGGAAGGAATAACAACGACGACGACTAGCTACGTGACGATATTGACTTATGAGACGATGGAGCGAGTGAGTTGCTAACCGTATGGTACGGCAACTATCCTCTCTTTTCCGTCTTTTATAGCTTGTTTGCCCTTGTTTGTTCCCCTCCCCTTTTACACTTTTGAGTCATGGTGGCCCTCGAGGCCTTGGGATTTGTTGCTCCCGACTCTCGATGACGTGACTACATCGAGAGTCATTTCAAAATCCAAATTTTACAAGATTTTCACCCTTTTTGGTAGAAATTAGTCGGATTTGGGCGGAATCCGGGCTAGGTGACTTGATTACACCTAGTCCTCCCCTCCCATTCCCTTTTATTTCTTTCTTTTTATTTCTTCCCCCATTCATATCTTTTCTTGTCTCGGCCCATGGTGACTTGACTACACCCCGGCCGGACACTTTCTACCCTTTTCTCCACTTTTTGATTTTTAGCTTTATTTTCATAGTTTCTTTCTTTTGTGCTCCCATGCACTACGGTCGAGCATGAGGACATTGCTCGGCTTAAGTGTGGGGGAGCGGTATTCTATCGTAGTTAGTTTTATTTTCGTAATTTTTTGAAAAATCTTTAAAAAATCCTAAAAATTTGAAATTTTTTCACAAAAATCAAAAAGATTTTCCTTTTGTGTGTTTTCCTTTTTATGTCGTTGTATCGTATATGTGTTTTGTTGTGCGTGTTTTGCCTCCCTTTTTCCTCTTAGGTCGCCTAATCGCCGCTAACTTTGGAAAGCTTTCAAGACATCCGGTAACGCCTTATCCCTTTTTCCTCTTTACCTCTTGTGATGTTCGGAGGAGATTTGTGATGTTGTGTGCTCGGGAGGAGCTTTGTAAAGTTTGGTGTTGGTTGGTGGCTAGTTTGGAAGCTCGGGGTGGTGTTTGTGTTGTTTATGTGTTTGTTTTGTTTTGTTTTTGTTTTGTGGCCTTTTGTCTCGTTTTCTTTCGTTTTCGTCGCGTCTTTATTTTGTGTTGTGTAGTTGTGTCTTGTGTGTAAATAGGTTTTCGAAAACCCGGTTTAGAGGCTAGTGTGCGAGTGTTTACTTTCCCTTCCTAGTGGTATAAATCGAGTCTTGGACTTTAGTCTAGTAGAATGATCCTAAATCAATGATTTCGTTGGTCCTTTACCTTGAGTCCACCTAGCTTACTAGGGATTTACTACGGGATTTGCATTTTGACCATTTTGACGACCCATGGTGTGAAAAGGCCTTGGTTGCGGAGTCCCGTCCCTTAGGTGACCTTGTTCGGAATTGTTTGACTAGTCCAAGTTTTCTCCACTTTTTGTGGGTTTGAAGAGGGATCGCGACCCCCGACTTACCCATTTACCTACCTCCTACACATATCCACACAATAAATTGCAATTTGTTGAGTTCTCTCTTTCTTGTTACACAGAGAAATGCCAAAAACCCAAATCAAGCCAAAAGGGCAAAGAAAAGAAAAAGAAAGAAAAAAAATGAAAGAAAGAAAAGATTGAAGAAAAAGAAAAGGCACAAAAAGCCAAAAAGAAAATAGAAAATAAGAAAAAGAAATGGCATGGCAACATACAAAGTAAATATGCAAAAGAAAAGAGAAAATGCCAAAAGAAAATCGTCTCACAAAAAGATCATAACCCCACAAAAATAAGCCTTTTTCCGACTTTTGTCGTGAAGAGCCTACCGAAGGACCGAGTCCCTAGGAAGGATGATAGCGGCAAAGGTCGGTCTTCCCTCACTTTGCAATTATTTCCACCTTTTTACTTGGACTAGTTGAGCGGTTTTGGGCATGGGACGACCCTCTTGGCTCATCGCTAAAGGGGGCGGGGTCTCACTTACCTACAGTGTCGACTAACACCGTGGTTCATCCTCTTTCCATCCCGCCGATCGTCTCGTAGTACGTTCTTAGAAGGTTAGGAGGAATATAGGTAAGTTACAAACGTTTTTGTTGCTTTGTCGTCATACTATTAGGGTTTTATCCATTTTGGTTTGTATTGCTAGCTTGGGAACGTTGTCACTTGCCTCGAGTCCTAAACCGGTGCTTCTTTCACCGCTTGTTTAAGGGAAGCGGTATTTCTTTTCTTTTGGGTGCAACCTTTTGTTTGTTTGTTTGTATGTTTTTGTTTATGTGTTTTTGTGTCCGGTTGCATCCACGATTTTGTCGCAAGACCTCACTTGCCTTGCGGAGAGCACTTATCCTCTAGGTGTTCTCGAGTGAGTTGAAAGGGCGTAGGGTGCACTAATACCCACTCGGCTAGTTTAGTAGTTAGTATGTGCTTACTCGAGGGCGAGTAAGGGTTAAGTGTGGGGGAGTTGATAAGTGTAGTTTGTAGTGCCTACTTTGCTGTGTTTTGGTCCCAATTTCCTTGCGGAATCGCTCCTTGGGAGCGATTCATGGGCTACTTATGCTTCCTCTAGCTCGTTTCAGGTTCCCGAGGCCATTCATGAAGAGTTGGAGCGATTCCGACTCAATACATACACTTTTCGGAGCCAACGATGCGAAGGAACGATCACTCGATGCCTTGGATTCGACCCCGAGACCTTGGGACCCGATCCCGAGCCCCTTAGACTCGATCCCGAGACCCGAGAGTCGATGAGAAGTCCATGCGAAGCAAGGAGGAACCTTAAAGATCATATTGGAGGCCTACAAGACTCATCCCCGACGGGTATGGCCTCATCCCGTTCGGGATGAGGTGCGCATTTTGCATAGCTTCTGTTTTGGACCCGTCCCGGCCGGGATCAACCCGTCCCGGTCGGGATCAGACCGTCCCGGTCGAGACCAATCCCGTCCCGGTCGAGACCATGGTGCTGCTGCGCGTGACTCTTTAATTCATCCTCCCTCATTCTTGTAACCTTATAAATACTCCCCTCTTGTATTGTTTAGGGATCATACCTGTAGACACCCGCATTTTGACTGCCAGGTGTCTCTAGCAGTTTCCAAAAAACACCCGATGATGATCGGACGCTAACGTGCTTCTATGCGCTCGAATACGAGCTCAAATCCATTAATCACTGGCTAACACACTTACAGAGTACAAATCTCACAAAATCAACCTCGAATCCAGGTCCAGTGGGCCGTTTCCAATCAAATAAGGCTAATTTGGGCCGAAACCGACACCGGAATTAAAACCGACTTTTAGCGATTGGGTCAACCCTGGTCAAAGTCGTTTCCGAGACACATCAAAGCAGCCACTCAAATACAAAAGGTCCAACTCAAGGAGCAAAACCAACAGTCCACCTTCAGACGGGCCATCAGGTCAAGTCCGTCAGAGCAAAAACCCTAGACACCAAAGTACATGGGCAATGCCTATATAAGCAACCCCATACACACACAATTACACATCTTTTACACATCAAATTCAACCCTAATCACAACTTTTTTCACAACCTCAAGAACCCTAATCTTACACATGCAACCCTAATCAAACCCTAGCAATCCTAGACTAGCAAAATCCCTAAACCTAATTTTAGGAATCAATACCCCGATTATTTGATTATTGAGATAAGTTAACTTAAACAATTTTTTTTTATTTCGTTTTAATCATTGTTCGAGTCAAAGCATTATATTCAATAAGGGTCGAAACCCGTTGACGCGGATCTGACATCCTAATCCTTAGGGATTTATTTCGATGTCGGAAAAGCCGAGGGAATCAAGTTTTCATTCAAGCAAAGTGTCGATACGTTAGATCCGATGCCAATTCCATAATTGGATGTCGAGTTTAATAATCTAATCAAACAACTTAGCCAATTCAATTTTTCGTTGATGCTAACGTAGATGTTATTTAATTCGTTCGAATCATGACACTACAAACGCGGAGGAATATCTATATCGTCTTGATTATTTTAAACGATTCAAATCAATATTCTTTATTTTTTCACTCTAGTATTCCATATCGATTCCATAATCGAATATGGGATATGACGAGCATCACAATTAAAATCGAGTATAAATTATTTCAAGTATTTAATATCGATTTCATAATCGAATATTGAATACGATGAATATAGAAAAAATTAAGTCGAGAGCAAATTACACAATATTTGTACGCGATTTAATAAAATCATCAATTTTCCGAAGAAAACAATTTCGCTCTTTTTTATTATTATTCTTCGAACATCATTTTTTTTAGACAAAACATTTTTTTTAGATCTCGATATATTTTTTTTCCTTGACCTCGGTCAACACGTGTTAATCCATCACGTGACCTACTATTCTTTTCAAAACCATGCATCATACTACATTATTCGCAAACTGTTATTATCGTTATACCGTTACTAACAAGTTTGTTATTTTCTTGTCAATTTATTTTTGTTTATTTTATTGTACTAAAATGAACTCACATGCTAAATTTAACTTCGACGTTAGAATTAGTTGCATTAAATTGACATAGAAACCCTCTTTTCAATTTCATTCACATGTTTAGGGAAAATAATCCTTGCATATCATTTTCCCGTTTAACTAACGCGCGTATTGGAAAGTCATTCGAATTCTTAGTAGAGGCCGCTAATGTGCGGGCGGGGTTGGGTGTCCTTTGTGGGCTTCCCAACACGTACCCTCACCCCTTACTCAAAACCTCGGTTTCCAGATGCCCGAAACCGTTGGCGCACGAGAGTCATTCAATACACAATATCCGTAACGTTGGTATTGGTATCAAATGCAAAGGGACGAGCCCAATAAACTCTGCCATCGGAAATGGGCCGTATTTCGTATACGGACCACTACGACATAGAGTGGGCTCGAATGGTTCCGAATAACCACAAAATTCGGTGGCGACTCCACTTCGACCTAAATTTCAATTCGATCCGTTTCATATGGAGATTCATTCGCCTCCCCAAACCCGCGCGTGGCCGCGTCGGGGTGGACCTATGTCATGTCCACAATTTGGCGACTCCGCTGGGGAATAACTGATGCGTGACTTATCATCGGCATCCTCAAGGTGAGACTCGAATAGAAATCGTTTGACTAGTACAATACGCGTTTTAGTTTTACGGTTCATGCATAACCCATATTTTCCCGGGCCGGTACTCGCGACCGACGTCCCACTATACCGTTGATGTACTCCAATATGGATATGTCAAAAGGTGTCCATAGTCGATTCGAGTGGGTTTCGCGGCATGTTCTAAGCTCAACTCGACTTAGGAAGTCCGTCCCGATCAACGTCTAGACTATGTACACTGGTATAGACCTCTTATAGACCGACCGAGACTTAGTGTAGAGCATACATGGCGTCGTTATAATGCTTGTGTGACTACGTGCTACTTGGTTTCCGAGTCGTTTTCAAAAACTGCATTTTTTTCAAAAATCGCATCTTTTTCAAACTATTCAATTTCAAAACCCGGGACACATACCGAATTTAGGACTTATGATTTTACTCAAAATAGCCTATTTTCTAGACGGTACGCAGCCCAATTCAAAACTCAAAAATACTTTCGAACTATCAAAACCGAGGCCCGATGCACTTTCTGATTTTTTTCGAAAAATCGAGCCTCTCCACCGAGTTATCTCGGAATTTTCAAATCAATCAATTTTCAAAACCTTTCTCTTCTTAGGACTTCCCGTATTTAGCAGTGTCGGGTCATGTCATAAGTCGTCGAAGTCTTTAGCATCGAAACTCCGTCGATCTTACATCACGAGTTTCTTCTCTATCCCAGTCCGCCTTATTATAGACTAAGGCAAGGCCCACCTACGTAGGACATACTCCTACAAAGGAAGGTCCGTCTACACACTCGAGTCTAAAAGTCTGTGGATGTTTCACGTGGACCTTCCTTCGAACAGGACTCGGCCCACATAGCTGAATCCTAAGGAAGGCCCACCTTTCACGAGTCACCCGTCTAGGTGTCTTTTCCGAGTCAACCTTTTACAAGGCATAGCGCTATAACAAAAGGTTCGTGGTCCTTACGTCTAATGCGTTACTTGTCCCACACTCGAGTCTTAACAAAATTAACGATCCCACTTGGGGGCTATTCTCCGACGGAGTGATTAATCACAGTCACTCCGAGAATCGCGCCCTACACATTCGTCTTAGGAGGGTCTAACCCAAGTCAAACATGGTCGCCCCATTTTCAGACTCACCCTTCTGCAGCCCGAGTCTAATTTGCGGTCGTTACCTCGTCTAGGTCAACATTCAAGTATCCCGGTCCGAGAGTCCTAGTCATTTCCGTCACCCCGGGCCATGTCTAGTTTGACTCATCATGTACGCAAAACCGAGCTTAGACGAGTTCTAACACCTCTCATTTCTTCCGATCAGGGACCCTATGAACGAGACACTACCAAACCACGACAAATCCCATGCCGTCAAGAAAGGGGATATCCAGGGAAGTATGCTTATGCTATCTTGCTCCATTAACAACATCTTCTCGAAAATCAATACTGCCCTAGATAACCTAAATTCCAGGGTAACCATCATCGAAGAAGACCTTGTAATAAGAATCCGATCCCGTCTAACACAACTAGAGCGGGTAAGGCAGCCAATCACCCAACCGAGTCATTTGAAGGGTTAACACTCTTGCGATACTGTCCGATACCCTCATGATGGCAAGGCCGAGAGAAGTAACCCTCAAGTCACCTCTCCAAAAATCAAGAATCAGTCAAAGGAAAGGACATTTACCCACTTGGATATGTCCTACACCATCGCTTTCCAGAGGTTGGTTCCGAAGGGCCTAGTGCTACCTATAGGCCCAACAGCCAACCCACCTGTGGAGAAACGTTCCAGAGCATGGAACGCCGAGCATTACTGCAAATTCCACAGAGGGAGGGGACACGATACAGAACAATGCTGGAAGCTGAAACATCTCATTCAAGACTTCCTCGATGCCGGGAAGACTCCCGTTTTGGAAACATTGTCACTTGCAAAGCCCCTCGTGGATTACACAAGGCCCGATGACCGAAGCATCCAGTCTACCTCTCATGCATCCAAGAGTCTGGATTTGATTTAAGTCCGAGTCTGAGTCTGAGTCTAGGATATTCTATTTTAAAGTCAAAGTCAAAGTCAGAGTCAATTGTATTCTGTCCTCTTTTCCAAAGTTCAATAAAATCAGCTTTCCTGTTTTTCATATATACTTTCCTTATGTGTTTCCGAGAACGTGATGAACACCATCATACACTGTGAGCACACGCACGTGACTATTATAGGCACATCTGTAATGACTGCAGGAAACCGAGCCCGTGTTTTCTTTTTACCTATTCCATGTCTGGTATAGAAAAGCCACACGACTACCCGTAGCAGGAGCGGTATCGAATCCTATGAAAAATCTAGGTAATCTCCTAGTTTGGGTTCAAGACGGGAGGCAAGCTCATTTCCCACAATAAAACACCCATCCGATAAGACTCACCAATCCCTACCTTAGGTGTTAGTCTGACCGACAAAAAAACAAAAAACAAAAAAAAAAAAAAAAAACTGGACACAAAAAGAAAAATCGAAAGTCCATGAGAGAAAAGCAAAAGGCCAAAAAAAAAACAGGCCATCATCAAAAAATATTCAGAATACCCATGACCACAGTCAACGGTCAATTCAAGTGAAAGCCCCACGACCAGGGTACGGTCAAAATTATCAAAAACCCATGACCGGGGCTAAGAGGTCAATCATCAAAAACTTCAGAATACCCATGACCATGGTCAACGGTCAATTCAAGTGAAAGCCCCACGACCAGGGTACGGTCAAAATTATCAAAACCCATGACCGCGGCTAAGAGGTCAATCAAAAATCAAATACCCATGACCGTGGTCAACGGTCAACTCAAGTGAAAATCCTTTGACCGTGGTACAGTCAAATTCAAAATTATCCATGCCATTCAATAGGAGAGTGACAATCAAGCTGGTCAGCTAACACCACACTCAGCCTTCCCACATTACAACCCTCAAGACCTTCCCGAGACCCAGGCCAGAGACAGCCCGGAATTTTGAGTATTCAAGCTCCATAGGATACCCCTAACAATTAGGGCCAGACATGGAAACCAAATCTCGCATTATCAAACCAGCCCTCGAAGCCTTAGCTCCACAGAACCGAGCTCCGGATTTCGAGTCATCAAAACCAGATCCCACATTATCAAACCAGCCCTCGAAGCCTTAGCTCCACAGAACCGAGCTCCAGATTTCGAGTAATCAAAGCCATTTACTTCCTAGCACCACATTTCCAAAAACATCAAATTCCCCGAGAGCAGAACTCGTTAAAAATCCCGAGAACAAAACTCGTTAAAATTCCCCGAGAGCAGAACTCGTTAAAAATCCCGAGAGCAGAACTCGTTAAAAATCCCGAGAACAAAACTCGTTAAAATTCCATCCAAACCAGTTACCAACCCCAAACACGGGAACTCAACTTGCAGTCGGCATAGAACATGCCCAAATAGTTCACACCACCTCTGGGGGCTACCCCGGAGAACGCTCACAGTCACAGGATTAACATCCTAACCATTCTAGCCCTTTGATCAAGACATCATTGGGAATGCACCTAGCCTACACCATCGCTATGGCTAGTTACACACAAAGCCCTAATAAACTAGGCGCCATAATACATCTTCCAGTCCACTGAACTACGACATGGTTTGATTTCACTACACGTGAATACGTAGGCAGCCTTTCAACAGAGGCACAACCACTCACATTAACACACATTTCGGTCACGACACCGTCATGTTCTCAACAGCTAGCTTTGTTGTCTTGGGGGCTTCTCCTAGGCAGAAGCTCCCCATCCACTCACAAAATCCAGATAAATCCAAAAAAAAAATCAGCTCAGTCAAAGACAAGAATCTGTCAGGACTCGAGGCAATACCCACTTTGGAAATGTACCCAAAAATCAGAAATCCAGAGGGGCACCAGACTAAAACAGTCTCATTACAGACTACTGCCAGTCCCCTATAGCATATCTATCCCATTTCGATGTACGACCGTGTTGCCACTCGCCTAGGCTACGGGATAGCGCAACTTAAGAGTCTTGTTAGGCAGCCCACACCCCTACCGAGTCACGGTCCAACCCCTCGAGAGTCCAGTCGTGTTTGTCAACTCGTCCGGTCACGTCCAGAGTCGAGTCTGTCGGTAGGCCTCTCTCTTCAAATTCCACTTTGAAATTTGCAAAACTTAGCCATTTGATAAAATCCTTTTCGACAAGGTCAAATTTCGGTCTATTTAAACTGCAAATTTCTTTCCTAAAATTCTTTAGGTTTAAAATTTCAAAAATCCAAACTTTCAAAAATTCAAAAATCATTTTTCCCCAGCGCGAGTCATTTTACTACCTACGTGTTGCATGCACTTTACCTGACTTATACAGGTCCGACTCAAGCAGGACATACAACCCGCTAAATCTCACCAGCGGAAGCCCAAGGCGGCATTTTCTCTCGAATCAACACGGGATGGGCCCATATACAGGCGCACCCGGGACTTATACGACAAGTCCAATTCCCCAGCAGATAGCCCGAGGCGGCATTTTCCCCGGAATAGCACGGGATGGGCCTACACACAGGCACACCCAGGACATATGCGACAAGTCCGATACCCCACAGAGTTATCATCATCAACTCAGGTATGACTTCTAGCTTATGGCTGGCGAGCCCTTCACGCGAGTCTAATGGACTATAAACGACCCGACCGGAAGTCCGCCAGGTTTCAATCCTCGATTAGCCTGGTGGCTACTCTGACTTTCGCCTTGTCCAAGCCTCAGTCAGAGTGGGGGCTCTGTAGACACCCGCATTTTGACTGCCAGGTGTCTATAGCAGTTTCCAAAAAACACCCGATGATGAACGGACGTTAACGTGCTTCTATGCGCTCGGATACGATCTCAAATCCATTAATCGCTGGCTAACACACTTACAGAGTACAAATCTCACAAAATCAACCTCGAATCCAGGTCCAGTGGGCCGTTTCCAATCAAATAAGGCTAATTTGGGCCGAAACCGACACCGGAATTAAAACTGACTTTTAGCGATTGGGTCAACCCTGGTCAAAGTCGTTTCTGAGACACATCAAAGCAGCCACTCAAATACAAAAAGTCCAACTCAAGAAGCAAAACCAACAGTCCACCTTCAGACGGGCCATCAGGTCAAGTCCGTTAGAGCAAAAACCCTAGACACCAAAGTACATGGGCAATGCCTATATAAGCAACCCCATGCACACACAATTACACATCTTTTACACATCAAATTCAACCCTAATCACAACTTTTTTCACAACCTCAAGAACCCTAATCTTACACATGCAACCCTAATCAAACCCTAGCAATCCTACACTAGCAAAAACCCTAAACCTAATTTTAGGAATCAATCCCAAGCCACCATAACTTAACCTCCATAAAACCTTGAAGACTCTTGTGTAAAGCCACGGTTACGAGTCCGTTCCGAGACAAGAACATGTAGGTTGAGGTTGTCAAAACCCCTTTCTCTTCTTCCTCTCTTCCTCTCGTCATCTTCATCTTTTTCGCGTTTTTTTTTGTTTTATTTCGTTCCTTGCATTATAATATCGATAATAACTAATACAAAACACTAAAACACTTATCGATTTGTGTCGAATAAGAGGGGTAACGGAATAAGGAAACACGAATATACAAGTGTACTACACACAGCGTTGATGGTCGCTTGTTCCAATACCCCGATTATTTGATTATTGAGATAATTTAACTTAAACAATTTTTTTTTATTTCGTTTTCATCATTGTTCGAGTCAAAGCATTATATTCAATAAGGGTCGAAACCCGTTGACGCGGATCTGACATCCTAATCCTTAGGGATTTATTTCGATGTCGGAAAAGCCAAGGGAATCAAGTTTTCATTCAAGCAAAGTGTCGATACGTTAGATCCGATGCCAATTCCATAATTGGATGTCGAGTCTAATAATCTAATCAAACAATTTAGCCAATTCAATTTTTCGTTGATGCTAACGTAGATGTTATTTAATTCGTTCGAATCATGACACTACAAACGCGGAGGAATATCTAGATCGTCTTGGTTATTTTAAACGATTCAAATCAATATTCTTTATTTTTTCACTCTAGTATTCCATATCGATTCCATAATCGAATATGGGATATGACAAGCATCACAATTGAAATCGAGTATAAATTATTCCAAGTATTTAATATCGATTTCATAATCGAATATTGAATACGACGAATATCGAAAATATTAAGTCGAGAGCAAATTACGCAATATTTGTACGCGATTTAATAAAATCATCAATTTTCCGAAGAAAACAATTTCGCTCTTTGTTATAGCTAATTTGTTATTTCATTTAGCATTGTTATAGCTAATTTGTTATTAGTCTTGTTCACTCCTCTTCTCCTATCCTAGTTTGTCAATCATCATTTCATTGTGTTTGTTTGTGACTTAGTCTCGTTTTTAGGCCGACCTAGTCTAGACCTTACAATACCGTCTCCGTGGATATCGACCCTACTTGCCCTAGCTACCCACCAGGAATAGTCGGTTATTTATTGACGGTTGGGACCCACGGCAAATCCCACCATCAATTTGGCGTCGTTGCCGGGGACGGTGCATTGTTTAGACTTAGTTTGCTTATAGCTAGACTTACTTACTCTTCTTTGTGCTCTTCTATCATCTCTTGTGCATATTCTCTAGATTTTTCTTGTTTCATTAGTTTTATTTCTCCCTCTTTTCTCTTTGTCTTTCGATTGTGCTTGTTTATTGTCGTCACCTAGTGCCCATAAAGCACTAGGTGTTCTCACGTTTGTTCTAGTGCGTAGTGTATGCCTAGGTGGGGAGGCGACTTCTTTCTCTTTAATCCAGAGCCGGAAAGACTTCTTCGAGCCTTTCGCCAACGGACGATTAACCGGGTTAGAATCTCTCAACCAAGCGCAAGCAATACTCATCAAGAGTAAGCTCAAGGAAACGATTTTGAGGAAGCATCTCGAGAGACGGCCGAAGGGATTTTCACCAATCCCTTTGGATATTCTAGTCTTATTTCCCCCTCTACATCTACTTCAACTCCATCTTCACCACCATCTCCCTTACATCCAATTATGCCGAAGTTTTTGTCGCACTCTACATTTACGGAAGATGTCTTGCCGGGACCGAATGCTCTACCGGCCGCTTATGCCGGAAATTTTGTGGCCAAGACTCAATTCATTCAACTTGTGGAGAGGAACCAATTTAGTGGTTTGCCCACCGAAGACCCGCACCAACACATGGAGATTTTCTCCGATTATTGTGACGCTATTTCTCAAACCGGGGTTACACAAGATCAAATCCGTTAGGTATTATTTCCATTCTCATTAATTGGAAAAGCGAAGCAATGGATCAAGAGTCTCGATAGGGCAACCATGGGCATCGATACTTGGAAGAAACTTGCATTGGCATTCTACCAAAAGTTCTACCCTCCGGAGAAGACTAATTTGCTAAGGGCCTCCATCACCGGTTTCCAACAACGGGATGAAGAGAGCCTTTATGAAGCTTGGGAGAGGTTTAAATCTTTGGTTAGATCGTGCCCCCACCATGGACTTTCACAATGGTTTTTAGTCCAACAATTTTGGAACGGCCTTTATGAGGACTCAAGAACTATACTCAATATGGGCTCCAATGGTAGGTTCACCGAGGTCGATGATGACCAAACATGGGCAAGAATCGAGGAGATGGCGGTTCATAATTCTCAATACTCAAGGCCTAGGAAGGCAAATCGAGGAGGTAGGCACGAGGTTGATGCTATTAATCAATTAAGCATCGACCTTGGAGCTCAATTGAAGACCCACATGGAGAATATCGACAAGAAGCTCCAAGGCCACCTCAATCAAGTTCAAAGCACTAGTTCCTCCCACCAACACTCAATTCAAGAAGTGAATGCTTTGGGATTTGCACCTCCTTTTCCTTATTATGGGATGTGTGATACTTGTGGAATCGTTGGTCATGATCCTATGCATTGTCAAGGAAGTATTGAGCAAGTGAACGCCTTTCAAGCGTTCAAGCAAGGTGCCTCCTATTCCAATCAATACCAAGCTTCCAATCAAGTCCCTCAACAACAAGCTATGAAACTTCGTCCCTATGTTCCACCTCCCTTAAGGGACAACAACCAAGGTTACCAAGGTTATCAAGGCAACTCAAGGCCCTTCAACAATTTCAAGAAAAATAACCAAGGTACCTTCCACAACAACAATCAAGGGTTCCAACAAGGGAACTTCAATCAAGGGGGTTTCCAAGGGAACCAGAACTTCCAAGGACAACAAAACCACAACCATGGCAACAATCAAGGCCTTAATCTAGGCAATTCTCATGGATTCCAAGGGAACCGTCAACAACAAGCAACTCAAAGTCAACAACAACAAAGCAAGCCTAGGAGCCGATCTATTACTCATGACTATGACATTCCTCTAGCCATCACCGATACTCCGCACAATCCACAATCTCCACCTCGAGATTTCAACATGCAAAAGCAAATGATGGATATGTAAAGGAGTACTCAAGAAATGCAAAGGAGTCAAATGGAGACACAAAGATCACAACAAGAGATCATAGCCCAAATTTTAAATGAAAACAAGGAAACAAGAACTCATATGAAGATGCTTGAGACTCAAATATCTCAACTTGCATTGGGAAGTTCTTCAAGACAAAGGGGGCAACTACCTCCTCAAGGCGAAATGGCGAAATTCGAGCATGTGAATGCTATTACCACAAGGAGTGGTTCATCTTATAACCCTCCCCCACACCCGAATGAGCAAGAACCAACAAGAGGAGTTGTGCCTCCAATTCAAGAAGACCAAAACTTGGGAAATCCTATAGAGGAGCAAGTCTTATGGGAGATTGAGAAACCCCAAGAAGACAAGCTTCCCCCACTTCAAGGAAAAGACAAGGGTAAAAGGAAAGTGTCATTTGAAGAGTCCACCCCTATTGAGCAAAACAAGATTCAAATCAAGTTGCCTTTCCCAACAAGGCAAATGAAGACCAAGGTGGATAGCCAATATGAAAAGTTCCTTAATATTGTGAAGAAGTTGGATGTGAGTGTCCCATTTACCAAGTTACTTACCCAAATCCCGGCATATGGAAGATTCATGCGAGAAATCCTAGCTAGGAAGAGATCTATCGACAAGGAAGAGACTATTGCGTTCACAAGGGTGGTGAGCGAGCTTATTCAAGGTTCCACGCTTCCAAAGTTGAAAGATCCGGGTAGTTTCTCGATCCCTTGCACCATAGGCAACTACAAGATCGAGAGGGCATTATGTGATTTGGGTGCGAGTGTGAGCATCATTCCTTATTCTATTTGTTGCCGACTTGGGATGAAGGAGCTTAAAAGTACTTCCATTACACTCCAAATGGCCGATAGTTCATTCAACCGACCATTGGGGATGCTAGAGGACGTGCCGGTACGGATCGGGAAGTTCTTCGTTCCGATCGATTTCATCGTGCTCGATATGCCGGAAGATGCCAACACTCCCATTATCGTTGGGCGCCCATTTCTACACACCGCCGGTGCTATGATCGATGTGAAGAATGGTAGGATCACCTTCGAGTTAGGCGAAGAGAAGCTAGTGTTTCACCTCCAAGGCAACACTTCGCCTACTAATGATGAGTCTTGCAAAATGATCCACGCCACGAAAGACATTGATCTAGGGGGAGAGTCGCGACAAACTTGAAGAAGAACCCTTGTGAACATGAGGATGATGACTCCGAGATTGGAGAGGATGAGTGCCCATATCATGGGTTTGATGACAAGTTGAAAGGCAAGAAGGAAGATGAGCCTCCCTTGGGGCCACATGAGGATCGATGGACGTTCGGGTATATCCCGAAGGATCAAAAGTATAAGTTCAAGCCATTGAACTTACAAGATCGGGACGCCCCGGGAACGTCGAGACAAGGTCATGGAGAGCCTTGGTATTTGGATGCTTATATTACTAGCTTGATTGAAGACTTTGCTAGGGCCTTCGACTTGTTTCTACGTGCCCTTGATGGAGATGGAACTAATCATTGTTGTTGAAGAAAAAGATTGAAGAATGCACCACCTTGGTTTGACGGAGTTCCACAAGAACCGTTCTTTTGTATATGTTTCTTTCTCTTGTAGTTTGTTTAGTTTTGTGAAATTCTTGATGATTTGGATTGATTGATGAGCGATGTGAGGGAGGGAATTTGATGTGTTATTTGAGTTTATTGTGATAGGTGTGAAGTGAAAGTGTCTCCTAGGAAGGAAGGGTTAATGTTGGAGCTTGGATCCTGTAAAGGGGAGTCGGTTTTTGAAGCCCGGAGCGAGCTTTTGGAGTCATAAAGGATAGGAAGACTCTTCCCGGCCGAGAAGAGGTCATCCCAACCGGGAAGGATGAGTCATCCCGACCGGAAAGGGTGTCATCCCGTCCGGGATGAGTGTAACAAAAGTTGGGGCTACTGGAGTGCCATCCCGACCGGGACGAGCGGGTCTTCCCGACCGGGACCATCCATCCCGGCCGGGATGGACCCCCTGTTCCTCCTTTGGCCTTTTCTTCGTCGTTTGAGCCCACCCTACCATTTTATGCCCCCTCCCCACCTCCCTACATGTCCTTACTCTCCTTATATGACCCCTACACCCCACACACACATTTTCATCTCACTTTCTCTTCACTTTTCACCGACTTTCACATCAAAACTCACCTTATTTTACCTTTGTGCCCCAACCATGGAACCGTATCGCGATTGGGAAGGAATAACAACGACGACGACTAGCTACGTGCCGATATTGACTTATGAGACGATGGAGCGAGTGAGTTGCTAACCGTATGGTACGGCAACTATCCTCTCTTTTCCGTCTTTTATAGCTTGTTTGCCCTTGTTTTTTCCCCTCCCCTTTTACACTTTTGAGTCATGGTGGCCCTCGGTGCCTTGCTATTTGTTGCTCCCGACTCTCGATGACATGACTACATCGAGAGTCATTTCAAAATCCAAATTTTACAAGATTTTCACCCTTTTTGGTAGAAATTAGTCGGATTTGGGCGGAATCCGGGCTAGGTGACTTGATTACACCTAGTCCTCCCCTCTCATTCCCTTTTATTTCTTTCTTTTTATTTCTTCCCCCATCCATATCTTTTCTTGTCTCGACCCATGGTGTCTTGACAACACCCCGGCCGGACACTTTCTACCCTTTTCTCCACTTTTTGATTTTTAGCTTTATTTTCATAGTTTCTTTTCTTTTGTGCTCCCATGCACTACGGTCGAGCATGAGGACATTGCTCGGCTTAAGTGTGGGGAAGCGATATTCTATCGTAGTTAGTTTTATTTTCGTAGTTTTTTGAAAAATCTTTAAAAAATCCTAAAAATTTGAAAAAATTTCACAAAAATCAAAAAGATTTTCCTTTTGTGTGTTTTCCTTTTTATGTCGTTGTATCGTATATGTGTTTTGTTGTGCGTGTTTTGCCTCCCTTTTTCCTCTTAGGTCGCCTAATCGCCGCTAACTTTGGAAAGCTTTCAAGACATCCGGTAACACCTTATCCCTTTTTCCTCTTTACCTCTTGTGATGTTCGGAGGAGATTTGTGATGTTGTGTGCTCGGGAGGAGCTTTGTAAAGTTTGGTGTTGGTTGGTGGCTTGTTTGGAAGCTCGGGGTGGTGTTTGTGTTGTTTATGTGTTTGTTTTGTTTTGTTTTTGTTTTGTGGCCTTTTGTCTCTTTTTCTTTCGTTTTCGTCGCGTCTTTGTTTTGTGTTGTGTAGTTGTGTCTTGTGTGTAAATAGGTTTTCGAAAACCCGGTTTAGAGGCTAGTGTGCGAGTGTTTACTTTCCCTTCCTAGTGGTATAAATCGAGTCTTGGACTTTAGTCTAGTAGAATGACCCTAAATCAATGATTTCGTTGGTTCTTTACCTTGAGTCCACCTAGCTTACTAGGGTTTTACTACGGGATTTGCATTTTGACCATTTTGACCACCCACGGTGTGAAAAGGCCTTGGTTGCCGAGTCCCGTCCCTTAGGTGACCTTGTTCGGAATTGTTTGACTAGTCCAAGTTTTCTCCACTTTTTGTGGGTTTGAAGAGGGATCGCGACCCCCGACTTACCCATTTACCTACCTTCTACTCATATCCACACAATAAATTGCAATTTGTTGAGTTCTCTCTTTCTTGTTACACAAAGAAATGCCAAAAACCCAAATCAAGCCAAAAGGGAAAAGAAAAGAAACAAAAAAAAGAAAAAAAAATGAAAGAAAGAAAAGATTGAATAAAAAGAAAAGACACAAAAAGCCAAAAAGAAAATAGAAAAGAAGAAAAAGAAATGGCAAGGCAACATACAAAGTAAATATGCAAAAGAAAAGAGAAAATGCCAAAAGAAAATCGTCTCACAAAAAGATCATAACCCCACAAAAATAAGCCTTTTTCCGACTTTTGCCGTGAAGAGCCTACCGAAGGACCGAGTCCCTAGGAAGGATGATAGCGGCAAAGGTCGGTCTTCCCTCACTTTGCAATTATTTCCACCTTTTTACTTGGACTAGTTGAGCGGTTTTGGGCATGGGACGACCCTCTTGGCTCATCGCTAAAAGGGGCGGGGTCTCACTTACCTACAGTGTCGACTAACACCGTGGTTCATCCTTTTTCCATCCCGCCGATCGTCTCGTAGTACGTTCTTAAAAGGTTAGGAGGAATCTAGGTAAGTTACCAACGTTTTTGTTGCTTTGTCGTCATACTATTAGGGTTTTGTCCATTTTGGTTTGTATTGCTAGCTTGGGAACGTTGTCACTTGCCTCGAGTCCTAAACCGGTGCTTCTTTCACCGCTTGTTTAAGGGAAGCGGTATTTCTTTTCTTTTGGGTGCAACCTTTTGTTTGTTTGTTTGTATGTTTGTTGTTTATGTGTTTTTGTGTCCGGTTGCATCCACGGTATTGTCGCAAGACCTCACTTGCCTTGCGGAGAGCACTTATCCTCTTGGTGTTCTCGCGTGAGTTGAAAGGGCGTAGGGTGCGCTAATACCCGCTCGGCAAGTTTAGTAGTTAGTATGTGCTTACTCGAGGGCGAGTAAGGGTTAAGTGTGGGGGAGTTGATAAGTGTAGTTTGTAGTGCCTATTTTGCTGTGTTTTGGTCCCAATTTCCTTGCGGAATCGCTCCTTGGGAGCGGTTCATGGGCTACTTATGCTTCCTCTAGCTCGTTTCAGGTTCCCGAGACCATTCATGAAGAGTTGGAGCGATTCCGACTCAATACATACACTTTTCGGAGCCAACGATGCGAAGGAACGATCACTCGATGCCTTGGATTCGACCCCGAGACCTTGGGACCCGATCCCGAGCCCCTTAGACTCGATCCCGAGACCCGAGAGTCGATGAGAAGTCCATGTGAAGCAAGGAGGAACCTTAAAGATCATATTGGAGGCCTACAAGACTCATCCCCGACGGGTATGGCCTCATCCCGTTCGGGATGAGGTGCGCATTTTGCATAGCTGCTGTTTTGGACCCGTCCCGGCCGGGATCAACCCGTCCCGGTCGGGATCAGACCGTCCCGGTCGGGACCAATCCCGTCCCGGTCGAGACCATGGTGCTGCTGCGCGTGACTCTTTAATTCATCCTCCCTCATTCTTGTAACCTTATAAATACTCCCCTCTTGTATTGTTTAGGGATCATACCTGTAGACACCCGCATTTTGACTGCCAGGTGTCTATAGCAGTTTCCAAAAAACATACGAGCTCAAATCCATTAATCGCTGGCAAACACACTTACAGAGTACAAATCTCACAAAATCAACCTCGAATCCAGGTCCAGTGGGCCGTTTCCAATCAAATAAGGCTAATTTGGGCCGAAACCGACACCGGAATTAAAACCGACTTTTAGCGATTGGGTCAACCCTGGTCAAAGTCTTTTCCAAGACACATCAAAGCAGCCACTCAAATACAAAAAGTCCAACTCAAGAAGCAAAACCAACAGTCCACCTTCAGACGGGCCATCAGGTCAAGTCCGTCAGAGCAAAAACCCTAGACACCAAAGTACATGGGCAATGCCTATATAAGCAACCCCATGCACACACAATTACACATCTTTTACACATCAAATTCAACCCTAATCACAACTTTTTTCACAACCTCAAGAACCCTAATCTTACACATGCAACCCTAATCAAACCCTAGCAATCCTACACTAGCAAAAACCCTAAACCTAATTTTAGGAATCAATCCCGAGCCACCATAACTTAACCTCCATAAAACCTCGAAGACTCTTGTGTAAAGCCACGGTTACGAGTCCGTTCCGAGACAAGAACATGTAGGTTGAGGGTGTCAAAACCCCTTTCTCTCCTTCCTCTCTTCCTCTCGTCATCTTCATCTTTTTCACGTTTTTTTGTTTTATTTCGTTCCTTGCATTATAATATCGATAATAACTAATACAAAACACTAAAATACTTATCGATTTGTGTCGAATAAGAGGGGTATCGGAATAAGGAAACACGAATATACAAGTGTACTGCACACAGCGTTGACGGTCGCTTGTTCCAATACCCCGATTATTTGATTATTGAGATAAGTTAACTTAAACAATTTTTTTTTATTTCGTTTTAATCATTGTTCGAGTCAAAGCATTATATTCAATAAGGGTCGAAACCCGTTGACGCGGATCTGACATCCTAATCCTTAGGGATTTATTTCGATGTCGGAAAAGCCGAGGGAATCAAGTTTTCATTCAAGCAAAGTGTCGATACGTTAGATCCGATGCCAATTCCATAATTGGATGTCGAGTCTAATAATCTAATCAAACAATTTAGCCAATTCAATTTTTCGTTGATGCTAACGTAGATGTTATTTAATTCGTTCGAATCATGACACTACAAACGCGGAGGAATATCTATATCGTTTTGGTTATTTTAAACGATTCAAATCAATATTCTTTATTTTTTCACTCTAGTATTCCATATCGATTCCATAATCGAATATGGGATATGACGAGCATCACAATTAAAATCGAGTATAAATTATCCCAAGTATTTAATATCGATTTCATAATCGAATATTGAATACGACGAATATCGAAAATATTAAGTCGAGTGCAAATTACGCAATATTTGTACGCGATTTAATAAAATCATCAATTTTCCGAAGAAAACAATTTCGCTCTTTTTTATTATTATTCTTCGAACATCATTTTTTTAGACAAAACATTTTTTTTAGATCTCGATATTTTTTTTTCCTTGACCTCGGTCAACACGTGTTAATCCATCACGTGACCTACTATTCTTTTCAAAACCATGCATCATACTACATTATTTGCAAACTGTTATTATCGTTATACCGTTACTAACAAGTTTGTTATTTTCTTGTCAATTTATTTTTGTTTATTTTATTGTACTAAAATGAACTCACATGCTAAATTTAACTTCGACGTTAGAATTAGTTGCATTAAATTGACATAGAATACCTCTTTTCAATTCATTCACATGTTTAGGGAAAATAATCTTTGCATATCATTTTCCCGTTTAACTAACGCGCGTATTGGAAAGTCATTCGAATTCTTAGTAGAGGCCGCTAATGTGCGGGCGGGGTTGGGTGTCCTTTGTGGGCTTCCCAACACGTACCCTCACCCCTTACTCAGAACCTCGGTTTCCGGATGCCCGAAACCGTTGGCGCACGAGAGTCATTCAATACACAATATCCGTAACGTCGGTATTGGTATCAAATGCAAAGGGACGAGCCCAATAAACTCTGCCATCGGAAATGGGCCGTATATCGTACACGGACCACTACGACATAGTGTGGGCTCGAATGGTTCCGAATAACCACAAAATTCGGTGGCGACTCCACTTCGACCTAAATTTCAATTCGATTCGTTTCATATGGAGATTCATTCGCCTCCCCAAACCCGCGCGTGGCCGCGTCGGGGTGGACCTATGTCATGTCCACAATTTGGCGACTCCGCTGGGGAATAACTGATGCGTGACTTACCATCGGCATCCTCAGGGTGAGACTCGAATAGAAATCGTTTGACTAGTACAATACGCGTTTTAGTTTTACGGTTCATGCATAACCCATATTTTCCCGGGCCGGTACTCGCGACCGACGTCCCACTATACCGTTGATGTACTCCAATATGGACATGTCAAAAGGTGTCCATAGTCGATTCGAGTGGGTTTCGCGGCATGTTCTAAGCTCAACTCGACTTAGGAAGTCCGTCCCGATCAACGTCTAGACTATGTACACTGGTATAGACCCCTTATAGACCGACCGAGACTTAGTGTAGAGCATACATGGCGTCGTTATAATGCTTGTGTGACTACGTGCTACTTGGTTTCCGAGTCGTTTTCAAAAACCGTCTTTTTTTTTCAAAAATTGCATCTTTTTTAAACTATTCAATTTCAAAACCCGGGACACATACCGAATTTAGGACTTATGATTTTACTCAAAATAGCCTATTTTCTAGACGGTACGCTGCCCAATTCAAAACTCAAAAATACTTTCAAACTTTCAAAACCGAGGCCCGATGCACTTTCCGATTTTTTTCGAAAAATCGGGCCTCTCCACCGAGTTATCTCGGAATTTTCAAATCAATCAATTTTCAAAACCTTTCTCTTCTTAGGACTTCCCGTATTTAGCAGTGTCGGGTCATGTCATAAGTCGTCGAAGTCTTTAGCGTCGAAACTCCGTCGATCTTACATAACGAGTTTCTTCCCTATCCCAGTCCGCCTTATTAGACTAAGGCAAGGCCCACCTACGTAGGACATAATCCTACAAATGAAGGTCCGTCTACACACTCGAGTCTAAAAGTCTGTGGATGTCTCACGTGGACCTTCCTTCAAACAGGACTCGGCCCACATAGCTGAATCCTAAGGAAGGCCCACCTTTCACGAGTCACTCGTCTAGGTGTCTTTTCCGAGTCAACCTTTTACAAGGCATAGCCCTATAACAAAAGGTTCGTGGTCCTTATGTCTAAAGGGTCACTCGTCCCACACTCGAGTCTTAACAAAATTAACGAACCCACTTGGAGGCTATTCTCCGACGGAGTGATTAATCACAGTCACTCCGAGAATCGCGCCCTACACATTCGTCTTAGGAGGGTCTAACCCAAGTCAAACATGGTCGCTCCATTTTCAGACTCACCCTTCTGCAGCTCGAGTCTAATTTGCGGTCGTTACCTCGTCTAGGTCAACATTCAAGTATCCCGGTCCGAGAGTCCTAGTCATTTCCGTCACCCCGGGCCATGTCTAGTTTGACTCATCATGTACGCAAAACCGAGCTTAGGCGAGTTCTAACACCTGTCATTTCTTTCGATCAGGGACCCTATGAACGAGACACTACCAAACCACGATAAATCCCATGCCGTCAAGAAAGGGGATATCCAGGGAAGTATGCTTATGCTATCTTGCTCCATTAACAACATCTTCTCGAAAATCAATACTGCCCTAGATAACCTAAGTTCCAGGGTAACCATCATCGAAGAAGACCTTGTAAGAACCCGATCCCGTGTAACACAACTAGAGCGGGTAAGGCAGCCAATCACCCAACCGAGTCATTTGAAGGGTGAACACTCTTGTGATACTGTCCGATACCCTCAAGATGGCAAGGCCGAGAGAAGTAACCCTCAAGTCACCTCTCCAAAAATCAAGAATCAGTCAAAGGAAAGGACATTTACCCACTTGGATATGTCCTACACCATCGCTTTCCAGAGGTTGGTTCCGAAGGGCCTAGTGCTACCTATAGGCCCAACAGCCGACCCACCTGTGGAGAAACGTTCCAAAGCATGGAACGCCGAGCATTACTGCAAATTCCACAGAGGGAGGGGACACGATACAGAACAATGCTGGAAGCTGAAACATCTCATTCAAGACTTCCTCGATGCCGGGAAGACTCCCGTTTTGGAAACATTGTCACTTGCAAAGCCCCTCGTGGACTACACAGGGCCCGATGACCGAAGCATCCAGTCTACCTCTCATGCATCCAAGAGTCTGGATTTGATTTAAGTCCGAGTCTGAGTCTGAGTCTAGGATATTCTATTCCAAAGTCAAAGTCAAAGTCAAAGTCAAAGTCAGAGTCAATTGTATTCTGTCCTCTTTTCCAAAGTTCAATAAAATCAGCTTCCTGTTTCTCATATATACTTTCCTTATGTGTTTCCGAGAACGTGATGAACACCATCATACACTGTGAGCACACGCACGTGACTATTATAGGCACATCTGTAATGACTGCAGGAAACCGAGACCGTGTTTTCTTTTTACCTATTCCATGTCTGGTATAGAAAAGCCACACGACTACCCGTAGCAGGAGCGGTATCGAATCCTATGACAAATCTAGGTAATCTCCTAGTTTGGGTTCAAGACGGTAGGCAAGCTCATTTCCCACAATAAAACACCCATCCGATAAGACTGACCAATCCCTACCTTACGTGTTAGTCTGACCGACAAAAAAAAAAAAAAAAAACTGGACACAAAAAAAAAATTCGAAATTCCATGAGAGAAAAGCAAAAGGCCAAAAAAAAAGCAGGCTATCATCAAAAAAAATTCAGAATACCCATGACCACAGTCAACGGTCAATTCAAGTGAAAGCCCCACGACCAGGGTACAGTCAAAATTATCAAAAACCCATGACCGGGGCTAAGAGGTCAATCATCAAAAACTTCAGAATACCCATGACCATGGTTAACGGTCAATTCAAGTGAAAGCCCCACGACCAGTGTACGGTCAAAATTATCAAAACCCATGACCGCGGCTAAGAGGTCAATCAAAAATCAAATACCCGTGACCGTGGTCAACGGTCAACTCAAGTGAAAATCCTTTGACCGTGGTACAGTCAAATTCAAAATTATCCATGCCATTCAATAGGAGAGTGACAATCAAGCTGGTCAGCTAACACCACACTCATCCTTCCCACATTACAACCCTCAAGACCTTCCCGAGACCCAGGCCAGAGACAACCCGGAATTTTGAGGATTCAAGCTCCATAGGATACCCCTAACAATTAGGGCCAGATATGGAAACCAAATCTCGCATTATCAAACCAGCCCTCGAAGCCTTAGCTCCACAGAACCGAGCTCCGGATTTCGAGTCATCAAAACCAGATCCCACATTATCAAACCAGCCCTCGAAGCCTTAGCTCCACAGAACCGAGCTCCAGATTTCGAGTCATCGAAGCCATTTACTTACTAGCACCACATTTCCAAAAACATCAAATTCCCCAAGAGCAGAACTCGTTAAAAATCCCGAGAACAAAACTCGTTAAAATTCCCCGAGAGCAGAACTCGTTAAAAATCCCGAGAGCAGAACTCGTTAAAAATCCCGAGAACAAAACTCGTTAAAATCCCATCCAAACCAGTTACCAACCCCAAACACGGGAACTCAACTTGCAGTCGGCATAGAACATGCCCAAATAGTTCACACCACCTCTGGGGGCTACCCCGGAGAACGCTCACAGTCACAGGATTAACATCCTAACCATTCTAGCCCTTTGATCAAGACATCATTGGTAATGCACCCAGCCTACACCATCGCTATGGCTAGTTACACACAAAGCCCTAATAAACTAGGCGCCATAATACATCTTCCAGTCCACTGAACTACGACATGGTTTGATTTCACTACACGTGAATACGTAGGCAGCCTTTCAACAGAGGCACAACCACTCACATTGACACACATTCCGGTCACGACACCGTCATGTTCTCAACAGCTAACTTTGTTGTCTTGGGGGCTTCTCCTAGGCAGAAGCTCCCCATCCACTCACAAAATCCAGATAAATCCAACAAAAAATCTAGCCTCCTTTCTGTAGTGTGTCCTAGTACTCGGCTCAGTCAAAGACAAGAATCTGTCAGGACTCGAGGCAATACCCACTTTGGAAATGTACCCAAAAATCAGAAATCCAGAGGGGCACCAGACTAAAACAGTCTCATTACAGACTACTGCCAGTCCCCTATAGCATATCTATCCCATTTCGATGTACGACCGTGTTGCCACCCGCCTAGGCTACGGGATAGCGCAACTTAAGAGTCTTGTTAGGCAGCCCACACCCCTACCGAGTCACGGTTCAACCCCTCGAGAGTCCAGTCGTGTCTGTCAACTCGTCCGGTCACGTCCAGAGTCGAGTCTGTCGGTAGGCCTCTCTCTTCAAATTCCACTTTGAAATTTGCAAAACTTAGCCATTTGAGAAAATCCTTTTCGACAAGGTCAAATTTCGGTCTATTTGAACTGCAAATTTCTTTCCTAAAATTCTTTAGGTTCAAAATTTCAAAAATCCAAACTTTCAAAAATTCAAAAATCATTTTTCCCCAGCGCGAGTCATTTTACTACCTACGTGTTGCATGCACTTTACCTGACTTATACAGGTACGACTCAAGCAGGACATACAACCCGCTAAATCTCACCAGCGGAAGCCCAAGGCGGCATTTTCTCTCGAATCAACACGGGATGGGCCCATATACAGGCGCACCCGGGACTTATACGACAAGTCCAATTCCCCAGCAGATAGCCCGAGGCGGCATTTTCCCCGGAATAGCACGGGATGGGCCTACACACAGGCACACCCAGGACTTATGCGACAAGTCTGATTCCCCACAGAGTTATCATCATCAACTCAGGTATGACTTCTAGCTTATGGCTGGCGAGCCCTTCACGCGAGTCTAATGGACTATAAACGACCCGACCGGAATTCCGCCAGGTTTCAATCCTCGATTGGCCTGGTGGCTACTCTGACTTTCGCCTTGTCCAAGCCTCAGTCAGAGTGGGGGCTCTGTAGACACCCGCATTTTGACTGCCAGGTGTGTATAGCAGTTTCCAAAAAACACCCGATGATGATCGGACGTTAACGTGCTTCTATGCGCTCGGATACGAGCTCAAATCCATTAATCGCTGGCTAACACACTTACAGAGTACAAATCTCACAAAATCAACCTCGAATCCAGGTCCAGGGGCCGTTTCCAATCAAATAAGGCTAATTTGGGCCGAAACCGACACCGGAATTAAAACCGACTTTTAGCGATTGGGTCAACCCTGGTCAAAGTCGTTTCCGAGACACATCAATGCAGCCACTCAAATACAAAAATTCCAACTCAAGAAGCAAAACCAACAGTCCACCTTCAGACGGGCCATCAGGTCAAGTCCGTCAGAGCAAAAACCCTAGACACCAAAGTGCATGGGCAATGCCTATATAAGCAACCCCATGCACACACAATTACACATCTTTTACACATCAAATTCAACCCTAATCACAACTTTTTTCACAACCTCAAGAACCCTAATCTTACACATGCAACCCTAATCAAACCCTAGCAATCCTACACTAGCAAAAACCCTAAACCTAATTTTAGGAATCAATCCCGAGCCACCATAACTTAACCTCCATAAAACCTCGAAGACTCTTTTGTAAAGCCACGGTTACGAGTCCGTTCCGAGACAAGAACATGTAGGTTGAGGGTGTCAAAACCCCTTTCTCTCCTTCCTCTCTTCCTCTCGTCATCTTCATCTTTTTCGCGTTTTTTTTGTTTTATTTCGTTCCTTGCATTATAATATCGATAATAACTAATACAAAACACTAAAATACTTATCGATTTGTGTCGAATAAGAGGGGTATCGGAATAAGGAAACACGAATATACAAGTGTACTGCACACAGCGTTGACGGTCGCTTGTTCCAATACCCCGATTATTTGATTATTGAGATAAGTTAACTTAAACAAAAAAAAAATTATTTCGTTTTCATCATTGTTCGAGTCAAAGCATTATATTCAATAAGGGTCGAAACCCGTTGACGCGGATCTGACATCCTAATCCTTAGGGATTTATTTCGATGTCGGAAAAGCCGAGGGAATCAAGTTTTCATTCAAGCAAAGTGTCGATACGTTAGATCCGATGCCAATTCCATAATTGGATGTCTAGTCTAATAATCTAATCAAACAATTTAGCCAATTCAATTTTTCGTTGATGCTAACGTAGATGTTATTTAATTCGTTCGAATCATGACACTACAAACGCGGAGGAATATCAATATCGTTTTGGTTATTTTAAACGATTCAAATCAATATTCTTTATTTTTTCACTCTAGTATTCCATATCGATTCCATAATCGAATATGGGATGTGACGAGCATCACAATTAAAATCGAGTATAAATTATTCCAAGTATTTAATATCGATTTCATAATCGAATATTGAATACGACGAATATCGAATATATTAAGTCGAGTGCAAGTTACGCAATATTTGTACGCGATTTAATAAAATCATCAATTTTCCGAAGAAAACAATTTCGCTCTTTTTTATTATTATTCTTCGAACATCATTTTTTTTAGACAAAACATTTTTTTAGATCTCGATATATTTTTTTTCCTTGACCTCGGTCAACACGTGTTAATCCATCACGTGACCTATTATTCTTTTCAAAACCATGCATCATACTACATTATTCGCAAACTGTTATTATCGTTATACCGTTACTAACAAGTTTGTTATTTTCTTGTCAATTTATTTTTGTTTATTTTATTGTACTAAAATGAACTCACATGCTAAATTTAACTTCGACGTTAGAATTAGTTGCATTAAATTGACATAGAAACCCTCTTTTCAATTTCATTCACATGTTTAGAGAAAATAATCTTTGCATATCATTTTCCCGTTTAACTAACGCGCGTATTGGAAAGTCATTCGAATTCTTAGTAGAGTCCGCTAATGTGTGGGCGGGGTTGGGTGTATTTTGTGGGCTTCCCAACACGTACCCTCACCCCTTACTCAGAACCTCGGTTTCCGGATCCCCGAAACCGTTGGCGCACGAGAGTCATTCAATACACAATATCCGTAACGTCGGTATTGGTATCAAATGCAAAGGGACGAGCCCAATAAACTCTGCCGTCGGAAATGGGCCGTATTTCGAATACGGACCACTACGACATAGAGTGGGCTCGAATGGTTCCGAATAACCACAAAATTCGGTGGCGACTCCACTTCGACCTAAATTTCAATTCGATCTGTTTCATGTCCACAATACCTTACATTAGACTCTCTTAAGCCACTTTACAAGATATAAACCCTAGATTTAGAGTTCATCCTTTTAGATTAATATTCCTTTAATCCTTAGTTAATCATTGTTAATCTAGTTTAGTTAGTCTTGTATTGAGAGGATACTTGAAGATTCATCCAAGCTTGACAACCTTAGAGTTGATTTGGGTTTCTTATTTATGCAAGTTTACATCTTTTTCATCATCTTGTTGTTGGTATAATCCTCTCTACTCTTGTTCTTGTTTATTTAATCAAGTTTGAATCTTTTTATATTGTTATTGTTCTTGTTCTTGTTCTTTATTATAGATGTTTGGTTTGTGATGTTGTTTTCTCTTACTATTGTTAGTTTATTCTTGATAATGAGTGAGTAGTCTCCTTGTGGGTTAGTAGGGGGATTAAGGGTAGAATATGGGTGATTAGGGTTTGATTAGGGGTAAAAGGTGAATCTTTGTTGTTAGTCACATATTGGGCACACTATGTGTTTGTTGAAATGCTTGTTTGAGTTGTAGTAGCCATGCTTCTCATGCTAGTCTTCCTCTACTCATTGTTTGTCTAGTATGTGATTATGTTGAGAATAGTCTTAGACATAAGAGTGTGACTAGGGTTTAGACGCGAGAGCGCGAACCCACCTTGACATCGGTCTAAGTAGCGAGAGCCCGGACCGACTCTAGCAATTAGGAGACACCTACACCCTTGACCACCCCAATTACCCTACTACACTTATGAACCCGACCTAACCCAATTCTTTTCATATTTGATTTCCTCTTCTTAGTTAGTCATCATTTCTCTAGTTCATTGTTTAGTTTGTGTTTAGTTATTTCATTTAGCATTTTTATAGCTAATTTGTTATTAGTCTTGTTCACTCCTCTTCTCCTATCTAGTTTGTCAATCATCATTTCTTTGTGTTTGTTTGTGACTTAGTCTCGTTTTTAGGCCGACCTAGTCTAGACCTTACAATACCGTCTCCGTGGATATCGACCCTACTTGCCCTAGCTACCCACTAGGAATAGTCGGTTATTTATTGATGGTTGGGACCCACGGCAAATCCCACCATCAATTTGGCGCCGTTGCCGGGGAGGGTGCATTGTTTAGACTTGGTTTGCTTATAGCTAGACTTAGTTACTCTTCTTTGTGCTCTTCTATCATCTCTTGTGCATATTCTCTAGATTTTTCTTGTTTCATTAGTTTTATTTCTCCCTCTTTTCTCTTTGTCTTTCGATTGTGCTTGTATATTGTCGTTACCTAGTGCCCTTAAAGCACTAGGTGTTCTCACGTTTGTTCTAGTGCGTTGTGTATGCCTAGGCGGGGAGGCGACTTCTTTCTCTTTAATCCAGAGCCATAAAGACTTTTTCGAGCCATTCGCCAACGGATGATTAACCGGGTTAGAATCTCTCAACCAAGCGCAAGCAATACTCATCAAGAGCAAGCTCAAGGAAACGATTTTGAGGAAGCATCTCGAGAGACGGCCGAAGGAAATTTCACCAATCCCTTTGGATATTCTAGTCCTAGTTCCCCCTCTACATCTACTTCAACTCCATCTTCACCACCATCTCCCTTAAATCCAATTATGCCGAACTTTTCGTCACACTCTACATTTACGGAAGATGTCTTGCCGGGACCGAATGCTCTACCGGCCGCTTATGCCGGAAATTTTGTGGCCAAGACTCAATTCATTCAACTTGTGGAGAGGAACCAATTTAGTGGTTTGCCCACCGAAGACCCGCAACAACACATGGAGATTTTCTCAGATTATTGTGACGCTATTTCTCAAACCGGGGTTACACAAGATCAAATCCGTTGGGTATTATTTCCATTCTCATTAATTGGAAAAGTGAAGCAATGGATCAAGAGTCTCGAAAGGGCAACCATGGGCATCGATACTTGGAAGAAACTTGCATTGGCATTCTACCAAAAGTTCTACCCTCCGGAGAAGACTAATTTGCTAAGGGCCTCCATCACCGGTTTCCAACAACGGGATGATGAGAGCCTTTATGAAGCTTGGGAGAGGTTTAAATCTTTGGTTAGATCGTGCCCCCACCATGGACTTTCACAATGGTTTTTAGTCCAACAATTTTGGAACGGCCTTTATGAGGACTCAAGAACTATACTCAATATGGGCTCCAATGGTAGGTTCACCGAGGTCGATGTTGACCAAACATGGGCAAGAATCGAGGAGATAGCGGTTCATAATTCTAAATACTCAAGGCCTAGGAAGGCAAATCGAGGAGGTAGGCACGAGGTTGATGCTATTAATCAATTAAGCATCGACCTTGGAGCTCAATTGAAGACCCACATGGAGAATATCGACAAGAAGCTCCAAGGCCACCTCAATCAAGTTCAAAGCACTAGTTCCTCCCACCAACACTCAATTCAAGAAGTGAATGCTTTGGGATTTGCACCTCCTTTACCTTATTATGGGATGTGTGATACTTGTGGAATCGTTGGTCATGATCCTATGCATTGTCAAGGAAGTATTGAGCAAGTGAACGCCTTTCAAGCGTTCAAGCAAGGTGCCTCCTATTCCAATCAATACCAAGCTTCCAATCAAGTCCCTCAACAACAAGCTATGCAACCTCGTCCCTATGTTCCACCTCCCTTAAGGGACAACAACCAAGGTTACCAAGGTTATCAAGGCAACTCAAGGTCCTTCAACAATTTCAAGCAAAATAACCAAGGTACCTTCCACAACAACAATCAAGGGTTCCAACAAGGGAACTTCAATCAAGGGGGTTTCCAAGGAAACCAGAACTTCCAAGGACAACAAAACCACAACCATGGCAACAATCAAGGCCTTAATCTAGGCAATTCTCATGGATTCCAAGGGAACTGTCAACAACAAGCAACTCAAAGTCAACAACAACAAAGCAAGCCTAGGAGCCGATCTCCTACTCATGACTATGGCATTCCTCTAGCCATCACCGATACTCCGCACAATCCACAATCTCCACCTCGAGATTTCAACATGCAAAAGCAAATGATGGATATGCAAAGGAGTACTCAAGAAATGCAAAGGAGTCAATTGGAGACACAAAGATCACAACAAGAGATCATAGCCCAAATCTTAAATGAAAACAAGGAAACAAGAACTCATATGAAGATGCTTGAGACTCAAATATCTCAACTTGCATCGGGAAGTTCTTCAAGACAAAGGGGGCAACTACCTCCTCAAGGCGAAATGGCGAAATTCGAGCATGTGAATGCTATTACCACAAGGAGTGGTTCATCTTATAACCCTCCCCCACACCCGAATGAGCAAGAACCAACAAGAGGAGTTGTGCCTCCAATTCAAGAAGACCAAAGCTTGGGAAATCCTATAGAGGAGCAAGTCTTATGGGAGATTGAGAAACCCCAAGAAGACAAGCTTCCCCCACTTCAAGGAAAAGACAAGGGTAAAAGGAAAGTGTCATTTGAAGAGTCCACCCCTATTGAGCAAAACAAGATTCAAATCAAGTTGCCTTTCCCAACAAGGCAAATGAAGACCAAGGTGGATAGCCAATATGACAAGTTCCTTAATATTGTGAAGAAGTTGGATGTGAGTGTCCCATTTACCGAGTTACTTACCCAAATCCCGGCATATGGAAGATTCATGCGAGAAATCCTAGCTAGGAAGAGATCTATCGACAAGGAAGAGACTATTGCGTTCACAAGGGTGGTGAGCGAGCTTATTCAAGGTTCCACGCTTCCAAAGTTGAAAGATCCGGGTAGTTTCTCGATCCCTTGCACCATAGGCAACTACAAGATCGAGAGGGCATTATGTGATTTGGGTGCGAGTGTGAGCATCATTCCTTATTCTATTTGTTGCCGACTTGGGATGAAGGAGCTTAAAAGTACTTCCATTACACTCCAAATGGCCGATAGTTCATTCAACCGACCATT
The DNA here is from genome assembly GCA_958450325.1 of Agrostemma githago. NCBI lineage: Eukaryota > Viridiplantae > Streptophyta > Magnoliopsida > Caryophyllales > Caryophyllaceae > Agrostemma > Agrostemma githago. The sequence goes on along the minus strand of OY288241.1, from coordinate 40,012,006 downwards.
GGGGATGCTAGAGGACGTGCCGGTACAGATCGGAAAGTTCTTCGTTCCGGTCGATTTCATCGTGCTCGATATGCCGGAAGATGCCAACACTCCCATTATCGTTGGACGCCCATTTCTACACACCGCCAATCCTATGATCGATGTGAAGAATGGTAGGATCACCTTCGAGTTAGGCGAAGAGAAGCTAGTGTTTGACCTCCAAGGCAACACTTCGCCTACTAATGATGAGTCTTGCAAAATGATCCACGCCACGAAAGACATTGATCTAGGGGGAGAGTCGGGACAAAGCTTGAAGAAGAACCCTTGTGAACTTGAGGATGATGACTCCGAGATTGGAGAGGATGAGTGCCCATATCATGGGTTTGATGACAAGTTGAAAGGCAAGAAGGAAGATGAGCCTCCCTTGGGGCCACATGAGGATCGATGGACGTTCGGGTATATCCTGAAGGATCAAAAGTATAAGTTCAAGCCATTGAACTTACAAGATCGGGACGCCCCGGGAACATCGAGACAAGGTCATGGAGAGCCTTGGTATTTGGATGCTTATATTACTAGCTTGATTGAAGACTTTGCTAGGGCCTTCGACTTGTTTCTTCGTGCCCTTGATGGAGATGGAACTAATCATTGTTGTTGAAGAAAAAGATTGAAGAATGCACCACCTTGGTTTGATGGAGCTCCACAAGAACCGTCCCTTTGTATATGTTTCTTTCTCTTGTAGTTTGTTTAGTTTTGTGAAATTCTTGATGATTTGGATTGATTGATGAGCGATGTGAGGGAGGGAATTTGATGTGTTATTTGAGTTTATTGTGATAGGTGTGAAGTGAAAGTGTCTCCTAGGAAGGAAGGGTTAATGTTGGAGCTTGGATCGTGTAAAGGGGAGTCGGTTTTTGAAGCCCGGAGCGAGCTTTTGGAGTCATAAAGGATAGGAAGACTCTTCCCGGCCGAGAAGAGGTCATCCCAATCGGGAAGGATGAGTCATCCCGACCGGGAAGGGTGTCATCCCGTCCGGGATGAGTGTAACAAAAGTTGGGGCTACTGGAGTGCCATCCCGACCGGGACGAGCAGGTCTTCCCGACCGGGACCACCCATCCCGGCCGGGATGGACCCCCTGTTCCTCCTTTGGCCTTTTCTTCATCGTTTGAGCCCACCCTACCACTTTATGCCCCCCCCCCCACCACCTCCCTACATGTCCTTACTCTCCTTATATGACCCCTACACCCCACATACACATTTTCACCTCACTTTCTCTTCACTTTACACCGACTTTCACATCAAAACCCACCTCATTTTACCTTTGTGCCCCAACCATGGAACCGTATCGTGATTGGGAAGGAATAACAACGACGACGACTAGCTACGTGCCGATATTGACTTATGAGACGATGCAGCGAGTGAGTTGCTAACTGTATGGTACGGCAACTATCCTCTCTTTTCCGTCTTTTATAGCTTGTTTGCCCTTGTTTTTTCCCCTCCCCTTTTACACTTTTGAGTCATGGTGGCCCTCGGGGCCTTGGTATTTGTTGCTCCCGACTCTCGATGACATGACTACATCGAGAGTCATTTCAAAATCCAAATTTTACAAGATTTTCACCCTTTTTGGTAGAAATTAGTCGGATTTGGGCGGAATCCGGGCTAGGTGACTTGATTAAACCTAGTCCTCCCCTCCCATTCCCTTTTATTTCTTTCTTTTTGTTTCTTCCCCCATCCATATCTTTTCTTGTCTCGGCCCATGGTGACTTGACTACACCCCGACCGGACACTTTCTACCCTTTTCTCCACTTTTTGATTTTTAGCTTTATTTTCATAGTTTCTTTTCTTTTGTGCTCCCATGCACTACGGTCGAGCATGAGGACATTGCTCGGCTTAAGTGTGGGGGATCGATATTCTATCGTAGTTAGTTTTATTTTCGTAGTTTTTCGAAAAATCTTTAAAAAATCCTAAAAATTTGAAAAATTTTCACAAAAATCAAAAAGATTTTCCTTTTGTGTGTTTTCCTTTTTATGTCGTTGTATCGTATATGTGTTTTGTTGTGCGTGTTTTGCCTCCCTTTTTCCTCTTAGGTCGCCTAATCGCCGCTAACTTCGGAAAGCTTTCAAGACATCCGGTAACACCTTATCCCTTTTTCCTCTTTACCTCTTATGATGTTCGGAGGAGATTTGTGATGTTGTGTGCTCGGGAGGAGCTTTGTAAAGTTTGGTGTTGGTTGGTGGCTTGTTTGGAAGCTCGAGGTGGTGTTTGTGTTGTTTATGTGTTTGTTTTGTTTTGTTTTTGTTTTGTGGCCTTTTGTCTCTTTTTCTTTCGTTTTCATCGCGTCTTTGTTTTGTGTTGTGTAGTTGTGTCTTGTGTGTAAATAGGTTTTCGAAAACCCGGTTTAGAGGCTAGTGTGCGAGTGTTTACTTTCCCTTCCTAGTGGTATAAATCGAGTCTTGGACTTTAGTCTAGTAGAATGACCCTAAATCAATGATTTCGTTGGTCCTTTACCTTGAGTCCACCTAGCTTACTAGGGATTCACTACGGGATTTGCATTTTGACCATTTTGACCACCCACAGTGTGAAAAGGCCTTGGTTGTCGAGTCCCGTCCCTTAGGTGACCTTGTTCGGAATTGTTTTGACTAGTCCAAGTTTTCTCCACTTTTTGTGGGTTTGAAGAGGGATCGCGACCCCCGACTTACCCATTTACCTACCTCCTACACATATCCACACCATAAATTGCAATTTGTTGAGTTCTCTCTTTCTTGTTACACAAAGAAATGCCAAAAAGCCAAATCAAGCCAAAAGGGCAAAGAAAAGAAAAAGAAAGAAAAAAAAATGAAAGAAAGAAAAGATTGAGGAAAAAGAAAAGGCACAAAAAGCCAAAAAGAAAATAGAAAAGAAGAAAAAGAAATGGCATGGCAACATACAAAGTAAATATGCAAAAGAAAAGAGAAAATGCCAAAAGAAAATCGTCTCACAAAAAGATCATAACCCCACAAAAATAAGCCTTTTTCCGACTTTTGCCGTGAAGAGCCTACCGAAGGACCGAGTCCCTAGGAAGGATGATAGCGGCAAAGGTCGGTCTTCCCTCACTTTGCATGGGACTAGTTGAGCGGTTTTGGGCATGGGACGACCCTCTTGGCTCATCGCTAAAGTGGGCGGGGTCTCACTTACCTACAGTGTCGACTAACACCGTGGTTCATCCTTTTTCCATCCCGCCGATCGTCCCGTAGTACGTTCTTAGAAGGTTAGGAGGAATCTAGGTAAGTTACCAACGTTTTTGTTGCTTTGTCGTCATACTATTAGGGTTTTGTCCATTTCGGTTTGTATTGCTAGCTTGGGAACGTTGTCACTTGCCTCGAGTCCAAAACCGGTGCTTCTTTCACCGCTTGTTTGAGGGAAGCGGTATTTCTTTTCTTTTGGGGGCAACCTTTTGTTTGTTTGTTTGTATGTTTATTGTTTATGTGTTTTTGTCCGGTTCCATCCACGGTTTTGTCGCAAGACCTCACTTGCCTTGCGGAGAGCACTTATCCTCTAGGTGTTCTCGCGTGAGTTGAAAGGGCGTAGGGTGCGCTAATACCCGCTCGGCTAGTTTAGTAGTTAGTATGTGCTTACTCGAGGGCGAGTAAGGGTTAAGTGTGGGGGAGTTGATAAGTGTAGTTTGTAGTGCCTATTTTGCTGTGTTTTGGTCCCAATTTCCTTGCGGAATCGCTCCTTGGGAGCGGTTCAAGGGCTACTTATGCTTCCTCTAGCTCGTTTCAGGTTCTCGAGACCATTCATGAAGAGTTGGAGCGATTCCGACTCAATACGTACACTTTTCGGAGCCAACGAAGCGGAGGAACGATCACTCGATGCCTTGGATTCGACCCCGAGACTTTGGGACCCGATCCCGAGCCCCTTAGACTCGATCCCGAGACCCGAGAGTCGATGAGAAGTCCACGTGAAGCAAGGAGGAACCTTAAAGATCATATTGGAGGCCTACAAGACTCATCCCCGACGGGTATGGCCTCATCCCGTCCGGGATGAGGTGCGCATTTTGCATAGCTGCTGTTTTGGACCTGTCCCGGCCGGGACGAACCCGTCCCGGTCGGGACCATGGTGCTGCTGCGCGTGACTCTTTAATTCGTCCTCCCTCATTCTTGTAACCTTATAAATACTCCCCTCTTGTATTGTTTAGGGATCATAACTTACATTAGACTCTCTTAAGCCTCTTTACAAGATATAAACCCTAGATTTAGAGTTCATCCTTTTAGATTAATCTTCCTTTAATCCTTAGTTAATCTTTGTTAATCTAGTTTAGTTAGTCTTGTATTGAGAGGATACTTGAAGATTCATCCAAGCTTGACAACCTTGGAGTTGATTTGGGTTTCTTATTTATGCAAGTTTACATCTTTTTCATCATCTTGTTGTTGGTATAATCCTCTCTACTCTTGTTCTTGTTTATTTAATCAAGTTTGAATCTTTTTATATTGTTATTGTTATTGTTCTTGTTCTTCATTATGGATGTTTGGTTTGTGATGTTGTTTTCTCTTACTATTGTTAGTTTATTCTTGATAATGAGTGAGTAGTCTCCTTGTGGGTTAGTAGGGGGATTAAGGGTAGAATATGGGTGATTAGGGTTTGATTAGGGGTAAAGGGTGAATCTTTGTTGTTAGTCACATATTGGGCACACTATGTGTTTGTTGAAATGCTTGTTTGAGTTGTAGTGGCCATGCTTCTCATGCTAGTCTTCCTCTACTCATTGTTTGTCTAGTATGTGATTATGTTGAGAATAGTCTTAGACATAAGAGTGTGACTAGGGTTTAGACGCGAGAGCGCGAACCCACCTTGACATCGGTCTAAGTAGCGAGAGCCCGGACCGACTCTAGCAATTAGGAGACACCTACACCCTTGACCACCCCAATTACCCTACTACACTTATGAACCCGACCTAACCCACTTCTTTTCATATTTGATTTCATCTTCTTAGTTAGTCATCATTTCTCTAGTTCATTGTTTAGTTTGTGTTTAGTTATTTCATTTAGCATTGTTATAGCTAATTTGTTATTAGTCTTGGTCACTCCTCTTCTCTTATCCTAGTTTGTCAATCATCATTTCTTTGTGTTTGTTTGTGACTTAGTCTCGTTTTTAGGCCGACCTAGTCTAGACCTTACAATACCGTCTCCGTGGATATCGACCCTACTTGCCCTAGCTACCCATTAGGAATAGTCGGTTATTTATTGACGGTTGGGACCTACGGCAAATCCCACCATCAATTTTATCGAAAGCCGTTTGACATTCGTCGTCCCATAGTACTCGTTCTCCAATCTTCAGTTTTTTGAAAATGGGCTCACATACCATGGTTAGTTTTGAAATAAATCGGCTGATGTATTGGAGTTTTCCGAGAAACCCCCTTATTTCTCTTTCGGTCCTGGGTGGTTGCATCTCGGTGAAGGCTTTGATTTTGGCTGGGTCGACCTCGATGCCGCGTTGACTAACGATATGGCCCAGTAATTTGCCTGATGTTACCCCGAAGCTGCATTTTTGAGGGTTTAGTCTCATGTTGTATTTGTGCAGTCAGGTAAAGAATTTTCTTAGGGCCGCAATGTGCCCACTCCGGTCTTTGGACTTAACGATCATATCGTCCACGTGGACCTTCACTTCTTTGTGCATCATGTCATGCAATAAAGTAGTGGCGGTCCGTTGGTAAGTGGCCCCGGCATTGATGAGCCCAAATGGCATAACAGTGTAACAGTAAGTACCCCAAGGTGTAATGAAGGTGGTCTTACTCATATCCTCCTCTGCCAACTTGATTTGATTGTATCCGGCATACCCGTCCATGAATAATAGAAGGGCATGATCGGTCGTGTTATCTACTAGTATGTCGATGTGGGGTAACGGAAAGTCGTCTTTTGGGCTGGCCTTGTTAAGGTCCCAGAAGTCCACACATACCCGCACCTTGTCGTCCTTCTTGGGTACCGGCACGATGTTTGCGACCCAGTCTGGATATTCAGATACTTGTATAAAGCCCGCTTTGAATTGTTTGTCTACTTCCTCTTTGACTTTGAGAGACCATTCGGGCTTCATCCTTCGGAGTTTCTGTTTTACCGGCTTACACCCATCTTTGATGGGTATTCGGTGTTCAGCTATTTCCCGGTCTATACCCGGCATGTCCTTGTAGGATCATGCGAAAACATCTTCGAATTCCTGGAGGAGGTTTGTGAATTGTTTTCTCTCCTATGGATCCAATGACAGGCCCAACTTAAGCATCTGGGGCTCTAAAGTGGTTCCCACATTGATGGACTCGGTTTCTTCGATTACCGGATCTCGGGACTCCCTTGGTTCGAGCTGCTCGATCAGATGCTGAGGCAGAGGTACCTGTTCGTCGGGTTTCTCAATGTCATTGCATATAAAACTTTTGAAATTGAGAAAATTTTGGAAATAAGACAAGTTGTAAGCAGAACGGTCTTTGTTATTATTATTAATGGTAAATTTTGAGAAAAGCTCGAATAGAGCGGCCATCTGCTCGTTGGTCAGTGGCCGGATAGGGAGAGGTCTTGGGACAGGCCCCGAGACCTCAGTGGAAGTGGTTAAGGGAAGAGGGGTTACAGACTCGACTCTAGCACCAGACCCTCTAGACTTGGACTCAGACTCCGACTCTGACTCTGACTCTGACTCGGACTCGGTATCCGGCATGTCTCCCTCGCCGGTGGTCAGCTTGTAGATCCGTCCTTGGCTGTCGGTCCACTTGATGGTTTTCCTCCAGGCCCTTTTTCCTGTATCTGCACCAACTTCGGTGATTAGCTTAGTTGGCTCAAACCGATCGCTGCGGAGGATCAGATTGACCAAGTCATCTTTTGGTGTGAGGACGGCTTTGTCTTCTCCAAATAAGAGCCCCAGCACGGGCCCGGAGTTGTTTTCCCCTTCCTTGGACTCAGCTTGAACAAGGGTGAATATATCATCGGGGATGAAATTGCATTCCCGAGCTGTTTTGGTCTCGGGATATGTGATGGTGGGCTGGTAGAGGCCCACTTGAATAGCTCCGAAAACTGGAGTGACGAAGTAGTCAGTTAACTTCGGGCTATAAGGGCCTATGTAAGTACCCTTGAAAATGTCGATGGCCTTGTGAATACCGGCCCGAACCACGTTTTCAAGGGTTATAGCATACCCCAATCCGAATTGTGATTCGCCATCATTTAGGACCTCAATGATCTTCCCAGCCGAAAGATAGGGCCTCGAGGTAACCCCCGGTAAGTAGCCTAGATTCTGTTGCATCGTGTCGATGCTAGTTGTGAAGTAGGGCCTAAAGAGATACTCTTCTTCGATCATGCCCACGAAATCAAATCCTCGTGGGTCGGCCCGGCCCGTAGCGTTGCAGCTTGCCACGGTAATAGGAGTAGCCTCTAGTGTGATGACACCATCTTGAAGTGGCATCTTGACATTCCGATGGAGCGTAGAGGATACGGCCTTGACTGCATGGATCCAAGGCCTTTCTAGTAGTAAGTTAAAGGATGAGGTGACATCAATCACCTGAAACTCTAACTCCTTTTCGATTGGGCCCGTTATGATCTTCAGCTTAACGGCCCCGGCCACGGATTTTGGGCTTCCGTCGAAAGCCTGAATAGTTTGCGCCGTCGGGAGATAGTCGGCATCGGTGATGCCGAGGGCTTTAGCGGTCCTTAGGGGAAGGACATTTACAGCAGACCCATCATCGATAAGGGTCATTGGGAGGTACTTTCCTCGGCAGATGACCGTGATGTAAAGGGCCAGATTATGATTTGGCCCGAATGATGGAAGATCAGACTCGGAGAAGGTGATAAGTGGGTCTTCTTCCTTGGACTTGCCCTTGAGATAAGGCATAATAGTGGCTACCATTTCAGTGGAGGTAACCTGTGAGTCGACTTTGATTTCATCGAGAGCCTTAGTCAGTGCCTCTCGATGTGCTTGTAAGCTAACCAGTAGTTGCCATATGGTTAGGTCAGCTCGAACCCTCTTCATTTGTTGGACCAAGGCCGTGTCGTTGCTTGGTTCTTCGAGGGTAGGATCCGTCCTGGCAGGTTCAGAGACGGATGTTGGAATAGAACACCCAACTGCGGCGAGGTGGTTGGTGGCAAAGGCTTTGGACTTAGCTTTTCGAACCTCTTCAATGTTGATGGGGACAGCTTCCCCTTTGGCTAAGTACACATCTTCCTCGTCATCGAACCATATCCCATTGATTTGTGGGATAAAAGGGGAGATGAGGTGAGAACAGTCAGTTACCTCACCGGTGAATATTGCGTGGGCACTGAACGGGTTTTCTTTGTTGCTCGGCTTGTCTCCGGGCAACGGGATCTTCCCGCTCTCGATCAGGTCCTGGATTAGATGCTTCAGTTTCCAGCACTTTTCAGTATCATGCCCATTACCACGATGATATTGGCAGTAGGCTTGGGCGTTATAACTTTTGGGCCTCTTCTCCACTGGAAGCTCGGGCATCGGGCCTATTGGTTGGATCAGACCCTTTGAGGATAGCCTTTGTAAGGCATAAGTATAGGTAGTCCCTATATCTGTGAATACCCGATTTGGTGTGTTCTTTTTGGATGAGGTGTCAAGTAGATTTACCTCATCAAAGATGCTGCTAGTTGCAGCTGCAGGTGTGGGCTTGCTCGTGGATGAGCTTGCCCCTTGATAGCCCTTGGTAGAAGCCTTAGTCAGCCTTTCTAACCGTAAATCATCCTCGATCCTTGTACCCATTTCAGTTAGGGTAGAAAAATTGGGGATAACAGCATACCGGAGATGGACCCGGTAGGATGGGAGGAGGTTCTTGACAAAAGCCTCCACTAGGACCTTCTCACTGGGCTTGTCGACCAGCTTCACACTCTCGGCCCGCCATCTTTGTAGATATTTAGTGAACCCTTCTTTGGGCTCCTAGGCCATCACTTCCAGAGTACGCATTGTAGTCTGGATCTCGGTATTATCAGCGTAATTCCGAGCAAATTCGGTTGCCACATCGTCCCAAGTTTTGTATTTCTTAGAATCGAGCCTGTAGTACCAGGCCTTAGGTGCTTCTCCAGGGAGGAAGGGAAGAAATGTGTAAACATGGTGGACTTCACCCCCTTGACAGCCATAAAATCTTTGAAAGCCCGGATGTGGTGGACCGGGTCCTCGGTTCCCTCAAACATAGGAATTCCCGTAAGGTTGAGGTTAGCAGGTAGCTCGTCATTCAAGGGTGAATAGGAACGAGCAATTTCAGTGTGGATCGAGTTGTTCGTTGACAGGTGAACTTGTTCCTCGAGCCTGCGGACAGCGCTGACTAGTTCAGCTATGGGCCCAGTGGGCTCCGATCCAGGAGGAGGAGTTCCCGTCTCCATTGCGCCCACACGAGTGGCGATTGCTGTTTGATCCTTCTGGATGGCAGTCAATTGGGCTTCGATCTTCTCTAGGGCATCCTTCAATGCGTCCATCTTGCGTTGATATCTGGTTTCGGGTGGCCTGTCTGTAAGAACACCGCGTAATCAGAAACTAGCTCGAATCCCGGAATAGAAAGTACATCCCGAACAAGACTAAAAGCGAAATGACTCGAGAAAAGACACCTAGACGGGTGACTTGTGAAAAGTGGACCTTCCTTAGGATTCGGCGGGTGGGCCTAGTCCTGTTCGAAGGAAGGTTCACGTGAGACATCCCCAGACTTTTGACTCGATTGTGTAAATGGGCCCTCCTTTGTAGGGGTTTGTCCTACGTAGGTGGGTCTTGCCTTAGTCTAATAAGGCGGACTGGGATAGGGAAGAAACTTGTGATGTAAGATCGACAGAGTTTCGACGCTAAAGAACTTGACAACTTACGACACGACCCGACACTGCTAAAAACGGGGAGTCCTAAGAGGAAGATTTTGAAAATGGATTGTTTTTGAAGAGAGCCCGAGAGAACTCGGTGGAGGGCCACTACTACAAATCCCCATGAATCTCGACGCTTTTTCCTTTGATTTTCGACGCTTTAAAGCGTTGATAATAATACTCTTGACGCTTCAAAAAAGCGTCGGATTTTGGGACGTCAGAAATTTCTGTCGCTTTTAAGTGTCACTATTCTCGACACTTTCTTGTGTCAACAATTCAAGCCGACACTCTATGGCTTCAAGATTTCTGACGCTTTTATGTGTCAAGAACTCAGAGGTTGACACTAACATGTGTAAAGAAAAAAATAGCGGTAACTAGCCTTGGCACAAAAAAGCGTCAAGATTTACTTGAAAGAAAATAGTTCATAATTCTTATTTTAACATATTGACAAAAGGATATATAACAAACCTTCAACATTTTTACCGTAAATTAAATATAATACGGAATAAATAAAAAACAAAAAAAACATGTATCTAACACAGTTAATCAAATAAAATATTAAATAATAATCAATATACATACAGTAGTGTACGATTGTCAATCATGCAAATATAGTATCATCATTGAGTCAATAATGTCTCGTACAAAATGGAATGCTAAAACATTACATGAAAATATCTACTCTCAAACATAATTGAGTACGTACTAAATTAACAACCCAATCTAATATTGATCGAAAAGAAAAATGTATGTAACAAAATGTCTCATCACGAGTATTAAATAACAAAGCTCGTGTGCATGCAACAACAACCGTCTTAATTAATAGTCGTGACTGAAAGCAAATTCTTGCAATTATTCTGACGGACAATCATCTTTTGCAGAACCTGAAACATACAAAATTGGAAACTGTCGGTTCCATGAATCTAGTGTGAAACGCACCAGCAACAGCTAGTCGGACCTGATTCAAGCATGAGGGAGGATAACTTAGCGGTTCCTCCACGTAGGTGCAAGAGTGAGAAGTAGACCAGGAAAAATCAACCCAACCGACCTGAATGCTTACCTAAAATGACCAGAATCCTAAATGACCTGACCCAACCCAATTCTTATAGACCCGAAATGACCCAACCCGTTTGCTAGATCTACTCAGACCCTAAGAGATACATAAGAGTAGAAAGAAATTACCGTCATATGGGCCTTAAAAGACTTTGCCTTGGCTTCTACAGCCTCAATTCCTTTGAAACCACCGGACACAACATAATTTCCCTGCATTAGAGCATGACGATTTCATTTTAGTATTTCACACTTCTCATTTGTATAAAACATCAATTGTTCAACTCAAAACATCGATTTTAAATTTCAGAAGGTGTTACTAACCGGGCATAAGAAATGTGCTATTTGAACCCTCTCCTATTCTGGGACTTCTTCATTTGCAGCATCACATAACAATTGAACTTTCTCTGCGTCAAGCCCTATGACACAAACCATGCCACTCTTTACAGCATCAGATGCTGCCTATAATGAACCAAATTCATCAACTCATGATTCAAAGTGGACATGGATACCAGCTAGAGTAAGGTATTTCACCTGCATAGCTTCACCAACTTAAGCCCATCCTCAAAGCTTGGAATATAAAAAAAAAAAAACTGGGAAGTAAGCATTATAGTACTAACAAGTGAGTAGAACCGTCATGAGACAAATGAGCACATGCAAGTATACATCAGTATTACAAGGTCACCGTGATAACAGACACCGAAAGAAGATAAATACCCGAAAATGTGCTAGTCCCAAAACATATAAACTATAAGAGGATGGCGTTAAAATGTGAATTAACGAAAGAAATCTCAACAAGTTTCTTAACACACCTGAAAGCTCCAGCAAATGCTTAAGCAGTGTATTCTCCCAAACTTAGACCACAAGTCACATCCACTGAATCAATTATTTGCTGCCCTCCCTCACGCGCACGCAAAATCTCGACAGCAGCTAAGCTCGTCACATATATAGCTGGCTGTAGGTATGTTACATTGTCGTTACCATTGCTGAAGCATCTTTACAGAGTAAAGTACTCAATAGTTTCTAGAACAAATACTTTTAATAAAAAGGTCACAATGTCAAGCCATTTATGATTGTGATATATGATTAGCATCCGATATGATTTCTTTAAGCAGTGATTGAGGTGTTGATCTGGTAAGATGGATGCTCCGTCCACCCTATTTTTATTGCCCCTTTCTATTTTGGGAAAAAGATGCAAAATCTATGCCGAAACCCCCGTCGTATGATTTCTGTTGACATTAACAGGGAGATTGAATTTGCAACAATCACAAACCTCCTCATTGGTATTTTCTAAGCAACATCTACAATCCCAGTCACGAGCAGACCAGCTAGCATAAGCGAAATGTGAGATGACCACGAGGATTCAGCGGCGGCAGGTATATATTTTTTCTTGTTAACTCTATTAAAACACTTAAGTTGGCCTGCATGTCCCATAGTTTCCAAACATTAAGGCCATAGCTACTATCCAAATACTAAACTCAAGTGATTCAAGTAGAAGACATCACAACAATCTCAAAGAAATATCACAAGTCTGTTGATGAAATGCCAATGGTAGGTGTTTACAAGTAAGTGTACCTATGAATTCATCATCAAACAAACCAAAACAAGGTATTTAACCTTGATATCACCCAACTTTTACTCAACATGATATTCATATTTCAAATTTTAACCATTTATACTTGGTCTCTAATTAATACTAACACTAACACAGAAGCAGAAATTTAATCAGACAATCGAGACGTGAAGCCCAAGAGTTCACATCATCTTTACAAAACAAAAGATCAAAAAGTAACAGCTCAAAAAATAACTTAGCGATTTCAAATTACCATTTAGCGTTCGCTTTATGTAATCTACATGTATGTGAATAAAAAATTAAGTGGAGAAGAAACTTGTTCTATTAATTCATTATTAAGGTCCTCTGCCTCCACAATATGACAAAAAAATGACTTAGAAACAAATACATCAAGCAAATTAATTAGAAGCAAAACATAGAGCAATAGGTCGGAATAAAACTCATGTACCCGATAACGTAAAGCTAGATCATCATAATTTGTTTACTCACAAAAAGGATGATACGACAATAATTGTCTTCTTAGTAGAAAACGCAATGCTTATTGGGTTTGAATCCAATACTGCCACCACCTAAACTATGATAGATGATAAAAGAAAATTATTTAACAAATATATAAAGTTGTGTTTACCAAATCACTTTTCCAGGACATTTTAAAGTATTTAACAAATATTTAACAACCAATGAATTCCCTCACCACAAAAATAATGGACATGAAAAGCATGCTAGCTATTGACTAATGTTTCTTAAGTGAACTAGTTTCATATAAATGTTTAAAATTGATAAAAATAATAAAATGAAGGAAAACGGTGGATGAATCAAAAGTGTCTAGTATAGATTTAAAGCGACATCAGCAACTTTAGAAAGATTGACATCAAAAAAATGAATTAAAGTGCTAGTATTTAAACATTGTGGTACTGTAAAGTAGCAAGATACAAAATGTTCAATGAAGAGCTGGTATTTAAACTTCTACATGATTTTTGTAACATGAAATGGAGAAAGTACATAAAAAACTAAAGGAATGATCACTCTTTCAACCATTCATCTCAAACAACCACAATTTTGCCAAATAAAGCGATGAAATCGTCAAACAATTTTCTAATCTTAAAAAATTAGACAATAAGCAAGCAAAGTTCCTTCGCATAAATCACAAAAGGTAGTGATATATGAACAGATCGGTATACCTAGGTCATCTCCGGAATGTCATCTAATCTCCTATCTTTTGGTATAGCCCGAATCAACTATCGTTTCCCTTGCAGGTACCTCTACGCATTGCCTAGACATTGTGAAGCTATGATATTCATGTCAAGCTATAGAGTAGTGAAAATAGCCAACTAGACAAGATCCCAAATAGGTAAGATAAACCAACTAAAATCGAATAAGAACAACTTGAAGTCTACCTCACTCGATTCAACATGTAACCAATGATTCAAATGCAACATGAACCATAACGAACACGTACTATTGTTATTGTGACATCTCACTCAACATGTAACCACAGATTCAAATCAAACATTCATACGAAATGAATTCCACAAATCTCATAAATAAATAGAAATAATCAACACTAGATCGACCAAAGCTCAATTATTTAACACAAGTTCTACAAAATACTTAATTGACCATGAGAATATATTAATCCATCCATTAAATAAATAAACAACAACCCAGAAAATCTAGGTTAGGAAAAAATAGGAAGAACTTTTAACTATCAACGATATTATCGGCGAGTTGACTCGACACATGGAAAGTATGGTCGACATAGAGACATGACAACCGAAAAGCGGAGGGTTGTAGCCGGACCTTCGTAGGAAGGACATCGATTGATTGTCGGTGAAAAGTGACGAACCGATGTGACACTGCCTTTAGATTGGAGAACGATTTGTTGAGAAGTTATTTAGGGGTTTTTTTTCACTTTTCCTAGACTAGAGAGACCATGAACAGGGATTTCGGGAAAGAGGGGAGTTTCATAGGGTTTAATATTTCGCATAGACGCTTAACTAATGCAATTGAGCGGTTACTAGCAAAAGATAGTAAAATAAGATAAATTGAGATTATGAGGTCGACGCTTATAAAAGCGTCGAGGGTGAAGTGTCATAATAGTGAGGGATTTTTAGTAGTGGGCCCAATTTTCGAAAGAAAACGAAAAGAGTATTGGGCCACGGGTTTTGAAGGTTTGAAAGTAATTTCGAGTTTTGAATTGGGCAGCATACCGTCTAGAAAATAGGCTAATTGAGTAAAATCATAAGTCCTAAATTCGGCATGCGACCCGGGTTTTGAAAATTGAATATCTTGAAAAAGATGTATTTTTGAAAAGTTGACGGTTTTTTGAAAACAACACGGAAACCAAGTAGCATGTAGTCAGGCAAGCATTATAACGACGCCATGTATGCTTTACACAAAGTCTCGGTCGGTCTAGAGGGTCTATACCAGTGTACATAGTCTAGACGTTGATCGGGACAGACTCTCTAAGTCGAGTTGAGCTTAGAACATGCCGCGAAACCCACTCGAATCGACTATGGACACCTTTTGACATATCCATATTGGAGTACATCAAGGGTATAGTGGGACGTCGGTCACCAGTACCGGCCCGGGGAAATATGGGTTATGCATGAACCGTAAAACTAAAACGCTTATTGTACTAGTCAAACGATTTCTATTCGAGTCTCACCCTGAGGATGTCGATGGTAAGTCACGAATCAGTTAATCCCCAGCGGAGTCGCCAAATTGTGGACGTGACGTAGGTCCACCCCGACGCGGCCATGCGCGAGTTTGGGGAGGCGAATGAATCTCCATATGAAAACGGATCGAATGGAAATTTAAATCTATGTGGAGTCGCCACCGAACTCTGTGGGAGTTCGGGCCCGTTCGAACCCACTCTATGTCGTAGTGGGCCGTGTACGAAATACGGCCCATTTCCGATGTCAGAGTTTATTGGGCTCGTCCCTTTGCATTTGATACCGATACCGACATTATCGGATATCGTGTATTGAATGACTCTCGTGCGCCAACAGTTTCGGGCATCCGGAAACCGAGGTTCTGAGTAAGGGGTGAGGGTACGTGTTGGGAAGCCCACGAAATACACCCAACCCCGCCCGCACATTGGCGGCCTCTACTAAGATATCGAAAGACTCTCTAATACGCGCGTTAGTTGAACGGGAAAATGTTATGCAAACAGTGTTTTCCCTAAGCATGTGAGAAATTGAAAGGGTTTCTATGTCGATTTAATGCAACTAAAATATTAACGTCCAAGTTGTATTTTAGCATGTGGGTTCATTTTAGTACAATAAAATAAACACAATAAATCAACAAGAAAAGTAACAAACAGTTAGTAATGGTAAAACGATAATAACGGTTCGCGAATTATTGAATAATGTAGAATGATTCAAATAAGATGATGCAAAGCTTGAGAAGTGATGTTTCACGTGATGGATTAGACACGTGTTGACTTAAGTCATGAAAAGAAAGTTAGCGAGACTCGAATGCTGTTGTAGGACTCACGGCTTTGTCGTGATAAGGGGCCACTCGGCCGAGTCATTGTGAGACTCGACCGAGTGGACCTCTAAAAAGCGTTCTGTTCAGGTTTTGGGACCCTACTCGATCGAGTTATTGACCAACTCGACCGAGTACGTTGCCACTCGACCGAGTCACTGTGAGACTCGACCAAGTGGAGGTCAAAAAGACATTTTGTCTCGGTTTTTATAATGTCACTCGATCGAGTGGCGTAGGCACTCGGTCGAGTGGCACTTGTACGAACCAGGTTCGTTTGCAATTTTTTTATCGATTTCGAAATTGCTTTTGATTTTGACGATTTGATGAGTTTGTTGAATCGGGCATAAGTATTGTGAAATTTATGCTCGAAACTTAGCCTCGACACTCGTCATATCCCATATCCGATTATTGAATCGATATGGAATAATAGAGTGAAAATAGAAGAAAAAAATTGCTTTGAGTCGTTTTAAATTAACTACCGCGATATGAATAGATTTTCTCCGCGTTTAATAATGTCGTGATTCTAGCGAATCGTATGACTATTATTTTAGCATCAACGAAAAAAAATCGCATTAGTTAATTAAATTGACTAGATCGTTATATTCGACATCCAATTATGGAATTGCTATCGACTCTAACGGATCGACACTTTGCTTGAATTAGATGACTTGATTCCCTCGGTTTTTCCGACATCGAAATAAATCCCTAGAGATTGTGATGTCGGATCCGGGTCAACGAGTTTCGACCCTTATTAAAATAGAATGCTTGTTTTGGAAAAATCGATGTGAATATGTGATGCAAACGAAAATAAACGAATTATTGTTTAGGTTGACTTGTTTCAATAATCAAGCGATCGGGGTGATGGGATAAGCGACCGGCAACGCTGTGTGCAGTACACTTGTATATTCGGCTTTTCTGATCCCACCATCACTCACACTCGACACAAATTCACGAGTATTTTAATGTTTTATAATACTAGCGATATTAGCGATATTAGGACTCGAATAAGATAAAAAAATAAACGAGACTACTGTGACGATGAGGACGACGCACGACGCGAGAAAAGAGGAAAAAAAGAAAAGAAAAGCGGGAGTTAGCACCCTCAACTTACATGTTTCTTATGCTCGGACGGGACTCGTAGTGACGGATTGCACGGAAGTTCGAGTATGTAAATTGAGTTGTGGTGGTTAGGGTTTCAATTTCCTAAAGCTAGGTTTAGGGTTTGAGTATGTTAGAATTTAGGGTTTTGATTAGGGCCAAAAAGTTGTTGAAAGTTGTGTTGCATGGGGTGTTTATATAGGCGAAGCCTAGGACCCCGGTTAGGGTTACTCGACCGAGTAACCAGCTGACTCGGTCAAGTGGCTCAGCGTGCCTGCACTCGGGCCTGAAAAAGGGCCCACTCGATCGAGTGGGTGCGGTACTCGATCGAGTGGCCCAGCTGGGTCGCGCGGGTCCATTGTTTTGGACCGTGACTTGGGTTTTTGATGGGTTTGTGTTTGAATTGGACTTTTGATGTTTGAAAGGATGTTTTGTGCGTGTCTCGGAAACGACTTTGACCGGGGTTGACCCAATCGCTAAAAAGTCGGTTTTATTTCCGGTGTCAGTTTTGGCCCAAATTAGTCTTGTTTGACTCGGAACGGTCCACTGGGCCTGGATTTGAGGTTAGTTTCGTGAGATTTGTACTCCATAAGTGCTTTAGCCAACAACTAATGGATTTGAGCCCATATCCGAGCGCGTAGAAACACGTTAGCGTCCGATCATCATCGGGTGTTTTTTGGGAAGCTGCTATAGACATCTGGCAGTCAAAATGCGGGTGTCTACAGGACGAAAAATGCCAAGCAGCTTTCGACAAAATCAAGGAGATCCTATCTGCTCCGCCAGTATTAATGTCACCTCAACCCGGTTTGCCCTTGTCGTTATACCTAACAACGACCGAGACAGCCATGGGGGAAATGCTAACACAGACAGTTGACTCGGAAGAGCGAGCCATTTACTACATCAGCAAGAAATTCTTAGAGTATGAATGCAAGTATACCATGCTCGAGAAGACCTGTCTAGCTCTAGTCTGGGCCACTAAAAAGCTCCGACATTATATGCTCAGTTATGAGGTACATGTACTATCCAAAATGGATCCTATCAAACACCTATTCAAAAAGCCCATTCTCAGTGGCAGGATGTCTAGATGGACTTTAATGTGCCACTAAAAGCCATCAAGGGTCGGGTAGTAGCCGAGTTCCTCGCCGATAGTCCCGTAACCGAAGAAGGACATACCGACAGTTGGTCCTTCCCAGTTGAAGATATATTCGGTACCGATACAGAAACACAGGATTTATATTTTGATGGGGCATCCAATTTTTGAGGGTTCGGAGTCGGCATTCTCCTAATATCACCAAAAGGGGAGCACGCTCCGTTATCCATTAAACTGGATTTCGACGTGACTAATAATGCAGCCGAATACGAAGCATGTATTCACGGGTTGCAAGCCGCCGCTGATTTAGGGGTCACAAATCTCCGGGTCCATGAAGATTCGTCTCTGGTCATCAACCAAGCTCTCCAAAAATGGAAAACTCGGAACGCCAACCTCGTGGCCTATCAGGCGCGAGTAAGGGTTCTCGAAAAACAGTTCCAAAAGGTAGAATACATTTATCTACCCCGGAAAGAAAACTAATTTGCGGATGCACTTTCCAAATTAGCATCCTTATTGAATATCCCGGAACACCTAACCAGCATGCCGATTTGCATCGAAAGACAGTCCGAGCCGGCATACATCCACGCCATTCAAGACATCGAGATAACTGATCCAGGACCTTGGTACCAGGCTGTTCTAACCTACTTAACGACGGGAGAATATCCTCCGGAAACTGAAAACCGGGCCAAGAAAGCCCTGCGGAAATTTGCAACCCACTTCCTCCATACGAACGACGGACAATTATAAAAAAAGACCGCACAGGGGGCTCTCCTCCTATGTGTCGACAAAATACAAGCCGAGAAGGTTATGGCCGAAGTGCACGACGGTGAATGTGGTCCCTATATGAACGCCCAGATGCTGGTCCGAAAAATTATGAGACTCGGATATTATTGGAATAGCATGGAGATCGACTGTCAGTTATATGTCAAGCACTGTCATAACTGTCAAATTTTTGCCATGCCGTCATCCCTATTATATACCATGACATCGCCATGGCCATTTTTGACATGGAGAATTGATATAATTGGGAAAGTAAACCCTTCCGGGACGGGAGGTCACTGTTTCATTTTGGTGGCTATCGACTATTTCACCAAATGGGTTAAAGCCGAGTCGTACCGAATTTTGAATGCCAAACATGTTGCTATGTTCATCCAAAACAAGATTATATGACGATATGGGATCCGGCACGAGTTCATCAGTGATCACGAGACGCATTTCCAAGCTGAAACTGCTACTTTGCTAGCCAAATATAAAATCCCAAGGCATACATCTTCGCCTTATCGTCCCCAAACAAAAGGAGCGGTAGAGGCAGCTAATAAAACGATTGTCACCATACTTAAAAAGATGGCTGATAATTACCGAGACTGGCCTGACAAAATACCTTTTGCCCTATGGGGATACCGAACGTCAATTTGTACCGCAACCGGGAGAACTCCATATTATCTGACGTACGGAATGGAAGTAGTCCAACCAGTCGAGCTGGAAATACCGTCTCGGGATTTTACTAGAAAGCCAAGTCCCTGAAGCGGATTAGGTCCAAGCTCGATACGATTCGTTAGTTCTTTTGGACGAACGGCCGTCCCAGCCCCTCAACAATATCCAAATATACCAAAAAAGGATACAACGGGCCTTCAATAAAAGACCCAGAAATATTAAAGAAGAGGATTTGGTCCTCAACGTTCGAGCATTACTACCGGTTGACCCAAGAGGAAAATTCAAACCCAATTGGGCTTGGCCATATCTAGTAAAGAAGGTTCTATCAGGAGGAGCAGTGATGCCGACGGACCTGGACGGGAATGAATTCGTTAACCCGACCAACTTGGACCAACTGAAGCGCTACTACCCCTAAACTTTATCTCAATGTCATTTGCAAAAATTTATAAATTTGTCTTAAAAATAAACTTCCAAAATTATAAGCAAGTCAATAAGTTAGGATTATTTATCCTACTATCGCGCGCACCTCGAACTAATAGTGTTGGTGTATTTCGAAATTGCAAAAATTCTATGCCCGAACTACGTTTGGTTTGATTCCACTAATTATGGATACGTAGGTAGCCCCTCAAAAGGGCAAAACCACTGCAATAACGAAAAGACCGGAACGATATTCGTTAATATGTCTTTTATTAACAAAAAACCCGATAAACTATGGAATTTCAAAATTACATCACACAAAAAAAACAAAAAAAAACACACCACAAAAAATAATAATAATATTTAAATAATAAAATTAAGGAGACTAGTTTTTAAGGCATTTTGCCTTTGCCTTTGTCTTTTGAGTCACGCGGAGCCAGTGGTCGCCGGGGCGGGGGCGAGCGTTCCCGGATCACAAGGGAAACCTCCTTTGCTCGAGCCCGTTTCTTCAACAGTGGGTCTTCTGCTATTGTAGTCGGTCCGAGTCGAGCCCGTACGTGCTCAAGTAGCTTATCTCAAGGACCAAGTCGGTCCTGAACTGCCAACTTTGGGCCAAGTCTCCTTTCCAAGTCTGTCTGGGGGCTCACTCTCCCCCACGCACCTCTAGAACTGGAGCCTTCAGCTTGAGTCCTAGTCCTCCCTCTTTGACCTGACATTAGACGAACCAGAGTAGCCGGAGTCTCACCTTCGTCAAAGAAGCCTCTATTATCTTTAGCTTGCTCTCGTCGAAGCAGGTCAAAAGCTTCATCGGCCTTTAAAGCAGCTCGGGCTTTGGTAGAATCTGCCTTCGTCCATTTTACATAAGAGTCTGATACCCAAATTGAGTGAAGAGACTCGGGAATAAACCAGGTAACCCGGGTATACCATTACTGCATCCAGGTATCGCCCATTACATCAGTCAGCTGGGTCGGGTCACTCAAAACTGCTTCATTCTCTGGGATCCTCTGGGACCGACCATACTGCCTAAGTATGCGGTCGGGGTAAAGATGAACTGCCTGCCTAAAGGACAAAATCACCTGATAGCGAGCCTTATCCCTCGGTGCTAAACCTGTCCAAACATAAATAGGCCACCACGGCACCACCCATCGGATCAATGGACCGCTATGGAAAGACAACTCTTCGTCCCAATATTTCTGGTTAATGTGACGAGTAAAGTCAATGGTTCGTCTCCTTGTCATCACCTGATTAGGTCAGTATCGACTTGGGTCAAGGGGAGGTTCTATGATCGATAGCCTCTCGAATAGCTAAAGCTGAAAAAGAAACAAAAATTATAAGCTCTCGAGCAAAATTGGCGTCCGCCTAAGGGCACTCGATCGAGTGCCTAGGGGTCACTCGATCGAGTGCCTAGGGGTCACTCGATCGAGTGACACCCCTGAAATCGGACAGCGGGTTCTGAACAAAGGCACGAGATCGAGTGCCTGGGTGACTCGATCGATTGCCCCCCATAGCAGAATATCGTGAAAAAAAGAAAATCGAGAAGAAAAAATTGAAAAATCTGAAGCGATATACCTGCAATAAACGGGTGCTCCCGGTCAGACAAATCGGCGAGTCCCTTTTGCGATTGTCCGAACCCTGGATAATTTCCCCCGCAGTCAGCCATGCTGGACTATGCTCCGTTTCCATCAGGTCGACAACGGTGAAAAGCCAAATGTTACCCATACATGACAGCAGATCCATGTGGCCTTCAAAAGCATAAACATGGAGCCTACAAAAAGCAAAAGCCCTACGGCTGTGGGCCGGTCTAACCCGGACGTCATGCGGGTTCATGAATTTCTCGGCCAAGTTGAACAAAGAGATATTATCCCCGTCCAGCATACGGGATACCTCCATGTGAGAGAGTCCTACAAATTCCTGTAGTTTCCTCCTGGGATCATGAACGGAAAACGGGACAGCAGGACGAAGTAAAGGGTTCCATCCTCCTAGAGCAGCAATTTCCTCGAGTATAGAACAAATCTCGTCCCGAGGAAGGGCAAAAACGTGATATGTGTCGTCCTAGTAGGACAGACAAGCATCAAGAAAATAATGATCCACCTGCATCTGACAGATCGTGAATAGCTGAGTAATACCCGCCTGATTTAAAGCTACCTTATCCGCGTCCCTAAATCGTCGGGACCAATCTTGCAGTATCGCGGTCAAACGATCAATACCCATGGCTAGATTTATTAGGAAGGACGGGAGTTTTCCTTTTAAGAAAGAGAAGATTGTGATAAGTACAAAAAAGTTAGAGTAGGAGATGTGTATTTATAACACCAAGCCCTGATAATCTAGGTTGCACCGATACTGACACGGACACGTATCGGACACGTGACACGGCATTCCAAATTTTGTAGAACACGGACACAGCAGGAAAAAAATCAATATACATATTTAAACACAGAGAATTTGAAGATTTTTATACCTAAGATATACGTTTGGTTACTTACACTGTCACAATTATCGTAAAATAATAAAACAAAAATTAAAGTCTTATGAATTTGAAGTTAAAAATCAAATCTTAAAAATTCAAACAATTGAACCACTATAATATAATTATTAGTTAGTTATAATGTGTTTATAACATCAATTAACCACTGTAAACCTACAATATTATCATTTATTAAATCCGGAACTCAATAAAACAACGTTAGTTATGTCCGAGGAGTCTCTAAATATTACGAACCGGGCCGGACACGTCTCCAAATATGATTAATCGTGTCCGATACGTGTCCGAATAAATTAAAAAAACCGGACACGTTTTACAGGTGTCCGACACGTATCGTCGTGTGTCCGACGTGTGTCGGTGTTCGACGTGTGTCGGTGTCCGACACGTGTGTCCGACACGACACGTTGGTTTGGAGGAGTGTCCGTGCAACCTAGCTGATAATCCTCCTACCTTTAGGATTCTTTAACCCGAGTGGGTCTATGCATACAGGCCCGATCTCAGTTTCCTCATATCAGTACAGGAATAAAGTCATCCCGAGCATTCCTACTCCTTTTCAAAAAAGTCAAAATTTTCAAAGTCTTCAAAAGAATTAAAAATTCGAAAATCCAAAATTTTTATTCCCCAGCGTTAGTAATGAACAGATCGTGAACAGCTGAGTAATACCCGCCTGATTTAAAGCTACCTTATCCGCGTCCCTAAATCGCCGGGACCAATCTTGCAGTATCGCGGTCAAACGATCAATACCCATGGCTAGATTTATTAGGAAGGACGGGAGTTTTCCTTTTAAGAAAGAGAAGATTGTGATAAGTACAAAAAAGTTAGAGTAGGAGATGTGTATTTATAACACCAAGCCCTGATAATCTAGGTTGCACCGATACTGACACGGACACGTATCGGACACGTGACACGGCATTCCAAATTTTGTAGAACACGGACACAGCAGGAAAAAAATCAATATACATATTTAAACACAGAGAATTTGAAGATTTTTATACCTAAGATATACGTTTGGTTACTTACACTGTCACAATTATCGTAAAATAATAAAACAAAAATTAAAGTCTTATGAATTTGAAGTTAAAAATCAAATCTTAAAAATTCAAACAATTGAACCACTATAATATAATTATTAGTTAGTTATAATGTGTTTATAACATCAATTAACCACTGTAAACCTACAATATTATCATTTATTAAATCCGGAACTCAATAAAACAACGTTAGTTATGTCCGAGGAGTCTCTAAATATTACGAACCGGGCCGGACACGTCTCCAAATATGATTAATCGTGTCCGATACGTGTCCGAATAAATTAAAAAAACCGGACACGTTTTACAGGTGTCCGACACGTATCGTCGTGTGTCCGACGTGTGTCGGTGTTCGACGTGTGTCGGTGTCCGACACGTGTGTCCGACACGACACGTTGGTTTGGAGGAGTGTCCGTGCAACCTAGCTGATAATCCTCCTACCTTTAGGATTCTTTAACCCGAGTGGGTCTATGCATACAGGCCCGATCTCAGTTTCCTCATATCAGTACAGGAATAAAGTCATCCCGAGCATTCCTACTCCTTTTCAAAAAAGTCAAAATTTTCAAAGTCTTCAAAAGAATTAAAAATTCGAAAATCCAAAATTTTTATTCCCCAGCGTTAGTAATGAACAGATCGTGAACAGCTGAGTAATACCCGCCTGATTTAAAGCTACCTTATCCGCGTCCCTAAATCGCCGGGACCAATCTTGCAGTATCGCGGTCAAACGATCAATACCCATGGCTAGATTTATTAGGAAGGACGGGAGTTTTCCTTTTAAGAAAGAGAAGATTGTGATAAGTACAAAAAAGTTAGAGTAGGAGATGTGTATTTATAACACCAAGCCCTGATAATCTAGGTTGCACCGATACTGACACGGACACGTATCGGACACGTGACACGGCATTCCAAATTTTGTAGAACACGGACACAGCAGGAAAAAAATCAATATACATATTTAAACACAGAGAATTTGAAGATTTTTATACCTAAGATATACGTTTGGTTACTTACACTGTCACAATTATCGTAAAATAATAAAACAAAAATTAAAGTCTTATGAATTTGAAGTTAAAAATCAAATCTTAAAAATTCAAACAATTGAACCACTATAATATAATTATTAGTTAGTTATAATGTGTTTATAACATCAATTAACCACTGTAAACCTACAATATTATCATTTATTAAATCCGGAACTCAATAAAACAACGTTAGTTATGTCCGAGGAGTCTCTAAATATTACGAACCGGGCCGGACACGTCTCCAAATATGATTAATCGTGTCCGATACGTGTCCGAATAAATTAAAAAAACCGGACACGTTTTACAGGTGTCCGACACGTATCGTCGTGTGTCCGACGTGTGTCGGTGTTCGACGTGTGTCGGTGTCCGACACGTGTGTCCGACACGACACGTTGGTTTGGAGGAGTGTCCGTGCAACCTAGCTGATAATCCTCCTACCTTTAGGATTCTTTAACCCGAATGGGTCTATGCATACAGGCCCGATCTCAGTTTCCTCATATCAGTACAGGAATAAAGTCATCCCGAGCATTCCTACTCCTTTTCAAAAAAGTCAAAATTTTCAAAGTCTTCAAAAGAATTAAAAATTCGAAAATCCAAAATTTTTATTCCCCAGCGTTAGTAATGAACAGATCGTGAACAGCTGAGTAATACCCGCCTGATTTAAAGCTACCTTATCCGCGTCCCTAAATCGCCGGGACCAATCTTGCAGTATCGCGGTCAAACGATCAATACCCATGGCTAGATTTATTAGGAAGGACGGGAGTTTTCCTTTTAAGAAAGAGAAGATTGTGATAAGTACAAAAAAGTTAGAGTAGGAGATGTGTATTTATAACACCAAGCCCTGATAATCTAGGTTGCACCGATACTGACACGGACACGTATCGGACACGTGACACGGCATTCCAAATTTTGTAGAACACGGACACAGCAGGAAAAAAATCAATATACATATTTAAACACAGAGAATTTGAAGATTTTTATACCTAAGATATACGTTTGGTTACTTACACTGTCACAATTATCGTAAAATAATAAAACAAAAATTAAAGTCTTATGAATTTGAAGTTAAAAATCAAATCTTAAAAATTCAAACAATTGAACCACTATAATATAATTATTAGTTAGTTATAATGTGTTTATAACATCAATTAACCACTGTAAACCTACAATATTATCATTTATTAAATCCGGAACTCAATAAAACAACGTTAGTTACGTCCGAGGAGTCTCTAAATATTACGAACCGGGCCGGACACGTCTCCAAATATGATTAATCGTGTCCGATACGTGTCCGAATAAATTAAAAAAACCGGACACGTTTTACAGGTGTCCGACACGTATCGTCGTGTGTCCGACGTGTGTCGGTGTTCGACGTGTGTCGGTGTCCGACACGTGTGTCCGACACGACACGTTGGTTTGGAGGAGTGTCCGTGCAACCTAGCTGATAATCCTCCTACCTTTAGGATTCTTTAACCCTAGTGGGTCTATGCATACAGGCCCGATCTCAGTTTCCTCATATCAGTACAGGAATAAAGTCATCCCGAGCATTCCTACTCCTTTTCAAAAAAGTCAAAATTTTCAAAGTCTTCAAAAGAATTAAAAATTCGAAAATCCAAAATTTTTATTCCCCAGCGTTAGTCATGTTTCACCTAAAGGTTGCATGCAAATTCTATGTAACTGTACACAGGTATAACTCAAGGCTTCAGAAGCAGGCCTGCGCAACTCACTAAACTCCCCAGCGGAAAGCCCGAGGCGGCATTTCTCCCAAAATAGCATGGGATGCGCCAACATACAGGTGCACCCAGGACTCTGAAGGAAAGTCTGACTCCCCACGGAGCTATAACCACCAACTCAGGTATGATTTCTATCTTGTGGCTGGCGAGCCCTTTCACACGAGTCTAATGGACTATAAGCGACCCAACCGGAAGTCTGTCAGGTCTTAATCCTTGATTGACCTGGTAGCTACTTTGACTTTCGCCTTGTCCAAGCCTCAGTCAGAGTGGGGGCTCTATAGACACCCACATTTGGCTGCCAGGTGTCTATAGCAGTTTCCGATAAACACCCGATGATGATCGGACGCAAACGTGCTTTAACATACTCGAATATGGGCTCAAAATCATTATTATTTGGCTTGGGCTTTTTACGGAGTACAAATCTCACAAAACCAACCTCAAATTCAGGCCCAGTGAGTCGTTTCCAATCAAATAAGACTAATTTGGGTCAAAACCGACGCCGAGGGTAAAACTGTCTTTTGGCAACCGGGTCAAACCCCGGTCAAACTCATTTCCAAGACATAAAAAACAGCCATGAAAACTTCGAAAGTCCAACTCGAAGTCAAAAACCACAAAAGTATCAACTACAAAGAGGATCCAAGCTATTAAATCTCTTCATTAGAGATAAAATTTTATCTCTAAAAATTCTTTATCCGCCCAGACCCACTCGATCGAGTGGATCAGCCCACTCGGTCAAGTAGGCTCGCTAAACCGCGGAACCGGTGTCAGACCAGGCACTCGATCGAGTGCAATGCACTACTCGATCGAGTGGCTCTTTTTCTATCCAAAACCGAGGTATTTTCTTATAAATACCTCACCCCCCTCAACATAATTCACAACTTTTTTCAGCCATATTATTCACAACCTTGAAAACCCTTCTCCTACCTTAAACACCATAATTCTTCCTATATCATCTTGAAGCTCCCGTGCCTAAGCCACAACTAGACGAGCCCTATTCCGAGAATACAATGCATGTAGGTTAAGGGTGCCAAATTCAAACTTGCTTTCTCCTTTTTCTCTCTTCCCTTCTCTCGTCTTTCTCGTTCGACTTCTTCGTCGTCGTGTCATTTTTTTTATTCTTTTGTTTCTAATATCGTTATTAATATTATTAATATCTAATTAACGTTAAAACATCGCACATACATCGATTTATCAAAACAATTTCATATTGAGTATATCTAAAGATAAATCCCGTTCTAAGATCCTCCTAATCCCTTTACGAGTCGTAACAGAGGTCACATCCTTTCGAGGAGCGCCGCCCTAAACACTCAAGGGCCCAGTGCGATCGCGGATATTTATCGTTATCTGTACTCGAAATCACTTTTTTAAGGTTAGAACGAAACATGTTGATGCAAATCAAACATCACATAATCCGCAAGGATTAATTACGATGTCGTGACGCGGAGGGAATTATTTCGTCTTAGTTCAACTTAAAACGACTTATAACGTCTTTTCAAAAATTTACGATAATCGATCTCGTAATAATAGCATGCATATTACGAGCCTCAAAAATTAAGTTGAGTATAAATTATACAATATTTTTACGCGGATTAATGAATTATTGATTTAAGACCAAAGCAAATTCGAGACCGACGTTCCCGAAGCGAACTGCTTTTCGCACAGGGCGCACTCGATCGAGTGCCTCAGCCCACTCGATCGAGTGGCACCCCAAAAATTAGGCAGGAGGGTTTTAGGTAGGGCACTCGATCGAGTCTCTCCATGACTCGGTCGAGTGGCCACATTCACACGCCAAATCGTGAGCCCTCCACATACAATAAGCCTTATCAAATATTTTTATGACTTCGGTCAACACGTGTCAAGTCCATCACGTCTCTTACCCTTTTCAAAACCGTGCATCATGTCTTCTTATATCATCCATCATATTTACATTCCGTTATTGTTGCAATTGTTATACATTTGGCTTGTCGTATTGTATTTCCGGGTTGTATTCCGCCCGCGCATTTGTAATCTTTGTTTGAGTTTTATTTTTGTTGTTTGTTTTATTGTACTAAAACGAACTTCACATGCTAAAACAACTTCGACATAATTTAAAGATGCATTAAACGATGTAGATCAAACATATTTCACATGTTTAGTCAAAACCGCTGTTTGCATATCATTCAACCGAATTACTAACGCGCGTATTCTAAAATCGAACGATATCTTAGTAGAGGCCGCTAAAAGTGCGGGCGGGGTTGGGTGTCCTTTGTGGGCTTCCCAACACGTACTCTCACCCCTTACTCAGAACCGTGGTTTCCGGATGCCCGAAACCATTGGTGCATGAGAGTCAATCAATACACCGTAATCGATAATGTTGGTATCGGTATCGCAATGCAAAGGGAGGAACCCCATAAACTCTGAGATCGAAATGGGCCGTACTCCGTGCACGGCCCACCAAGATATAGAGTGGGTTCGAATGGGCCCGAACTCTCACAAAGTTTGGTGGCGACTCCAACTTCGATTTAAATTTCAACCCGATAACCATCTCACATGAGATTCATTCGTCTCCCCAACCCCGCGCGTGGCCGCGTCGAGGTGGACCTATGTCATGTCCACAGTTATTCAAAAGTTGATCTGTCCGGCTCAAGTTCAAAGGATCAAAATGATGCTGAAGTTACACCCATGAGCAAGGTTCAACATAAAAGGGATTTCTCTGCAGTTGAAGGTTCATGCATGTGAGAAAAAATAAGGTGGATTGGATGGTGAATCAGCAACCAAGCATGTGGAGAAACGTCCAAAGAAGTAAAACACTCAATAGTAGTCTTTCACCTGATAAAGTATTTAGTAGGTCATTATATAAGTATGAGTCTATTTGAGTTTAAGTTATTTTCTGTTCAACTTATTTCTCATTTGAGTTGTTTCCCATTTAAGTTATTTTGCATGTATTGTGTTAAAGATTTAAAGTTATGTGGATTACTTTTATATTTACAAGTTGCGTGTTGCAGTGTGTTACTGCTTTAAAATCAATTTAGGTAAAAGATGCATTATCATAATTTAAAGCCAGACAATTTTTTTCCTGTACAGCAGACCATGCATAGAAGTAAAGATAAACCAATAACCAAAATGCAATAGGTAATTGTAAGGGACAAAGTAATACTGAAATTGGAACTAAGACCAAAAAAAAAGTGTGTAGAGGGAAAATGCAGCAATTTTGTAACTGCTGCAATTTGAGAGTGTAAATTGTTTCATCTGGCAGTTCTCTTTGAAGGCATGGTATTAACTGTTTTGGTAAAAAATTACCGGGTCTACGATATCGGTTGCGGGTCAAAGCGATCGTCCTATAACTATGGGTTGACGAAATTGAACGAGTCTAGCAAGTAAAGGACAATGAAAAAAGAAAGGATGACACACAAAGTTTTGGTGAGGCGGAAACCCGATGTGGGAAAACCGCGGGGGGAGTCGGAATCCCACCAAAGTTTCACTATGAATGGAAAAAGAATGAGGAAGAGAATACAAATATGAGTGTTTATCTCTAGTTGATTGCTAGGGATTTTTGGTGTTGCTTATGCGTGGAGTAGGTGAGCTTGGATGATCCATCCTTTTACCTTTCCTCCCCTTTTATACTAATGCTGACCGTTGCCTCTTTATTTCCCCAAAATCTTCTCATTTAATCCCTCCTTTATTGCTCGGCTGTTACCGCCCTTGATTGCTTGGAATCTTGGCTTTTAATTCCCCTTTAGCAGTTACAATTTCTTCCTCCCTTATCCCTTGGTCTGCAGAAATCATGCTAAAATGTAGGAGTCGGTTTTTGACTATTTCCTGCTTCATACCCGTTGGAGTGGGAATGGGTTGTTACACTTGTTGGGCTGTGTTGTTGCTTTTCCTTGGTTCGGCCCATCTCCCTTATTGTTGTATCCTTTCCTGGCCCAATAACGTCGACTTTTGTCCTTTGACCTTTGTCCTTCGACCTTTGACTTTTGATCTTTGACCCTCGGCTCTTGATTTTGACTTCTGACCCTCGGCTCTTGACTTTGACTTTGACCCTCTGACCTTTGACCTTTTGATCGACCACTCGTAGCATGCCACGTTGCATTCCGAAGGTGCAAGTTTTTTGCCCGAACAAATGCCCCCAAATTTCTGACTAAAATCACATTAGGCGGGAATTTCCGTTTGCTTCAGTTGTAGGCAGTTGGCTCTGCTTCAGCTAGCCTTGCTGGTTCTAGGAGAAGGCGTAATCCGTCCCCTCTCTCAGAAATTACTCCTGCAGAAAGTGGACCTCTGGTGGCAGACATTTCTGAGTCTACCTCTTATTCTGCCTCCAGATTCGTTGATGATGTTCCTGCTAGAGTGGTGCTCAAATTTCCTGAAGGCTTTGGTACGTCCAAGTCTGCAGAGGATATGACTTCCCTGGATCAGATGCTACTTCCTGGTCCCAGGTCTGTGCTAGAAAAGGGTTCTCTGAAGGAGTTGGACTTGGTTTGCAGATTTGTTGGCGGAGGGATCTGGTTGTAGAGAAGAAGCGACTAGATGAGGAGTTTCCTGTGGCGCCTGACCTGGATGCTCTTTCTGATGTGGAGGCGGAGGATCAGAAGGAGTCCGTTGATTTCCCTGTTGCTGACCAGGAGGCCGATGGGCAAGAGAGTGTGGACCAGGAGGATGTCGTTGATGATCCTGGGAGAGGTTCTGTTGCTGTTCATCAGAGACCCAGGTTTCTACTGGAGGATCTGCTACAGTTCCGCCTCCACCAGAGGAGAATGTCCAGGCTGTGGACCAAGTTCTGCTTAGAGTGATGATACTCCTCTTTTGTTGAACTTTGTCTTCGGCTTGTGAACCCTGCGTGGTGTGAACTTCTGTTAGTGTTTGCAAAAAAATTATGTGGTGACCTTGCTTTTGCTCAGGGGAGCGAAGTGTGTTAGTATTTTGTGGCACTTTGTGCCTTAACAGAAGGTCGTAATCGTTTGCTTTTGATCGTGATTGTTTGCGTTTGATTGTAAACGTTTGTTGTAGTTTTGTCTAACTACCTTCTGTTGTATGCATGCCTTATGTTTCTATGGTCGACCTTTGATATAGTGGTGGCCTGAGGTTTAGTTCGCCCACTCAGTCGGAGGTGCCACGCTTTGC
Organism: Agrostemma githago; assembly: GCA_958450325.1. Taxonomy (NCBI): domain Eukaryota; kingdom Viridiplantae; phylum Streptophyta; class Magnoliopsida; order Caryophyllales; family Caryophyllaceae; genus Agrostemma; species Agrostemma githago. Next base: position 39,980,729 of record OY288241.1, on the reverse strand, counting down.
GTGGGTGCTAAGTGGCGCAGGAGACTGTAATGTCCCGGTTGTAGGCACTTAGTCACAAGACACACGCCTCTGTAGAAATTGTGCACTCCACCAGATTAGTCACCAGCTCCTAATTTGGGAAAACTGAAAAAATTTGGCAAAGATGGGAGACGCAATATTTGAAGACATATGTGGAAAAAATCGAATTTCGAAAATATATGAAGAAAGAAAATCAAATTTTGAAAATGTATGTAATAAGAAAATCAAACTTCGATGCCAAAGAAAATTGAATTTTGACGACACATGTAAAAAGGAAATTAAAATTTTATCTGATTTAAATATGCGGGAAAAATTTTGAATTTTGCTAAAAGAAAGAAAAGAAAACATAAGAATGACAGAAAAATTTAAATACATGTTTGTAAGGTTTGAAAAGATTAAACCTGGGTGCTAGTGGAGGTGCACCTGGCAGAATAGATGGCACGTTTCTAGCGGCTGTGGCCCATGTTTCTGGCGGCAGTGGCCCAGATTGCTGGCGGCTGTGGTCCACTTAGAAGAAGTATTTCTTTAGGTGTACGATGTTCCATGGCTTTTGGATGATTTTCCCCTCCATGGTCATAAGTCGGTAGGCTCCGTTCCCAACTACTATCTCCACTTGATAGGGTCCTTCCCAGTTGTAGGCGAACTTTCCTGCTCGCTGGTTCCTGGTGTTCTGGAAGACTTTCCTGAGAACTAGGTCTCCCTCTTGCAGAACCCTGACTTTGACATTATTGTTGTAACTTTTGGCGACTGTTGGTCTGTAGGAGGTCATCCTTATCTGAGCATCTATTCTGAGCTCGTCTATGGTGTCCAAGCTATTTTTCATCTCCACCTGGTTCCTTTCCTCCGTTATGCAACCATATCTGTGGGTGGGCACTCTTACTTCTGAAGGGATGACCGCCTCAGCACCAAAGACCAAGCTGAAAGGTGTTTGTCCTGTAGCCACCTTGGGTGTAGTTCTATCAGACCATAGCACCAAGGGGAGTTCCTCTGCCCATATGCCCTTGCCTCCTCCAGCCTTCTCTTCAGGTTGTCTATCACAATTTTGTTGCTAGACTCCGCCTGACCATTAGACTGAGGGTTTCTGGGGGTAGACTTGCTTAGTGTGATGTTCCACCGGGCGCAGTAGGCCTCCATCGTGTTGCCAATAAACTGGGATCCGTTGTCGCAGATGATTTCTGAGGGAATGTCAAACCTGCAGATAATGTTACGTTTTATTAAGGATATAACCTGTTTTTCAGTCACCTGAGGGAATGCTTCTGCTTCTATTCACTTGGAGAAGTAGTCCGTCATGGCCAACATGAAGACTTTGTTTCCCGGAGCTCTTGGTAACTTGCCAACAATATCCATCCCCCACTTCATGAAAGGCCAAGGAGAGATTACTGGATGCAATGGCTCTGCTGGCTGGTGGTTGACTGGTGCGTGTCTTTGGCAGGCATCACATTTTTTGACGTACTCTATAGTATCTTTGCGCATTGTTGGCCAATAGTAGCCCTGGCGGAGTGCCTTGTTGGATAGACTCCTGCCCCTACATGATTTCCACATTCACCACTGTGGAGGTCATGCATAACGACTTCTGCCTCCTGCTGACCCAGACACCTCAGGTATGGTCCAGCAGTTGACCTTTTGAACATGACACCGTCAATGAGGGTGTATCTAGATGCCTTCATTCTAAAGCTCCTAGCTTCCTTCTTATCTGCTGGCAGAATGTCATTCTGTAGCCACTCTTGGTAAGGTTTCCTCCAATCTGAGATTTCTCCTTGTCCTGTTGTGGTGCTGCAGATTCCTGCTTCCTGTAACCACTGCAACCCCTTGATGAACTTTCCCCTTCTCCAGGCATCTTATGTTCCTGTGTATCCTTCCAAACTGCTGGCTCCAGGACGTGGACAATGGGTGTGGTGGAGACTACTCCAGGTTTGAATGTTGCCCCTAGGGTGGCTAGGGCGTCTGCTTCTGCATTCTTGTCTCTCGGGATTTGGCTAATTGAGAAGGCTACGAATCTGAGGGATAGATCCTTCGCCATTTCAAGGTAGGCCATCATCTTGGAATCCTTTGCGGCATACGAACCATTCACGTGATTTACTATCAACTGGGAATTGCTGTATACCTCCAGACGCTTGATTTTGAGGTCTAGGGCCAGCTGGAGACCTAAGATCAAAGCTTCATATTCTGCCTCATTGTTTGTTGTCCGGAATTCGCACCGTACTGCTTGGACTATGAGATCCCCTTGAGGTGACTTGAGAACTATTCCTGCTCCAGATCCTCTCATGTTGGAAGCGTCATCTACATTTATCTTTCATACCTGTTCACCCTTGTCTTCTTCCAGGAGGAGGATGTCTTTCTCTGCCTGGGTCTGCAGTGCTGGGCTGAAGTCGGATACAAAATCTGCCAACGCCTGGGACTTTATTGCTGTTCCGGGGACAAATTTCAGGTCAAAGCCGCTCAAGTGCATGGACCACTTGGCCATCCTTCCTGACAACTCAGGTTTTCTCATAATAGTTTTCAGCGGGTAATTTGTTATTACGGAAATAATATGCGATTCAAAATAAGGTCGAAGTTTATAAGATGTCGTAACAAGTGCAAGTACGAGTTTTTCAAGGGATGTGTACCTGGTCTCTACAGGAAGCAGAGACTTACTGACATAATATACCGGGTGTTGTGCTCCCTCGTGTTCCCTCACCAGTACTGCACTAACTGCTACCTCGGTTACTGACAGGTATAGGAAGAGTTGCTCTCCAGGTTCTGGTTTTGATAGCAGAGGTGGAGTGCTGAGGTAGTGCTTCAGGTCGCTGAACGCGTTCTCGTGCTCTGCTGTCCAATCAAACCTTTAGGCTTTCTTCTGGATATCATAGAACAGCCGACATCTATCTGAAGACCTGGAGATAAATCTGCTCAGAGCATCAATTCTTCCAGTCAGCCTTTGCACGTCTTTTGGCTTCTGTGGGGATTCCAGCTGGAGGATGGTCTTAATCTGCTCTGTACTAGCTTCAATTCCCCTCTGGGTCACCATGTACCCCAGAAACTTCCCACATGACACTCCAAATGTGCACTTTGAAGGATTTAACTTCATCTTGTATTCCCTCAAGGTGTTGAAGGTATCCTCCAAGTGTTTTGTATGTTGCGAAGCTTGCTTTGACTTGACGACCATGTCGTCAATATATACCTCCATTGTGTCCCCAATATGTCTCTTGAACATCTTATTGACTAGCCTCTGGTAGGTGGAGCCTGCATTCTTCAGACCAAAAGGCATTACATTGTAACAATATATACCTCTCTCAGACCTGAAGGTTGTCTTCTCCTGGTCTGCTGGATGCATCTTGATCTGGTTGTACCCACTCCATGCATCAAGAAAGGTTAGCATCTCGTGGCCTGCTGTAGCATCTACCATGGCATCTATATGTGGTAAGGGGAATGGATCTTTCGAGCATGCTTTGTTCAAGTCGGTGAAATCGACGCACACCCTCCACTTGCTATTCTTCTTTGGGACCACCACCACGTTAGACAACCACTCTGGGTACTTCACCCCCCCTGATTTTTCCAGCAGCCAACAAACTGTCCACCTCCTGATTTATGACTTGATTTCTTTCTGGGGCAAACTTCCTCCTCTTCTGCTGGACTGGCTTGTAGCTGGGATCCACACTTAGCCTATGGGTTATAATGTTGGGGTCTATACCTACCATATCATCATGCTACCAATCAAAACAATCCATGTTAGTTTTTAATAATTCAATGAGGTTTTGCCGAATATTACCTGTACACTCTGATCCGATCAACACTTTTCGCTCCGGGTGTTGCTTGTCCAAATTGACTTCATCTACTTCCGCCTGAGGTGGTTCGACGTACCCCTGCAGAGGCAGGTGAAGGTTCTGTAATTGCAATGCTGGGGGACTCGCTGTCTTCTTAAGAGCCACCCTGTAGCAATCCTTGGCCTCTCCCTGGTCTCCACTGATCTTCTGCACTCCCCAGAGTGTAGGGAACTTCAAACACTGGTGGTAGGTGGAGGTGATTGCCTTCATTTCATGGATCCAAGGCCTTCCTAGAATCACGTTGTAGGTGGAGGGCCCATCGATGACTAGGTACCGTACTTGCTTATTTACTCCTCCAGCGTAGGTAGGAATGAATGGTGATCTCTCCTAGAGAGTGTTTGGTTTCACCACTGAAACCCGCCAAGGGAACCGCCTTCTTGGTCAGATCCTTCTCGCTGAACCCCATATCCTGGAGAGTCTCCAACATGATGAAGTTGACTGAACTCCCGGTGTCCACCAGAATCTTCTTCACGGTGCAATTCCCTATGGAGAGAGTAATTATTAATGCGTCATGGTGCCTCTCTAGAGTAGCTTCTGCATCAGTTTCGTCAAAGGTGATAGCTGGAAGATCCTTGCAACTGATTCTGCAGGAGTGCTCTGGTCTGTCTCCTCTGGTCTGAGAAGCATGTCTCTTGGCTGCTGAGTAGGTCAGCCCACATAATTCCAATCCTCCTGTGATCACATTGACAATTCTGGTACATATTGGAGGTGGAGAAGGCAATACTTGATCTGCTGCATTTATTCTGCTAGAGTTTCTGGACATGAGGTGATCCAGATTCCCCTGATCATACTGGAACTTAACCTCTCTCCTGAGCTGGACACACTCATCGGTATGGTGTCCGATGTCGTCATGGAATTCGCACCTCTTGCTGGCATCCCTTCGGTCATTGGTGTACTCCTGTCTCTTGGGCCACCTGACTCTGCGTCCTAACTCCCTCAGAGCCTTGAGCACCCCATCAAGGTTGGTAGAGAACCCATACTCACTTACTCTGGGTGGCAATCCTGGATTGTCCTTCCATTCTTTCTCCTCGGAAACCTTGCTTACATTCCTGGAGTAGGGCTTCAATCTCTCACCCCTTTTTTCTGTTGGCGCCTTTCTGGTGACATGCTCAGAACCATACGTAGCCCTTCTGGGGCCTGAATCTTCTTCCAGTCTGATGGCTGCCATTGCCTTGGTCTCCACATCCTCAAACGTGGCACACGGGTATTTTGTGAGGTCCTTGTATAGATCCGAGTCCTGGTAGAGCCCTTGGCGGAAGGCTTCTATGGCGGTGGGCACATCACATCTGGGGATGGTGACTTTCTCCTTGTTGAATCTGTTGAGGAAGTCACGTGTAGATTCTTCGAACTTCTGCACAACCCGATACAAATCACTGGTCTTCTTCTCTGGTTTTCTGCTGCTGGCGAACTGCTGGTTGAAGGCATTGACCAGGTCAACGAAGGAGGTGATGCTTCGGTTAGGCAGACCGACGAACCAATGAAGGGCTGCTCCTGACAGAGTGGAGCCAAACCCCTTGCACATGCAAGCTTCCTTCAGGGGCCCCGTAGCGGTCACCACCATCATCTTCTGCTTGTACTGGTTGATGTGATCTAGGGGGTCTGCAGTGCCATCATAAAGCGTCATGGCTGGTGGCACGAATCCCTTGGGTACAGCAACACAGGCTAGATCATCGATGAAGGGTGAATCTGCGTAGCTGTCTCTAGCTGCTCACTCCCCCACACTTAACCCTTACTCGCCCTCGAGTAAGCACATACTAACTACTATACTAGCCGAATGGGTATTAGCGCACCCTACGCCCTTTCAACTCACGCGAGTGCACTTAGAGGAAAAGTGCACTCCGCAAGGCAAGTCGGGTCTTGCGACAAAACCGCGGATGCAACCGGACACAAGACACACAAACAAACAAGCATACAAACAAACACACAAAAGGTTGCACTCAAAAGAAAAGAAATACCGCTTCCCTCAAACAAGCGGTGAAAGAAGCACCGGTTTAGGACTCGAGGCAAGTGACAACGTTCCCGAGCTAGCAATACAAATCAAAATGGACTAAACCCTAATAGTATGACGATAAAGCAACAAAAAACGTTGGTAACTTACCTAGGTCCTCCTAACTTTCTAAAAACGTACTACGGGACGATCGGCGGAGTGGGAAGTGATGATCCACGGTGTTAGTCGACACTGTAGGTAAGTGAGACCCCGCCCTCTTTAGCAAAGAGCCAAGAGGGTCGTCCCATGCCCGAAACCGCCTAACTAGTCCAAGTAAAAAGTGGAAAACATGCAAAATGAGGGAAGACCGACTAATGCCGCTATCATCCTTCCTCGGGACTCGGTCCTTTGGTAGGCTCTTCGCGGCAAAAGTTGGAAAAAGGCTTATTTTTGTGGGGTTAAGATCTTTTTGTGAGACGATTTTCTTTTGGCATTTTCTCTTTTCTTTTGCATTTTTGCCTTGTTTTGCCATGCCATTCTTTTTCTTCTTTTCTATTTTCTTTTTGGCTTTTGTGCCTTTTCTTTTTCTTCATTCTTTTCTTTCTTTCATTTTCTTTCCTTTGCCCTTTTTGGCAAGATTTGGCTTTTTGGCATTTCTTTGTATGACAAGAGAGAGAGGAATCAACAATTTGCAATTTTATTGTGTGGAAATGTGTGGGAGGTAGGTAAATGGGTGAGTCGGGACGGCGCCTTCCCTTCAAACCCACAAAAAGTGGAGAACTTGGACTAATCAAACAATCCTAAACATGGTCACCTAAGGGACGAGACTCGGTAACCAAGGCCTTTTCACACCGTGGGTGGTCATAATGGTCAAAATGCAAATCCCGTAGTAAATCCTTAGTAAGCTAGGTGGACTCAAGGTAAAGGACCAACGAATTCATTGATTTAGGGTCATTCTACTAGATTAAAGTCCAAGACTCGATTTGTGCTACTAAAAAGGGAAAGTAAACACTTGCACACTAGCCTCTAAACCGGGTTTTCGAAAATGGTTTACGCACAAGACACACAACAAAACACAAAACAAAGACTCAACGAAAACGAAAGAAAAAAAGAAACAAAAGCGACGAAACAAAAACAAAACAAAACAAACACATACATAACACAAACACCACCTCTAGCTTCCAAATGAGCCACCAAATCATCCACACTTTACAAAGCTCCACCCGAGCACACAACATCACAATCTCCTCCAAACTCCGCAAGAGGTAAAGAAGAAAAAGAGATAAGATGTTACCGAGAATCTTGAAAGCCTTCCAAAGTTAATGGCGATTAAAGCAACCTATAAAGGAAAGGGAGGCAAAACACGCACACAAAACAAATATACGGCACAAAGACACAAGAAGAAAACACACAAAAGAAAAATCTTTTTGATTTTTGTGAAAAAATTTCAAATTTTTATGGATTTTAAAGATTTTTTTCAAAAACTAAGAAAATAAAACTAACTACGCTAGAATATCGCTCCCCCACACTTAAACCGAGCCATGTCCTCATGCTCGATCGTAGTGTGCGAAGAGACAAAAGAAAAAGAAAAGAAACTACGAAAATAAAGCTAAAAATCAAAAAGTAAAATGGAGAAAAGAGTAGAATGTGTCCGGCCGGGGTGTAGTCAAGTCACCATGGGCCGAGACAAGAAAAAGATATGGATGGGGGAAGAAGATAAAAAGAAGGAAATAAAAGGAAATGGGAGGGGAGGGCTAGGTGTAATCAAGTCACCTAGCCCGGATTCCGCCTAAATCCGACTAAATCCTACAAAAAGGTGAAAATCTTGAAAATTTTGGATTTTGAAATGACTCTCGATGTAGTCACGTCATCGAGAGTCGGGAGCAAGCACACCAAGGCCTCGAAGGCCACCATGACACAAAGGATAAGAGGGAAAGGGAATAAACAAATGAAGACAAGCTATATAAACGGAAAAGAGAGGATAGTTGCCGTACCATACGGTTACCAACTCACTCGCTCCATCGTCTCATAAGTCAATATAGTCACTTCGCTTGTCCATGTCGTCGTTATTCCTCTCCAATTGCGATCCGGTTCCATGGTTGGGGCACAAAGGCAAAATGAGGCGGGTTTTTGATGCGAAAATCGGTTTGAAGTGAATAGGAAGTGAGGTGAAAACGTGTATGTGAGGTGTAAGGGTCATACAATGAGAGTAAGGACATGTAGGGAGGTTGGGAGGGGGTATAAAGTGGTTGGGTGGTCTCAAACAACGAAGAAAAGAGCCAAAGGAGGACAGGGGGTCCATCCCAGTCGGGATGGGTGGTCCCGATCGGGATGACTGTCTCGTCCCGGACGGGAAAGAAAAATCCCGATCGGGAAGGGCTCACAGTAGTCGGTCCAACTTGCACCTCCAACCCGAACGGGAAGGAAAAATCCCGATCGGGATTTTTCACCATCCCGAACGGGAAGACCTATTCTAGGCCGGGAAGAGTCTCCTAACCCTCTATAACTCCCAAAAGCTTGCTCCAAGCTTCAAAAACCGACTTCCCTTCATACAATACAAGCTCCAACAATGACCACTCCTCCCTAGGAGGCATTTCCACTTCACGCCTATCACAATAAACTCAAATAACACATCAAATTCCCTCCCTCACAACGCTCATCAATCATCCAAATAATCAAGAATTTCACAAAAGCAAACAAACTATAAGGGAAAGAGATATATACAAAGAGACGGTTCTTGTGGAACTCCGTCAAACCAAGGTGGTACATTCTTCATTCTTTTTTCAACAACCAAAACTAGTTCCATCTCCATCAAGGGCACGAAGGAACAAGTCGAAGGCCCTAGCAAAGTCTTCAATCAAGCTCAAGATATAACCAACCACATACCAAGGCTCTTCATGGCCTTGCCTTGACGTTCCCGGGGCATCCCTATCTTCCAAGTTCAACGATTTGAACTTGTACTTTTGGTCTTTGGGGACATACCCAAACGTCCACCGGTCTTCATGTGGCCCCAAGGGAGGCTCATCCTTCTCCTTGCTTTTCATCTTGTCATCAAGCCCATGAAATGGGCTCTCATCCTCTCCAATCTTGGAGTCATCATCCTCAAGTACATAAGAGCTCTTGTTCAAGCTTTGTCCCGACTCTCCCCCCTAGATCGATGTCTTCGGTGGCTTGGATCATGTTGCATGACTCATCATTAGTAGGCGAAGTGTTACCTTGAAGGTCAAACACTAACTTCTCTTCGCCTAACTCGAATGTGATCCTACCATTCTTCACATCAATCATAGCACCGGCGGTGTGTAGAAATGGGCGTCCAAGAATAATGGGAGTGATGGCATCTTCCGGCATATCGAGCACGATGAAGTCAACCGGAATGAAGAACTTACCGATTCTCACCGGCACATCCTCTAGCATCCCCAATGGTCGGTTGAATGAGCTATCGGCCATTTGGAGCGTGATAGAAGTACTTTTAAGCTCCTTCATCCCAAGTCGGCAACAAATAGAATAAGGGATGATGCTCACACTCGCACCCAAATCGCATAATGCTCTATCGATCTTGTAGTGCCCTATGGTGCAAGGGATCGAGAATCTACCCGGATCCTTCAACTTCGGAAGCGTAGAACCTTGAATGAGCTCGCTCACCACTCTTGTGAACGCAACGGTCTCTTCCTTGTCGACGGATCTCTTCCTAGCTCGGTAAATGGGACACTAACATCCAATTTCTTCACAATACTAAGGAACTTGTCATATTGAGAGTCTACCTTAGTCTTCATTTGCCTTGATGGGTAAGGCAACTTGATTTGGTATTTATTTTGCTCAATCGGGGTAGACTCTTCAAATGACACTTTCTTTTTACCCTTATCTTTAGCTTGAAGTGGGGGAAGCTTGTCTTGTTGAGGTTTCTCAACCTCCCATAAGACTGGCTCCTCCGTTGGATTATCAAAGCTTGAGCTCTCTCGAGTTGGAGGTGTCATTTTCCTTGTCGGTTCTTGGATTGGCTCTTGCTCACTAGGAAATTGAGGGGATTCATAAGATGTACCTCTCCTTGTGGTGATGGCATTGACATGCTCAAATTTTGGTGTTTCGCCTTGAGAGGGTAGTTGTCCTTTTTGTCTTGAGGAGCTCCCCGAAGCAAGTTGAGATACTTGAGTTTCAAGCATCTTCATACGGGCATATCTTGTCGCGTTTTCCCCTTGAATATAAGCAAAGAGCTCTTGATGGTTTCTTGTTATGTCCATTTGACTCTTTTGCATATCCATCATAGATTTTTGAATATCGAATCCCCGTGGTGGAGATGATGGATTATGCGGAGTATCGGTGAGGGCTAATGGAGTACCATAGTCATGAATAGGAGACCGGCTCCTAGGCTTGCTTTGTTGTTGATTGCCTTGAGTTGCTTGATGTTGACGGTTCCCTTGGAACCCATGAGAATTGCCTTGATTAAGGCCTTGATTGTTGCCATGGTTGTGGTTTTGATAGCCTCGGTTGAAGTTCCCTTGTTGGAACCCTTGATTGTTGTTGAATGAACCTTGGTTACTTTGCTTGAAGTTGTTGAAAGGCCTTGGGTTGCCTTGGTAACCTTGGTTGTTGTCCCTTAAGGGAGGTGGAACATAAGGACGATGTTGTTGTTGGTGTTGAAAGGCTTGTTGTTGAGGGACTTGATTGGAAGCTTGGTATTGATTAGAATAGGAAGCACCTTGCTTGAATGCTTGAAAGGCATTCACTTGCTCAATACTCCCTCTACAATTCATAGGGTCATGACCAACGATTCCACAAGTGTCACACATGCCATAATAAGGCAAAGGAGGTGCAAGTCCCAAAGCATTTACTTCATGAATTGAGGCTTGGTTGGAGGAACCGATGCTTTGGACTTGAGTGAGGTGACCTTGAAGCTTCTTGACAATGGATTCCATGTGCGTCTTCAATTGAGCCCCAAGGTCAATGCTTAATTGAGTTATAGCATCAACCTCGTGTCTACCTCCTCGATTTGCCTTCCTAGGCCTAGAGTATTGCGAATTATGCACCGCCATCTCTTCGATTCTCGCCCAAGTTTGGTCATCATCGACCTCGGTGAACCTACCATTGGAGCCCATGTTTATTATAGTTCTTGAGTCCTCATAAAGACCGTTCCAAAACTTTTGGACTAAGAACCATTGTGAAAGTCCATGATGGGGGCACGATCTAACCAAAGACTTAAACCTCTCCCAAGCTTCATATAGGCTCTCTTCATCCCGTTGTTGGAAACCGGTGATGGAGGCCCTAAGCAAATTAGTCTTCTCCGGAGGGTAGAAAGTTTGGTAGAATGCCAATGCAAGTTTCTTCCAAGTGTCGATGCCCATGGTTGCCCTATCGAGACCTTTAATCCATTGCTTCGCTTTTCCAATCAATGAAAATGGAAATAAAACCCATCGGATTTGATCTTGTGTAACCCCGGGTTGAGAGATAGCATCGCAATAATCGGAGAAAGTCTCCATGTGTTGGTGCGGGTCTTCGGTGGGCAAACCACTAAATTGGTTCCTTTCCACAAGTTGGATGAAGTGGGTCTTGGCCGTAAAATTTCCGGCATAAGCGGCTGGTAGAGCATTGGGTCCCGGCAAGACGTCTTCTGTGAATGTAGAGTGAGAGGAAAATTTTGGCATTGTTGGATGTAAGGGAGAAGATGGTGTAGACGGAGTTGAAGTAGATGTAGAGGGGGAACTAGGACTAGAATCTCCAAAGGGATTGGTGAAATTCCCTTCGGCTGTCTCTCGAAATGCTTCCTCAATATCGCTTCCTTGAGCTTGCTCTTGATGGGTATTGCTTGCACTTGGTTGAGAGATCCTAACCCGGTTAATCGTCCGTTGGCGAAAAGCTCGAAAAAGCCTCTCCGGCTCTGGATTAAAGAGAAAGTATTCGCCTCCCTGCCTAGGCATACACTACACACTAGAACAAACGTGAGAACACCTAGTGCTTTATGGGCACTAGGTAACGACAATAAACAAGCACCACTAGAGACAAAGAGAAAAGAAGGCTAAGAAATCAAGAAAAACTAGGGAATATGCACAAGAGATGATAGAAGGGCACAAAGGAGGGTAACTAAGTCTAGAAATAAGCAAACAAAGTCTAAACAATGCACCGTCCCCGGCAACGGCGCCAAATTGATGGTAGGATTTGTCGTGGATCCCGCCACCAAATAATAATCGGCTACCACCTAACGGTAGTTAGGGTAAGTCGGGTCGTGTCCACGGAGACGGTATTGCAAGGTTTAGACTAAATCGGCCTAAAACGAGACTATGCTACCAAACAAACACAAAGAGCTACTAATTGATGAATTATGATGAGAGGAGAAGAAAGTAGACTAATGATGAACTATGATGAACTAGACTATCAAATGCTAACTAAGCACAAGCCAACTAGCAAACTAAGAGAATGAGTCTAACTAATAAGATGCATCAAATATGGAAAGAAGTGGGTTAGGTCGGGTTCATAAGAATAGTAGGGTGATCGGGTTGGTTATGGGTATGGGTGTCTCCTAGTGCTAGAGTCGGTCCGGGCTCTCGCAACTTAGACCGATGTCAAGGTGAGTCCGGGCTCTCGCAACTTAGACTATCCTCAACATTCTTCAACATGACCACAAACAAGACAAACAATGAGTGGAGGAAAACTAGCATGAGAAGCATGGCCACTACAACTCAAACAAGCATTTCAACAAACACATGGTGTGCTAAGTATGTGACTAATAATAAAGATTCACCCTTTACCCCTAATCAAACCCTAATCACCCATGTTCTACCCTTAATCCCCCTACTAACCCACAAATAATCTACTCACTCATAATCAAAGAAAAACTAGCAACAATAAGAAGAGAACACAACATCATAACCCTAACATTCATCATCAAAAACAATAACAATCAATAACAACAAACACTAATTAAAGATTCACACTTGATTCAATAACAAAGAATAAGAGTAAAGAAAGATTATACCAACACTAGATGAAGGAAAAAATAAAATCTTGCATAAATAAGAAACCCAAATCATCTCCAAGGTTGTCAATCTTGGATGAGTCTTCAAGCAACTTCTTAATACAAGAACTAATTAACTAAGATTAACTAAGAATTAAAGAAAGATTAAACTAATGAGAGGAGAATTTAATCTAGGGTTTATGTGATGTAGAGAGGCTTAAGATGGTCTAAACTAAGGTAGGTTTCATAAACAATACAAGAGGGAAGTATATATAGGGTTACAAGTGGGAAGGAAATGAAAGAAAAGACGCGGAACAAGGCTGGGACTTTCCCGATCGAGAAGGGAAATCCCGATCGGGAATCTTCAACTTTCCCGATCGGGAATTCTTGGACCCGGTCGGGAACGCTTGTCAGTGGGCGTCTTCTTTGTGCACCTTATCCCGATCGGGTTTTAGGCCTTCCCGATCGGGATGGGTCTTGTAGGCCTCCAATATGAACTTTTTGGTCCCTCCTTGCTTCTCATGGGCTTCCCATCGATTCTCGGGACTCGGGATCGGGTCTCGGAGGCTCGGGATTGGGTCCCAAGGTCTCGGGGTCGATTCCAAGGCATCGAATCATCGTTCCTTTACTCCGTTGGCTCCAAAATGTGCATGTATAGAGTCGGAATCGCTCCAACTCTTCCAAATCGGTCTCGGGAACCTGAAACGAACTAAAGGAAGCATAAGAAGCCCCTAAACCGCTCCCAAGGAGCGATTCTACAAGGAAAATGGGACCAAAACACTACAAAATAGGCACTACCAACCACACTTATCACTGCTCTTTCCAGGGGACGTGGCATTCCAGGAATCTTGTTGATCAGGTCTCTTAATTCCTTCAGTTCCTGGTACTGCTGATCTGCTGTGCTGACTGCTTCTGCAAGAGGGTTAGAAACAGGAAGAGAAAAGCTAAAAAGGAGTACTCCCTGTATGAGGTCCTCCAGGATGTTGACTGCTAGGAGGAGGCGGCAAAGGTATTGCTGCTGTCATGGATCCGGGCTGCCATTCTGACGTCTGCTAGAGTGGGATTCTGGGTGCTGTCCACACTCCTCCAGAGGGCTGGTTGTTGGATAAGGTGGTCATCCCTGGTGGAGTTACAAATTGCCATCTTGGCGCCTGGTGGACAGGGGTGTCTGCAAAAGATAGTGAGTTAGTTTCTCGACTTTCGATGTTGGAGAGAAGGTTACCTGTGGTAAGAGATCTGCCGGGTGTGGGGTCGTAGGTCAGGTAACCCAACCCTTGGGGTTCAATGACTGGGCTTGGTGGAGCCAATCCCAACTCCAGTCTGGTGACCAACTCTGAGGGGACTTCTCTGGTGGTCTTCCTGCTGGTCACTGACTCCCTGCGGGTGCTGGGCTCTCCCCTAAGCATCAGGGGCAGCATCTCTGGTGACTGTTGGACCGATGCAACTGGAGTCTTGTCTGCTGCCGAGATCCGAGACTTGATATCTTGGTTGTCCTTCTGCAGGGTTTTCACTGCCTGGCGCAGAGCATTGATTCCCTGGAGCATACTCTGCATCAGGTCTGGTGACCCCGCTCCACTGAAAGCTTCTCCTACGAATCCTCCTGCAGTCAAGGTTCTGGTTGGTACGCTTTCCTTCCTGGCCTTGGAGGAGCTGGTGACCTCAGAGGTTTTAGGCGTCGGAGGGGGCCTAGAGGCCGACAGCGTGGGTTTCACTGCCTGGCTGGTAGGAATTGCCAGGGTATGGGCCGTGAAAACTGGCTCCGCTGATCCTGGGGACGATCCTCCTCCAATGGGCTGGGTGGATGCTCCTTGACTGCCGGAAGAACTTTGGCCGGATCCAGTCATGACGACACGAGATTACTTCACGGTAGGGTTTGGCTTATAGGAGATGATCACTTTGCCCCACGGTGGGCGCCAAATTGTTTTGGTAAAAATTTACCGGGTTTACGATATCGGTTGCGGGTCAAAACGATCGTCCTATAACTACGGGTTGACGAAATTGAACGAGTCTAGCAAGTAAAGGACAATGAAAAAAGAAAGGATGACACACAAAGTTTTTGGTGACGCGGAAACCCGATGTGGGAAAAACCGCGAGGGGAGTCGGAATCCCACCAAAGTTTCACTATGAATGGAAAAAGAATGAGGAAGAGAATACAAATATGAGTGTTTATCTCTAGTTGATTGCTAGGGATTTTTGGTGTTGCTTATGCGTGGAGTAGGTGAGCTTGAATGATCCATCCTTTTACCTTTCCTCCCCTTTTATACTGATGATGACCGTTGCCTCTTTATTTCCCCAGAATCTTCTCATTTAATCCCTTCTTTATTGCTCGGCTGTTACCGCCCTTGATTGCTTGGAATCTTGGCTTTTAATTCCCCTTTAGCAGTTACAATTTCTTCCTCCCTTATCCCTTGGTCTGCAGAAATCATGCTAAAATGTAGGAGTCGGTTTTTGACTATTTCCTGCTTCATACCCGTTGGAGTGGGAATGGGTTGTTACACTTGTTGGGCTGTGTTGTTGCTTTTCCTTGGTTCGGCCCATCTCCCTTCTTGTTGTATCCTTTCCTGGCCCAGTAACGTCGACTTTTGTCCTTTGACCTTTGTCCTTCGACCTTTGACTTTTGATCTTTGACCCTCGGCTCTTGATTTTGACTTCTGACCCTCGGCTCTTGACTTTGACTTTGACCCTCTGTCTTTGACCTTTTGACCTTTTGATCGACCACTCGTAGCATGCCACGTTGCATTCCGAAGGTGCAAGTTTTTTGCCTGAACATTAACCACCCATGTAATTTACATCATTCACTCATTTTCCACAGTCAATTTACAATCATTTCCAGGATTCATTAAAGTTTAAAATCAAAATAAATAAAGATTGTAATATCATAAATTTAGCCCCTTAAGTGCAATGGAATACCAAGAATCTACCATTGTTAAGCTGAAAATGGAAAACACAGATGCAGCAAGTTCAAGCACGAACCAAGCAAGGAGAAGGGGCAAACGAAGCAGAGGTTACAATAAGTTTAAGGAAGAAACATTTTACTGTTGTTCAATTATGTATATGTTAGTTTCACAAGGATTAGGAGTATGTTAGAGTTTAAAACACATTCTATTACAACAGTAATAAATGATCAATAATGAATGAGAAAAAAGAAGTAGAAGTGACATGGTTCAGAAACGGAAGAAAAAGGAAAACAAACAAACCATTAAAAAAAAGAAAAAAAACAATATGAACCGGGTCTGACCTCACCTGAACCGGGTCTGACTTGACCTAAACCAGGTCTGACTTGACCTGAACTAGGTTTGACCTGACCTGAACCGGGTTGGTGTTTGACATGAACCGGGTTTAGGTTTAACTCGAACCAGTCTGAGACCTACCAAAAACTGGTCTAGATAGTCGATCAGAACCAGTTGAAGTCGAACCCATACCCGGGTTAGGCCAAACCTCGACCCGATTCAGGTTGGGTCATGACTAGGTCTGACTTGGACTTTAGTTGTTTAAAGTTTCATTTCTACATGGGTTTAGTCAATAAGAAACAGTTTGGTTTTTTTGGGTTTAAATGTTTGAGCTTGGAAAATTAAAAAAATCCAGCCCAGTAACTTTGATTACCATTTTAGAAACGGATTAACTTCATAATACCACAATTAATGAACTAATAATACTTAATGTATAAATCAAATTAATATTCAGTAAACAACACATGTTTATCGTATTGTGAAGGAAATATACCCAATTCTGATTCCATGTAAATCCTCCGATTGTGTGATGAACTCATTTTGTATATATATTTAACCCCAATTTTTTTTTTATTTTGGTTCGTTTTATGTGTCCTAGGAGTCGTTTTTCTAGCTTTTTATTCTTCTTTATTATGCCGGGTATTTTGTTTATGTTTTGTAGGAAACAAGACAAATGAAGGCGATTGAGCTATATTTGGACAATGACGAGAGTCGAGCCATGAAATCAATAAGGAAGAAGTAATAAAGGTTAGGTGAAGTGAAGAAACAATAAGAAACGACAAAGAAATAAGTTGAAAAGCTCAAACAAATGCAAATCGGGAAGAAAGAGTGATCGCTAAAACAAGGGTCAACTTCAACCGTGAATATCTTGAGTTCTACAACTCCGATTGATCTGATTTTTATGGCGTTGGAAAGATCTTTCTCTTAGCTTTCCAAAGGTATATCACACGTTCAAATCCGATAAGTAACGAAGAAAAGGCAAGCATTTCAAATTCGTCGTGCAGTACAGAGAAACCCGAACCGCTCGAGATGAATCCAAACCGGTCGGGACAACATTGAACCGGTCGGTTCAGGTCCAAACCGATCGGTTTGAAGCTGTTTCACGGGATTTTCAGTTTTTAGACTTCATAACTTACCATAACTCTTCTATTACGGGATATTCTTTTCTAATTAGTTTCTTCTAGTCATTAGAAAATCAGGAGTAATTACTCCTTATCATTATTAGTATATATACCCTCCTTAGGGTTAGATTTATGAGGACTTTCTCATTCAATAGTTTTAGACTACACTTTCTCATTCATTAGTTTAGATTTAATAACACTTTCTCATTCAATAGTTTTAGTTTACACTTTTCAGATTCATTAGTTTAATTTAGACTTTTTATTAGCATTAGAATTCTTCTAGTTTGTAATCCTACTTTTAGATCGTCAATCTTTCAGTTCTACGTAATTGGTACTTTTTCTTATTCTCTTATTTTCATATTGTTCTTTATTATGCTTAATTCTTTTATTGCTTTATCGTTTATTATGAGTAGCTAATTTATTTATCTAGGGTTGAAGGGGATCTATGTTAATTGAATTGGGGACGTTAGCTTGATTATTTGTTTAATTGATCATTCATATGTTATTGCCTTACTACTTGTCTTGTATTATTGTTTGATTAGTTTGAGACGTTGAACTAGTTGAATATTTAGGAACCCGAACCTAAGATCGAAAGCTTGGCAAGGGTAGACTTACAAGTAAGTGGGTAGGATAATCTGGTAAGTTCCGAGAGCCCGTCAGAATTTATACTAAGGTTGACATAAGATCCGAGAGGCCGTGTCTTTGCCCTAAATAACTGTGCTTGATTGATTGAATGAATAATTAACTTTACCCAATTTAATTGCATAGTGAACCGGAAGACCCTAGATCCTTTTAATATTGTTGGAACCTCTTAATTTACATTATTGCAGTAGTTTAGAAAAAACAATTTAAACAAATCGGATTTTAAATAGTTTAGAATCGATTATTAGATAATTAGCGATTTTCATCCGTTTCTCTGTGGATTCGACCCTTACTTACTGCTAGCTACCTGTTAGTTGTTTGTTAGGATTATTTTGATTAAGGTGAAACGACTTTAGCCTTGTCAATTTTGGCGTCGTTGTCGGGGAGACGGTTTGTATTATTGCTTATTATTTGTTTTGGGTTCTAGATTATTTTGTACATATATATATTTTTTTTTTATTTTGTATATATATATATATATATATTTTCTTTTTTTCTAATCATTACGACTATCTTCTACTTTCCTCAATTTAATCATGAGTCACTACATATTTATTGGGATAGACTTGAGTCTTTTATTTATCAAAGTGGCTATCATGTTGATATATAGGAGATGTGTCATATGATTTATGATGGTGTGGGTGATGATGGACGGACTAATAAAGAGGCAAATTGCAAAGGGATGTTTAATTATATGCCTTACGAGGAGCGATGGGAACTCCTTAAATATTTAGCCCAAAACAGTGCTGAGTCAGAGAAGAGGTGGATTGCTTTCGTGGTGAAATGTAAGGTGATATTGCAAAAATTAACGGCTGCTCTACGTGAGTCAAATTTGAGAGTTGATTCTGCACCATCATCAACTGACTGTGTTGTGAGTACGTCTGGTGCACATGTTAAAGAGGATATTGACCTATTTGATGACGATGATGATGAGCCTTTGATTTTTGCTTTGAAAGTCCATTCTCTGGTCATTGAAGTTGATTCGGTTATGTTTGAAAATTTAATGATTCAATCTTTGACGGAAAATCCTGAGATTTTGAGCATTGTTAATAAGTCCATTTGTGATTCAATTGATGATTCTAGTCGTCCGCCTACCGAGCTTTCGTCCGAAATCACAGTGCCTAACTCATGTGAATCAAACTCTTGGAAAGCGGAGGTAGATGCGTTAGAAGCAGCGCTAAATCATCCAGGAACTCTCGAAACAGAAAATCTTGAGGTATATGGGATTGTGGATACACCCGTTGAGGTAATAAATCATTCTCATCCACTTGAACTTCCTCCTTGCCTCGATGATAGTACAAGTATTTCTCCCGTTTCGTATGAATTAATTGTGAAAAATAATATTGTTGATCTGAGAGGTATTAAGTTGTCTTACATGCCCGATAATTTACAATTTTATTTTCCACCATTTGTTGACGGCTGGAATTATATGTCGAGGACTTTAGAGAGTTTTCAAAGAAAGTCTGACAAGCTGAGACGATCCCTAACATTGATTTTATATGATGTCTTATTTGTATTTTGGTGCTACTTATGCTTCTGTTTAGCGCATGCGCAGGCATTTGATCTACTCCTGCGAGCCTTGACCTGCTATGATTTTGATACTGATGGTTATGAGCCTAATTCACCCCAAGTTTGTTGCTGGTTTGGGGGAAATTATTTGCAGCATAAATATATTGTCGGTACCTTTCCCTTTTCTCGCTTATTTTATTTTTTATTTTCGTTTTTTTTGTGTCTTCCTTTACCCGTTATATTTTTGTCCTATTTTATTTCTCTTGGTTCACAATGAGGACATTGTGTAATTTGGTTTGGGGGGATATTTTGTGTTTTGTGTATTTTTCTTTTGTTTTTGTTTTAATTTAAAAAATAAAAAAAAATAAACGTTTTTATTTATTTATATTTTTCCGTCTTTTCGTGTGTTTTAGTATAGAGTCATGTCGGCGATGATGACATTGCGTTTGTCGCATGATTTTCCCTAGTTCTTTGCTCTTTCTTGTGAATGACACTTATTTTCCGTTAATTGAATTTAGTATTTCTTGAATCTTGTCGCCGATTATGTTTTGAATGCCAAATGATTCAATTGACCTGTTGTCGAGTAAGCTACTTATATTGTGAGACTTAGAGCTTAAACTGATGACATTCATGATCAGTTTCATATAGGTTGAGAGTAGTACTCCTTATGAGACATGTAACATCAAATTGCATAAGCATGACATTCGTCTCTTAAATACCTGTATGCATTCGGTTTATGTTTGAGACATATGCAAAAGAGGCAATCCCCTTTCTTTTATCTAATTCCCATGTACTCCACATAGCCATAATTTGACCTGTTTTGACTCGTTTATTAACTACATGCCATATTTGCCTACCCTAGTCAAGCTAGTTGGTTAATTAGACGGAATTGTTTTTTTTTCGGGTGAAATTTGGTACTATGTCATGTTGATTGGAGAAGAAAAAAAATGATGAATGATTGAAAAAAATCAATGAAAGAAAAGAAAAAGAAAAGGAGATAGTTGAAAAAAAAGAAAAAAAAAGTGAAACAAGAAAAGGAATGTGTTTTTGCTATGAGAAAAGAATTGATCGCTCTGTTTTCGTAGTTGTTGGTGCGAAGCTGGTAATGAAAAGTTGAAAATAAAGTGCTTGGTACTACTTGTAATTCCTTTGATTGAAGTTGGTTAAGAATGGAATGAGTTTAGTTTGGTTACAGTTGTAGTAGCTTGACTTTTACCTCCACATATCCAAATCGTTTTGCCCCTTCTTACCCGATTACCCTCACTTTATCCATATGTAAGTCCTTGGCATGTGTCTTGGTCCGACTGAATGTGTATGTACGGTTGGTAGAGATTGATATCATGTTAGATTGCATACATGTTCTTATAAGTCGCATTTAGGTGAGTGTTTTGTCTTTCCGATTCTACATAAACTCACAATATTGCCCTTATTGAGTGCTGAGTGTAAACCGTGAGGAATCTCGACATAAAAGGTTATGCAAGATTAAAAGTTTGGCATTTGAATATTGATTGGAGCTTGATCTTTGGAATTCTCTACTCTTCATCTTATGCTTTAGAATTTGTTTCTTTAGCCTTAGTATCATTCGCTTATTAGAGTATTAGATTTGGGATGATGCATGTTGATGAAGTTAGCTCTAAGCCATTGTTTTAAGTCTTGTCCATCCTCTTTGATGATTGCTTTGCTTAGGGACAAGCAAATGTTTAGTTTGGGGGGATTTGATGAACTCATTTTGTATATATATTTAACCCCAACTTTTCTTTTATTTTGGTTCGTTTTATGTGTCCTAGGAGTCATTTTTCTAGCTTTTTATTCTTCTTTATTATGTCGGGTATTTTGTTTACGTTTTGTAGGAAACAAGACAAATGAAGGCGATTGAGCTATATTTGGACAATGACGAGAGTCGAGCCGTGAAATCAATAAGGAAGAAGTAATAAAGGTTAGGTGAAGTGAAGAAACAATAAGAAACGACAAAGAAATAAGTTGAAAAGCTCACACAAATGCAAATCGGGAAGAAAGAGTGATCGCTAAAACAAGGGTCAACTTCAACCGTGAATATCTTGAGTTATACAACTCCAATTGATCTGATTTTTATGGCGTTGGAAAGCTCTTTCTCTTAGCTTTCCAAAGGTATATCACACGTTCAAATCCGATAAGTAACGAAGAAAAAGCAAGCATTTCAAATTCGTCGCGCAGTGCAGAGAAACCCGAACCGCTCGAGATGAATCCAAACCGGTCGGGACAACATTGAACCGGTCGGTTCAGGTCCAAACCGATCGGTTTGAAGCTGTTTCACGGGATTTTCAATTTTTAGACTTCATAACTTACCATAACTCTTCTATTACGGGATATTCTTTCCTAATTAGTTTCTTCTAGTCATTAGGAAACCAGGAGTAATTACTCCTTATCATTATTAGTATATATACCCTCCTTAGGGTTAGATTTATGAGGACTTTCTCATTCAATAGTTTTAGACTACACTTTCTCATTCATTAGTTTAGATTTAATAACACTTTCTCATTCAATAGTTTTAGTTTACACTTTTCAGATTCATTAGTTTAATTTAGACTTTTTATTAGCATTAGAATTCTTCTAGTTTGTAATCCTACTTTTAGATCGTCAATCTTTCAGTTCTACGTAATTGGTACTTTTTCTTATTCTCTTATTTTCATATTGTTCTTTATTATGCTTAATTCTTTTATTACTTTATCGTTTATTATGAGTAGCTAATTTATTTATCTAGGGTTGAAGGGGATCTATGTTAATTGAATTGGGGACGTTAGCTTGATTATTTGTTTAATTGATCATTCATATGTTATTGCCTTACTACTTGTCTTGTATTATTGTTTGATTAGTTTGAGACGTTGAACTAGTTGAATATTTAGGAACCCGAACCTAAGATCGAAAGCCTGGCAAGGGTAGACTTACAAGTAAGTGGGTAGGATAATCTGGTAAGTTGCGAGAGCCCGTCAGAATTTATCCTAAGGTTGACATAAGATCCGAGAGGCCGTGTCTTTGCCCTAAATAACTGTGCTTGATTGATTGAATGAATAATTAACTTTACCCAATTTAATTGCATAGTGAACCGGAAGACCCTAGATCCTTTTAATATTGTTGGAACCTCTTAATTTACATTATTGCAGTAGTTTAGAAAAAACAATTTAAACAAACAGGATTTTAAATAGTTTAGAATTGATTATTAGATAATTAGCGATTTTCATCCGTCTCTCTGTGGATTCGACCCTTACTTACTGCTAGCTACCTGTTAGTTGTTCGTTAGGATTATTTTGATTAAGGTGAAACGACTTTAGCCTTATCATTGTGTAGTATTATCGCGTTCCCCAACCCTAGATCTGTCGAATATAGCACCGGAATTTGTTGCATGTCGGATCTTGCAACTTCGGTTGAACCAAAACCCTCCAATTAAACAACCTGGACTGAAATGCTATACTTTCGCCAATGTTGAAGAATCGTCACTATAGTATGACAGATTGATGGCTGAAATTAGGATAAGTTGAACCAGGTTTCGATTTTTTGGGGGAAATGTCAGGAATGTTTGAGATAAGTGACAGAGGGATGGGGAGGGGGTAGGTAGAGAGAGGTGGGCTATTTATGTGGGCTGTTGTTGGACTTAAAATGGGGGAGGGTTGTCTAAGGGTCAGAAATGGGGGAGGGTGTTGTCTAAGGGTTGTTTATGTGGGTTCACATGAATGAGTCCCCTGATTATGTTGGGGTGAGAATGGGTCGTTTTATCAGTCCATTACAATATATTTGTGTGGGCTGCTATTGGGCTCGAAGAATAAAGTTACCAAGTGAAAATGCGATTCGTTTTTGGATTGCACATCGTATTTCATTCGTCAGAACAATTGACGAGAGTAATATATGAGAGCATTTGTCGATAATTGTATTCATCGTCTCACAAGTGACTTATTATTTATTATTGGTACAATTTAACAATAACTTATTTGTCCTACGGTTGTAGCCACTGAAAATAGCTTGGTTCAGATGGGCCAAACATACGTACCTGGGCAAAATGTGTCAACCCTTCACGCTCCATTGGCCGATATTACAAACGGTATCCCTTTCTTGATTTTTCAATTTGTGTTCGACTCATGTTATTATATAAACGCACATGCAATTGGGTTGTACGTAAATACATTCATATATACATTCATACATACATACATATACATATATATATATATATATGTACACACACGTAGATATTATATTTTTTTATATAAATATATAAATATTTGTAAATGTATGTACATATATATACAAACACACGTGTGTGTCTGTGTATATATATTTACATATTTAATCGCGAGATACTATGGACTCCTTAAGTATGTATAACCTATGTTATATGTAGATTTTCAAGTACAGCATTCCCCGGTGTTGTCTTCTTCGTCTAATATTGGCTCTTTCCGTCGGTTCTCCACACCTAATACATATACCCCAACTCCATTGTCTACACTCATATTTGAACCACCTGTACTCACACCGGCCCAATAAGCTGTTAAACTAAAAAGGGCTAGGAGGCGTTTGTTAAATGCGCAAAAGAAGTTGTCTATGCGGTCACTCATTACAGATGCGAATGGTACTCTTACATCTTCATTTTCCAACACTAAGTAATATTTTTTGGGTTCTTTAATAAAATCCACTTCGAATTGCCTACACAACCTCGCCTCATATTTTTGTCTCTTCTTTAATCAGTTTTGCATTTGCAATTGTGATTTTTTCACACTCTACAACATTAGGTGCCCGTGCATCTACCACACCTTCCCTAAGTAACACAACAGATGTACACTCAGCTTCGGAGGAGGTAACGATCGTACCATCTCACTCTCATCCCCATTTTGAGGTTGGGTCAAACAGTGTTACGTTGTCAATTATCCCATTTTCCAATGAAGGTCGGAATATACATTGTATCTAACAACCTAATTTATTTATTTAAATATTGTCACTCATGGGATCGGTGTTTACATACTATATATATATTGGCTTGGAAGTAACAACTTACCTACTCTCTACCTTTACAATAGACAACATCTACAAAATATTGGGTTATTAGTGATCCAGAATATCAATGTGGAATGTGTGGAGCGCTAATGTGGTATGAGGAAAGAATTGGTAAAGATCGTGGCACGACTAAACCAAGATTTTCTTTATGTTGCTCGGATGGAAAGGTAACGCTACCGTATTTAAGTGAGCCTCCTGAATTGTTGAAGTCACTTCTACTTCGTGAGCATTGACTTAGCGCTACGTTATTACGAATATTCGGAAATACAATTGCGGTTGGGCATGGTCATCTCTTGGTGGCATCATCGATAAAACGGTGAATTGCGGACGTGGGCCATACACTTTTAGAATGGGCGACCAAAACGTACATCACATTGGTAGTTTGTTGCCTCCTGACGAATCAATGCCTAAGTTTTGCCAATTATACATTTTTGATACAAAGGATGAGGTGAACAATCGAATCAGTGCCTTAAGGTATTGACCTCAACTTCTGTTATAGCCCTACTTACATTTTTATATTAACTAAGTGTTTGGTTATTCTACTGTTATGTTAAGGGAGTAGTCACCTTTTTGACCTGTGCCCATTGGCATGTACATTTTTTTTTTCATAGTTCTGGCATCGGTCGTGGATTGAATCAAGAGCTTATATATGTACTTATTGAAGGAGATGATAGATGAACACAACCCACTTGCAAAAACGTTTCGTAGAGATGGGGATAGGTTGTCATCAGATATAGACGGTGATGTAAGTATTAGACTCATTTTGCGGAGATGCACTGACGGCAGAACTAATAATCGTCCGACTGCTTCGGAAGTTGCTGCTTTAATCGAAGGTGATATAGGGCCAGAGATGGAACAGCGTGATATTATCGTTGAAAAAACATGTGGCTCATTGCAACGTATTTCGAAGTTGCATCCATCATATCTTGCCCTACAATACCCGATGTTGCTTCCGTATGGCGAGGATGGTTTATGTCCTTACATTCCCCATAGCGAGGCGTCTCTTGGTATTAGCAAGAGTTTGAAGTTAAGCCACGTGAAGATGTGACGCTACATGAGTTTTTCACCTTTCGCTTACAAGATAGGCCTCGGGAACTCAAGTTCCCAACTTGGTCGCAAGTCGGTAACTTATTTCAGCAAGTTTGCGTTGATGGGTATATGATGGTCGAATCTCAACGTTTATATTTCTTGCACTTCAACCAAGATAAGCTCAGAGTTGAGAAGCTGAATAATATTGCTGCCGCAACTGAAGAAGGTAATGTTGAACCATTCTCAACTGGTGGTCGTTATGTAGTCCCAACTTCTTTCACATCTGGAGATGCTTTCATGAGGGCCAAGTATTTGGACACACTCGCTATTTGTAGGTGGTGTGGTTACCCAGACCTGTTCATAACCTTCACATGCAACCCGAAATGGCCAGAGATTGTACGATTCGTGTCTAAGTAGGGTCTTCGTGCTGAGGACCGCCCAGATATTCTGTCTCGCGTCTTTCAGGTGAAGCTGAATGAATCTATTCATGACCTGAAAGTTCGAGAAATTTTTGGTAGAACTAGAGCAGGTTAGGAACCTCTATAATGACTACTACTATTTATAGTAAATTGATTGTCTGAAGATATTCATTTTTACGTACATAATCTTTTCCTTCGAATTACTTGCAGTTATGTACACAGTTGAATTCCAAAAACGTGGACTCCCTCATGCTCATATTCTATTATTCCTTCATCGGGATGATAAGTTCCCAGAGGTATCAAATGTTGAGAGGATCATCTCTGCAGAGATTTCTGACGAACGACAAAACCCGATACTCCATGTTGCTGTGTCCGAGTTAATGATTCACGGTCCCTGTGGTGTCATGAACCCAAGCTCACCATGCATGTTAGATGGTATATGCATTCGCAAATTTCCGAAGCCTTTCAATGAAAGGACAACTGTTGACAAACATGGCTTTCCTATTTATCAAAGAAGGGACAACGGGCGTGTAATTTACAAGAATGATGTGCCTATTAATAATCGCTATGTCGTCCCTTATAATGCAGATCTAATTAGCAAATATTATGCACACATTACTGTGGAATGGTGCAATCAAGCTAGGTCAATCAAGTACCTTTTCAAATACATTAATAAGGGCTCCGATCGTGTCACAATGAAATCATTGTACAGACGGCGTAATAACCAAAATCAGATTGACGAGATAAAAAAATAGTATGACTGTAGATACATATCTGCGTGTGAAGTTATTTGGAGGATATTTGCTTTTGATATCCACTATAGGACGCCTGCTGTTGAGAAGTTGCAATTCCACCTTCCTGGGGAACAATCTGTGATCTTTGATGACGAGGAACCAATCGATGAGGTGCTTGAAGACCCCAGTGTCGGCATGTCAAAGTTTAATGACTGGCTACAGCTAAATGAGAGAGACCATGGTGCACGTGAATTGTTGTTATATGAAATCCCTCAACAATTTGTCTGGGATAGGAGCAAGAAGATGTGGAAGCGTAGGCAAAGAGGGTTTGCGATTGGAAGATTGCACCATGTGCCTCTAAAATGTGGTGAATTATTCTACATGAGAGTAATGTTGAACCACATTAGAGGTCCCAGGTGTTATGAGGATATTCGAAAGATTGGTGATGTTGTGCATTCAACTTTCCGTGAAGCGTGTTACGCACTTGCCTTGGTTGGGGATGACACAGAGTACATTGACGCCATCAAAGAAGCCAATTACTGGGAATCGGGTGTGTACTTAAGCCATTTATTCACATCGTTGCTTCTATCTGATTCAATTTCAATGCCTCATATTGTCTGGGAGAAGGCATGTGCTCTACTATTTGACGATATTCTTTAAAAACAACGCAGATTTTTACATAATCTAGGTTAGTTACATTACTATTACCTTCGCTTAATATACCTTCTCAATTATTAATTGACAACATTTGGATCATCATTGTAATTCTTGTTAAATTATGTATGACGCTCAATTGAATTTACCATCATAGTATTTGAGCAGTTAGTTATGTATGATCATTATGTTGTTTTGCATACCAGATTTAGAGTTTTCTGAGGAGGAGGTACAAAATTTAGCTCTCATTGAGATTGAGGCATCACTACGAAGCAATGGCAGTAGCCTGGCTAGATTTCCAGACATGCCTATTTCTGACGAGTCGATTATTGAATATCTTGGGAACACATTGGTACGAGACGAGCTAGCTTATGATAGGGCCGCACTGCGTCGAGAGTACGAAATTGCATTGCCCATGTTTACTACCGAACAACGCTCGATATATGATGAAATAAGTGCTGCAGTTGCAGCAAACCGTGCTGCTGCCTTTTTGTATATGGGTACGGGGGTACAAGAAAGACATTCATATGGCGCACTTTATGTACTGATTTGCGCAGCAAGGGTAAGATTGTTCTCACTGTTGCTTCGAACAGAATTGCAGCAACGTTAATCCCTGGCGGTTGGACAACTCATTCCAGGTTTGGTATTCCCATAAACGTTGTTGAGACGTCCACCTGCTCTGATATCAAGACAGGGACATTCTTGATCGAGTTGATAAAGAAAGCAAGCCTCATTATTTGGGATGAGGCACCAATGACACATAGACACAGCTTTGAAGTGCTTGATCGTAGCCTGAAAGATGTCATGCGTGTTGTTTCCCCAAGTAATGCTGACCTCACTTTTGGTGGGAAGGTTGTTGTCTTTGGAGGAGACTTTAGGCAAATACTTCCGGTTGTCCCTAGAGGTAGTAGGTCAGATATTATGCATGTCGCCCTATGTTTGAGCGAACCAGAAGTAGTATATTTGAGCTCTGGTGAGCTCTGTATGGATGAAGCACCTGCAAACACACCTAATACTCCCGCAATCGAATCACCTGCATGTAAACCGGATCTTCACTCAACCGAATTTCTAAATAGCATTAAGTGCTACGGTTTGCCTAACCATGAATTATGATTGAAGGTTGGCACTATGGTCATGCTCATTAGAAACATAAACCAATTTGATGGACTGTTTAATGGAACGCGGTTAATTATTACTGCCCTAGCGAAAAGAGTTATTCGTTGTAGGGTGCTAACAGGTAGCCACAGGGGTGACACAGTATCTATTCCTCGATTCTCTCTGTCTCCATCTGACTCAAGTAAATTTCCGATACGGTTTACAATACGTCAGTTTCCTATTTCAGTGTGCTTCGCCATGACTATTAACAAGAGTCAAGGGCAGTCGCTGTCTCATGTTTGTCTATACCTCCCTAAGCCTGTTTTCACGCATGGACAGTTGTATGTTGCACTATCAAGGGTCACTAGCAAGCGCAGATTAAAAATTCTTATTTATGATACGGAGAAACGCACTACAAACACTACTACTAATGTTGTTTATCATGAAGTGTTCCAACATTTGTAACGCTTTTTACTCTTATAATTTGTAGTGATGAGTTATTCCCCATGCGGTTATTTACAATAATATGTAACACCATCCGTGCAATTTGCACATGTCAAAACTAGTGAAGTAATGAAGTTAGTGTTTGGATATTTTTATTGAGAAGGGATTTTAATTTGTCTCGGAGGAGAGAAATGGATCCATCCTCTTTATTTTCGTCTACCCAACTTGCCATCCAAACCAGAAATTTTCTCCCTTCAAATTACTCCCCTCCATTTCTCTAATTTTCTCAATCCAAATACATCATTAACCCTGTCTCGAATACTAAATATAATCCTCCTACACTAACCCGTGCAACACACGGGTACAAAAACTAGTTATTTTAATAAGATGAACAATAATTTGGATTACTCCATCCCCACATTGATGTTTCCACCTTGACTTGACACGGTAATCGAGAAGAAGAAAAAGAAAGGTGATAAATTTATTGGGTGGGGTTTAAGAAGTCAAATCACAAAAGTAACCAATAGGAAGAGAGTATATTGGATAAATAAGAAAAATTTAGGAGTAGGAAAATCATGAAAAATCTTAGTGAGAGGAGGAAATATTTCTCATGAATTAATAAATAAAAAAAGGGAAATTCCCATTTGTACCCTCTAAGTTTTCACTTTTCCCAGTTGTACCCCTGCGTATAAGCAATTCCCAACTGTACCCCTGAACTCTGTTAATTACTCTCAATCGTGACTAAACTAGAATTAGCTGTTAAGTATTGCTCTTAAGTGTCAACTTGCAGTCCTAATCTAATGACATGGCGAGTGACATGTCGGTCTAGTAGCCTTTTGGCCTTCGTTAATCCTTAATTACCCCTTCATTCTAATTTTAGACTATAAACCCTTCTTCTTCCTTCCTTTCTTCCCTTGTTCGAATTCACTGATCATCACCATATCATCTGCCATTCTTCCTCTATGTACTATCATCATCATTATCATAGCTATTCTCACTTATTATTGCATGTTGTTGTTGATTTCGAAGAGGCGAAAACTCGAAATTATAATGAAGGGGTAATTAGGGATTAACGAAGGCCAAAAGGCTACTAGACCGACATGTCACTCGCCATGTCATTAGATTAGGACTTCAAGTTGGCAATTAACAGCCATACTTAATGGCTAATTCTAGTTTATAATTCTAGTTTAGTCACGGTTGAGAGTAATTAACAAAGTTCAGGAGTACAGTTGAGAATTGCTTATACACAGGGGTACAACTGGGAAAAGTGAAAACTTAGAGGGTACAAATGAGAATTTTCCATAAAAAAATTAATGAAAGGGGAGCAGAGATAGGAAGGGACCGAAGGGCGAAGGGTGATAGGAGATTAGGAGGGGAACTTCTCTCCAAATTAGGGGATATATTGTTTGTAGCCTAATTAATTACGATCTCAAATACTCGAATCCCAGAATAAGATTAATCCGTATTGTCCAGTATCCCACTATTCAGCTAAAATCCCACCAATTCATATACAAGTATCTTCTTCTGCTTACAATCAATCAATCTTCCGTTATAAATTCAAAAGGTTTGCTCTTCACCTCTCACGACAATTTTGTTTTTTGTTTTTGTTTTTTGGGACTTGTACTTCATGCAATTTATGCTTTTGATTACATAATTCAGTGTATATCTCACTGTTGGGTTCATTCAGCTATATCTTCTGTTCTGTTTTCTCAATATGTCTGTTGGACCGTATTACCGCTGTCAATACACTTCCTATCAAGAACAATTTTTTCGATTTTGTACAATCTTGTTTCTGGAATAACGCTTGGTTGCATTTGATTTGGTTCCCCTACTTATATTTTGATTTTGTTTGATAAATTGAAATACTGGATTATGGTGATTGCTGCTTTATGATCATTTATATTTGACCTAGAACTAGCTCAAATCACAACAATTGAAATGGAATTAGTATGTGGGTTGTCGTGGGAATGCTAATTTTCAAAAAAGCTCAATTGTGTCCGGTTAATTTGTTAATTATGTTGCTTGTGTTGATCTTCATTGTTGAATGATGGCACCGGTATCACCGGAGATATTTCACCTGTATGAATTTTTGCCTCACCTTGGCTGAAGTTGTATTTTGGCGAATTTATTATATACTAATAGGCTTGATAGCCATCTGCTATTGGTATCGATTATTGAGCGACATTAGGGAAGGTAAATGTTTTACTTTTTACTTTGTTATTGGGTTCCCCTGATTCGAAATTCCTCATTCTTTCTGTGGATCTTTGCTTTTACTGAAGGAGCCTTTTTGTGTGATTTTTGCAAAATATGTTCTATCTGTTCAAATCTTTATCGATTCTATTTCAAGTAATAACTGGCTAGTTGATGATAAGGGTATCGAAGTGATGTTGTTTTTGGCCATTATTGACGCTCAAGTCTACCCATTTTGTACTGGTTGACTATTGTTCTGTTACTTCAGTAGGATTTAACATTTGGATAATGCATTGGTGTTCATAATGATTACAAAATGATGAATGGAAGGAATTGCTCTGAAAATTGGTAACTCGCATTGGAAACTGAAATGATTTGGCAAATAGTTTTGTTGGAATGTTGGCTTTATTCACCAACCTTTGATTGATCAAGTTTATGTCTTTCCTTTAAAGAATAAATTTATTAGTCGACAGTTGATTTATATTGGCACGTGGGAACTTATAAAGGGTTCTTAGTTTTGCGAGGCACTACCATAATACACCAACATCTCCTATCCTCCATCCACATCCCATTTTTCACAATCTCGCCTTAGCCCCGACACACACCACCCACGACCAACGTACTACCACTGCTGTAGACACCTACCTACCATCGCCACTGAGTCTCCTCCTTCATAACCTCATCTCAATCCAAAATACGAGCACAAAATTGCAAAAAGCCACCACCACTCTTCCACTACGCAACCTCACCGACCAACCTACCACCACATCGTTCTCATTCACATCCCGGTTCTAAAATGGTGAGGATGACGGTGCACCGCGGCAATGACGATGCATTTCGACCAATACCCCCCCCCCCCCCAAAATCGAACCAAGTACCCTCTTCTCTGATTCACATTTGCGTTTGGTTGGATAACGAAGGTGGTAGGTTTCTGCTGCTTTTGTAGTGTTTTTCTTTGAATTGGTGGTGGTTAGAGCTAGGTTTCATCAGCTACTTGGGATGGGTTGGGTCGTTGGGCATTGGGTGAAAGGGATGAGAGAGAAGAACATGATTATGTAAATAGAGAGTATAAAATTAGTGTCTCATAAAAGTGAGAACCCTTATAAGTTCTCACTTGTGTATCTAGGCCAATTGCCGAAAAGTTGACTTTTTTCTGCCAGGGACCGCACGTTGGGGAGTGTCCCACAAAAGGTACTTTTGAAAGGGGTTGAGTTTGCAAGAAAAAAGAGCAAGTAGTTCACCAATCACAATTCGCCCCTTTTAGAAGATGTTGTCTTGTAATTAATCCTTTAATTTCCCGTGGTTAGACATAACAAGGTTATGCTCTGTACTTTTGTCCATGTTTTGCAAGTTCCGTTATGTTTTCTAAATTATTTTCACTTCAGGGGTATTCCGTTCGTGTTAATATCAGAATGGTGGGGGGAAAGCATAAGAAAAATGGTAAACCTCTTTCCAACTCCACACAATTGGTGCGTTCTCAGAATCAGGTCTCCGGGTCGTTAAGGCCAAAAGAAAAAAAGTTTAAAAACTCCATGCAGCGATTGAGATCCAAGGATGGAGAAGGTACATCACAGAGTCAAGTAGCTGATGAGGGTACGAGCAAGAGTTCTGCTGCAATGGAAAAAGATGGGGATTTAAAGAATGAGCTACGTTCTGTAAAGAGAAGCAACAAGCAGAATAATAAGAGTTCCACTGCAATGAGAAATGTCAGTGAGTTAATTCCAAGAGACAATGACAATGAGTTGCATTCTGTAAAGAGGAGCAACAAGCAGAATAATAAGAGCAATAAACATAAAAAAATAAGGGCTGATCATCGTCCAAAACCTGAGAGAAAAGTTGCTGGACTGATTTTCATGTGCAACACTAAAACCAAACCTGATTGCTTCCGCTACAAAGTTATGGCGGTGTCATCAGGGAGGAAGGAGGTTGTGCTTGGTATAAAACCGGGTCTAAGGCTGTTCCTGTATGACTTTGATCTCAAGCAACTTTATGGAGTCTATGAAGCATCGTCTGCCGGGGGTATGAACCTTGAGCCGGCTGCATTTGGTGGAGGCTTCCCTGCTCAGGTGAATCTTTTCAAAGCATTGCTGTTTCGTTTTAATGAAATGTTTGGGAGTAGTATATTTTAATCAAATGTATTCAGTTATATTTTAATCAAATGTATGTGAATCTTTTCAAATCATTCCCTCCATTCCAGTCATTTCTATACATTTATCGAATATATGTAAGTACTCCCTCCATTTTCTTGAATTAGTCCCATGGACCCACTTTTCCCCTCACAAAAAATGAGAAGTGAGGCTAATTCAAAAAGATAGAGGGAGTAATATTTTAATCAAATATGCAATAGAGGGAGTATGAAATAACATTTCGCGTCTGTCACTGCCTTTCTCATTTTTTTTAAACCTCTCTCCATATTTGATGCTGCTTGATGATCATGGCGCATCTCAGGTGCGCTTCAGGATCATCGAAGACTGCTTGCCTCTTCCAGAAAGCATTTTCAAAAAAGCAATTAAGGAGAACTATGACGAGAGAACAAATAAATTCCTTACTGAGCTAACTTCCAAACAAGTATGTTCGTCTTCATCTACTTTATTATCATTTTTCTTTTTTATGCATAATAGTGGTCAACGGTCATTGAAGCTGTTGGATGCATGTTGGTAAATCACGTGACAGTATGGGACCACATAAGTCAACAATGTCCTTTTGTGGCTGGTCGAATTGGAATATAGAAAATAGAATACATGAAGTGGCTTCGAAACGATATAGAGAAATCCTGGTTTTTTTTCACCTTGGCATGTAATTTCATCCTTGAGCCAATAATTTTCAAGCCTGAGGTATGTATGTAGTATGTTGGTGCGGATGATGGGAGCATGTTGATTCTGATGGGAGTATTTTATCCTATATGTGCCTCGCTAATGTGTCTACTTATGTTGCTTTTCCTTTCTTTTTGTCGTGACGACTTTATGACCTAATTGTTAGGCATATCTGAATACTTTTTAAACTTTGGGGAGTACTTAATCACCTGTCTGATGATTTATACTTTTGAGTGTTTTTGTTTTATGAGTATGAAACCAGAAGTCCACTCTTCTATTTGGTCATTGAGTCATTCCTTTATGAATATGACAATTCTCGATAACTGTGATTGGCATTAATCATTATGTTCTGTGCCTAAGACCATTATCTTCATTCTTCAACTGAGAATTTTTTTGAAGGTCTTGCCTTTACTCCTGGTGAAGGCCATCTCTTTACTCCTCTGCTAAACCAAATGAGTCTGGCTGTGGATAAAGTACAGACGTTTTCTGTTTTTGCAGGTCAAAAATCTAAAATTACTATTCCAGCCTACACAGCAGTCTCACAAGGACCATCGAGTTGTTCAGCAACCCTCATCGTCTTTCGACCCACTCTGTGTGACAGAGGAGGAATATCGTAGGTTTGGTCTGCGACCTAATTTACATGGGCTGAGGCAGGGTACAGTTCCTTATGCTGTTACCTCTCAATATTTCGGAGGTAACCAAGAAAGTAATCAACTTTTCAGGACTCCTGCTCCTGTTTACAGGGAGGCTTCCTCCACAAAAGAACAAATTTTCAGGGCTCCTTCCCAAGCCCAAGCATACAGGGTAATATCTCAGGAGCATCGCTGGTTGATAGCATGTTCAAGTGGGTTCTATGAGTAGAATCCCACTTATAGTTAATAGTCTTATTTTGAATTATTTGAAAGAAGAAGAGAACTATTGATTTATCATTGATCTACCAATTTATCCTATATGGAGTCCATCTTCTCTACAAAAAGGGAAAAAAAATATTATAATTATTAGTTTGAATTTTTCACATTCGTACTTTGTTATGGTGAGTTGGTAGCTTTCTGCAACTCCATTGAATTAATAATTTGTTTCTGAAAAAATGACATTTTCTTTATAGTATATTTTTGCTTTATTAGATTAATAATGTTTGGTTGTAATTAAAGAGCTCATCCTAGTATTTTGAGCAGGGTCTCTCAAATCCATTAGACAACCATGCTCAGAAGCAAATTATTGGACAACCAGAACTTACACATGGGACTTCATCAGCATATGAGGAGCAAGTAGTTCGGTCTGCCCCCGTTTTTCTTAGTGAAGATGAGTATCGACGGTATGGTTTAAAGGGTCGAACTGAGCCATCTTCTATGAAACCAGTTGCACAAGTCAAGGAAGTTAATCATTATCTAGAGGATAAATATCTCCCCAGTAATTATCGTGGAACCTCTACTGATCCTTATATACGGTCACCAAGAGTCGAGGAAGCTACTTATGAAGCTTGCAGCCAGACAAGAGTGACCACGTCACATCTAACGTATGTGAACCCTGTAGTTGACTCTCTTGATTACCCATTGCAGAGAAGTGCCACTAATGAAGGAATATATACATCATATGTTTCTCATGAGTTACCAGACCACAGCCAGAGGTATCGCAACATTGGTGGTCCAGCTGACGTGGCATCAGCTCCAGTGTCATCTCGATACTCGTTTGTGGGTGCTTCATACTCTTATCGGTGAAAATAGATGTCCTTAAGAATGATATGGTATTCGGCATTTTGGTCTTGCTTATTATCTTGCACATGGAATGGAGGCTTGAAATTTCTCGAGCGGAGCAGTAAATGAGAATTCAAACTCAAGGTAATGCTTTGACGTCGAGAGTACAGTTCACAGTGGTTAGGGCGGCTTAAGATGTATGCCACCATGAGGCTGCCTTTCATAATCCAGATGCAACAAATGGTTTTTATAATGTTTCTAAGATAATTGTGTTTTATTTAGTTGGTTGAAGATACATTAGTCACTAATCCCAACTGTGTTATCGTTTATTCAGAGAATGATCCCAATTACATACAGTACTAAGGCTATTGAGTTTCAAGCCCGTGTGTTGCTTGGTAATAAGTTTCACATTTTTCATGAGATTGATGTCTAAAGGCATGTTATATCGAATGATTTTTTATCGACGTTTTTGTCGTTTTGTTTCTTCAAGATTTCCTATTAAAGAAACTTAAAGAGTAATGGACACAACGATTTTTCGAATGGTTTATGTAGACAAATAATTTAAGAATAGAAAGGAAACAATTTTTTTTTTTTTGCCGACAAGTACAAACCAACCTTACCTATTACAGCAAGTCCAGTATTTTTTTTGCCAACGGTACAAAAGCCCCTCTTTTACTCATTCCGTACCCTACTCTTTTGCAACGGGTATGGGCCTGAGTATTCAAAGATCACGGTACAAACCTAATAGATAAATAGTGAAAGTCCGCACTTACACAGTAAAAATCAGAAAGAGTAGGTCTCCTGAAAGACGGTCTCTCATTAACAATCTGCAAAACAATCCATTTCAGCAATCTGCAAAACAATTTGGATACAATCAACAAAGATTTGCACATGCAGAAAACCCATTCTTTTCGCCCATCTCAATGCTTTGACCACTTCGATGGCTTCAGCTTGCATAGCAGATTCCGCCATAAAACTGGTCCCCCCTTCCATTACAGCCTCAATTCCATCGTCGTTTTCAGGAGAGCACGTCCATCCTGCTGCAGCATAGCCACTAGGAAACCAACTAGCATCCACCCATAAAGTGATAATCTCGCAACCAAGACCGTTCCCACTCGAGGATATAATTGGGACTCCTTCTAACTTGATTTTTTCATGTCAATCCTCTGCGAAAGACTCAAGATCACCTCCTTTCATACTGTTTTTATCTTTGGTATGTCGGGCATCCCATATCTTTTTAACCCAATTAAGTGATTCTTCAAATCTAGCATTTAGGCTACACCAGGAATTATCTTCCTTGCTAAAAATCACTCCATTCCTAAATTTCCATAAACATTGAAGAACACTAATAAAGTAAAAAAAGCCCTAAGTAATCATCCTCAGTTCTACTCAAAAATCGAATCCACTTCATCACCCAGGTATGAAATTCCAAATGACTTTCAGTATGTGTCCTAATACCCAATAAGCTACACGCCCACAGTCTGGAGCTGTAAGGACAATCCCTAAAGAGATGATCAGGAGTTTCCAAGACCGGAGTAGAATTAGCATCTTCCTGTTCAAAACAAAGCACGTAGTGATATGAGCCTTGCAACTTTCTTCTCTCTCTCTCTACCCCAATCGGAAGGTAGTTGGATACCATTTTACAAATGAAAATTTTTCACGATTGAGGTCCAGGGATACTCCATAGAACTTTCTTAAAGAATGACAGATCATGCTCCATCATCCTGTTAATTTCGTTGATCTTTACCTTTCTCCACCAATGGATCAGCAGATAATAATTCATAGTATCCACTCTTAACACTATAAACTCCAGACGGGGTTTTATTCCAAAACCTGAAGCTACTCATTCCGGAGACAGGGATCGGGATCGACTCGATTTTCAGACACCAATCCATAGAGAAAATCATATCCAATTTGCAAGCGTCCCAAGTCCTCACATCTGTTAAAAGGTCTGAGATTGTCCAGTCAACAACCTTCAGTATCGGATCAAAGATGTTGACCCCAATTTTTATAACGGGAGTGCCCCCATCCACCCATTTATCTTGAAAGATGTGAATCACCTTATTATCCCTTCCTACATCACTGCCTATCTTCCAAGCCAGACCTTTACTTAAAACCTTACTTCCCCATGTAATGCTTTTCCATCATTTTGAGCTCGTCGCTTTATTTTTATACTTATTATCATCCTCTAATCCCCCTTCCAGCTTCCCATATCTTCCGGAGAAAACCCGACTAAGAGCATGTACAATGGAGAGTACAGCTTCATCCTTTTTTTTTTTTTTCTCTTTCATTCTATTATTTTTGACACATCATAATCTCTTTCATCCACCTCATTTTCCACTATTTTCATCATCTTCATTTTTACTTCTCTAATTTTATCGCATAATAGAGAGTATCCTCTTATACTACTTTTCTAATTATTTACTTTAATTATTTTATGGTTAATATTATTTGTTTATTTAGATGGTCAATGATATATATTTGTATGCAAAAGGGCCTAGGTTCAAATTCCTCTAAAATTAGATGAAGTAATCAACTCCCTGTTAGTAAGAGGACCTTTCATGCTCATTCCACAATGAAGAGGACATCCTGTTAGAGGAGAGAGAGTCGAGGGTAAATCATCTCCGTTGTACATGCTCTAATAAGTGATTTCTCATTAGTCATGACTTTCCAGGCAGATTTGGCCAATAGCGCCTGATTACTGTATGTTAAGTTCCGGATGCCGAGACCTCCTTGTCGTTTAGGAATACTAAGATATTTGGTAGATCTCCAGGGAATAGTTTTTTCCGTTTTAGCGCCAACCCACCAAAAATGTGTTAACATTGCGTTTGTCTTATTAGCGACACTTATCGGAATTTTAAAAAATCGATAGAAAGAAACTAGATAGGCTAGCCAAAACCGACTAGATTAACGTTAATCTTCCTGCCTGAGATAAAAAAGTCTCATTCCAAGAACTTATCCTTTTCTGAATATGATCATAAATCAAATTATTAATTTTGATAGAGAAATTTCCACTAATTGATGGGATACCTAAATATTTCCCAAGATTATCGCAAGGCTTGATATCAAACAGATTCAGACATTTCCTGACTAGATTTAAGTTACAATTAGGGCTAAAAATCATTGACGACTTCTCCCAATTAATAACATGTCCGGACAAACTGCAATACCTTGATAGAACATCAAAGAAGTTTACCAAATTCTCCCGAATGCCCCTAATAAAGAAGAGGGAATCATTCGCAAAGAAGAGATGAGATATTTTCGGTGCTGTCTTAGCCACCCTAAGATCGAGAATTTTCTTATTGCCAGTAGTTCTTTGAATATTCCTCGAAAGAACTTCCGTACATAACACAAACAGATATGGCGTAAGGGATCCCCTTGCCTAAGACACAAGGTTTGAAGAACTTAAGAGGAACATCATTCACAAAAATGGCATATGATACCGACGAGACACAATTCATAATAAGGTTCAACAACCTCTAGGGAAACCCATACTAGTCATAGTACATTTCAGAAAATTCCAGTCAACCCTATCATATGTAACTATAACATCTTGTAGCTCGACTTTCCACATCAGATATTCGGGTGACTTTACTTTCAGGCCACAATTCGCTTCAGTGGCAAAATTACAATACATTGTACCTTGATGGAGTGCTAATACTGATACGGTCACCAAAGACCTTGTCTCGAAGGATCTCGAACATGGTCTGTTGGCTGATAATAATGCGGGAGTCGATTTTTATTTGGGTTGGATGGCGCGTTTCATTTGCTTGATATCTTGCAGTGGACCGTCGACATATAATTTGTGACAAGTTTACAATTTATCATCTACAACATTGTTATCTTAGCTAATAAAGGGAGTCTTACTTTATCTCTTTAGTTTCCTGATAAGTGTAGTTTGTAGTGCCTATTTTCATAGTGTTTTGGTCCCATTTTCCTTGTGGAATCGCTCCTTGGGAGCGGTTTAGGGGCTTCTTATGCTTCCTTTAGTTCGTTTCAGGTTCCCGAGACCGATTTGGAAGAGTTGGAGCGATTCCGACTCTATACATACACATTTTGGAGCCAACGAGATAAAGGAACGACGACTCGATGCCTTGGAATCGACCCCGAGACCTTAGGACCCAATCCCGAGCCTCCGAGACCCGATCCCGAGTCCCGAGATTCGATGAGAAGTCCATGTTAAGCAAGGAGGGACCAAAAAGATCATATTGGAGGCCTAAAAGACCCATCCCGATCGGGAAGGCCTAAAACCCGATCGGGAAAAGGTGCACAAAGAAGACGGCCACTGGAAGAAGTTCCCGACCGGGTCCCAACATTCCCGATCGGGAAAGTGAAGATTCCCGATCGGGATTACCCATTCCCGATCGGGAAAGTCCCTGTTTCAGCCCGTGTTTGCTTCTTCCAATTCCTTTGCATTGTAACCCTATAAATACCCCTCCTC
Source organism: Agrostemma githago (assembly GCA_958450325.1). NCBI lineage: Eukaryota > Viridiplantae > Streptophyta > Magnoliopsida > Caryophyllales > Caryophyllaceae > Agrostemma > Agrostemma githago. The sequence goes on along the minus strand of OY288241.1, from coordinate 39,940,998 downwards.
TTGTAATCTTATGGAGATTCTGGACCTCTCCTTAAACCCTAGACTACTTTAGGTTAGATTAGATTAGATTAGTGTAGATTAGTCGGTAATTAGTGGTTAATCTTAGTTTAGTACTTGTATTAAGGGAATTCTTCAAGATCTTCACCAAGCTTGACAACCTTGGTGGTTTGTTTTGGGTTTTCTTCATTAATGCAAGTTTCAATCTTTCTCCTTCACTAGTATGGTATAATTCTCTTCCTTTTTACTCTTTATCTTGTTTAATTCATCCAAGTTTGCATCTTTGATTGTTGTTTTGTTCTTAGTTCATCTCTTTCAATAGTTTCATTATGGATGTTTTGATTCTTGTGTTGATTTCTCTTGTTCTTGTTAGTATTAGTTTAGATATGTTAGAGTAGTATTCTTGCTAGGGTTAGTAGGGTGATTAGGGTGTTAATTGGGTGATTAAGGGTTTGTTGGAGATGTGGGTGGAAGATTTGGGTTTCCTCTTGGTTGATGCATATGACATGTTTGATGAATTGCTTGAATGACTAAGTAAGTTAGATTGCTTGTTTTTCTTGCCTTTCCCTTGTGGGTGTTAGTTGTTATGGGTTCGGTTCCCTCATTAAGTTGCGAGAGCCCGGTGAGGGCGACCCCTAGGTTAGTCTAAGTTGCGACCGCCCGGATGCGATCTAGGCCATAACACGCTAGAACCCCGTTTGTCATGTGTGTCGCCAAAATGGGTTCCATGAGGAACCTCTAGGTCGGTTTAAGTTGCGACCGCCCGGACCGACCTAGATTACCCTACTACCTCCTTCACTCTAGCTCTCCCTTGACCATTTCGTTACCCCTTTGACCCCGACCTAATCCTAGCCCGTTTTCCTTGTTATTCTTCCTAGTCATAGTCTAGCTTTCTCTCCTTCTATCATTCTCTAGCTTAGCTCGTTGACTTAGTCTAGTATTTGGGCCGACCTAGTCTAGACGCCTCTTACCGTCCCCGTGGATTCGACCCGACTTGCCCTATCTACCCAGTTAGGATTAGCCGGTTATTTATTTGACGGTTGGGATTCCGCGACAAATCCTACCATCAATTTGGCGCCGTTGCCGGGGACGGTGCTAGTTTAGACTTCGTTTTCCTAGTTACTTGACTTTGTCTTTGTGTTTGTGTTTTTCTTTTTCTTTTTGGTTACCTTGCTTCTTGTGTGTGTGTGGTTTATTTCTCTCTTGTCTAGTGCCCAAAAAGCACTAGACTTCTCACGTTTGTTCCTAGTCTGCAGTTTATGCTTAGAGGTGGTGACTATCTTCTTCTTGCGATTAAGAGCCGCTTTAACGGACGGTTGCTAGGATGAGTGGTTTCCAACCGGGTATGGACTACGATTTTCGAGCAAGCATGGGGTTTGATCTAAACTCCACACACTCGGGAGCCGATATGAGCTACCCCTCTTCTTCCATGAACCAAGGGTATGACATGACGTCCCCCTACCACTATCAAGCTTCTTGGGGTGATCAAGACTCTAGTGGGTATGAACTTCAAGGCTATGAAAACGGCTACCAACAAGTGAACGGTTACCAATCCTACGATCATGGTGACTATTACTCGAGTTATCAATGTGAACCCACCATGTTCAATCAAGATTCACCTTATGGAAGCCAATACCCCCAAGACCCACCATATTACCCTCCACCCCAACCACAATATGAACCCCATGACCCACAATATTACCAACCACCCCAACCTTGCTACCAACAATATGATGCCCCACCCCTTGGGCATCATCAAGACACCATGTTTAATCAAGATTATCAAGATTATCATCAAGATTATCATCAAGATTATCAAGATTATCATGGAGATTATCAAGACCCCTATGATCACCAATTGCCCGACATGGAGGAGTTTCAATCACTTCTTCAAATGCAAAGGAGCCTTCAAGAAACGGCCATTCAAATGCGAAAACAACAAGATGAATTAATGGCCCAAATTCGAAGGGGAAACGAGGCAAGGAATGCTCATTTAAATGCATTAGCGGTTCAAACCGTAATGTCTTTATCCCGGGCATCACATTTAGATGGAGGGTGCCCACTTGAGAGAGAGGAGCAACCTAATCACGAAGCCGCCAACGTTGTTCCCTTTGATAGAGAGATTTGCTTTGAAGAACCTCAATCGTCTACCCAAAAAGAGACGAATGAGGAGATGACCCTTAGTGAAGGCAACATTGGTGAGGAATTGGAGGAGGATGGTGAGTTGGATGGTTTGGTGGAGTTTGTGGAGTTGTTGGGTGAGATTGTTAGCCTCGAGTTGCCCTTGTGCGATAATTTGGACAAGCATCAAGAGCCCCTTGCTAGTACACCGAAAGATGACTTGGAAGAGATTGAAACCGCCGGTAGAAGTTTCGATCCTCTTCTCCAAGATGATGTGGGGCCTAGTGATGAGGATAGGGAACCACAACTTGAGGAAAGTGTGGGGGTGTGCATCGAGGAGATGAGGCCAAAACCGCTTTTTGTGCCTTGTTTCTTGGAGATGAAGCTTGCTTGTGATTGGAGACGATGCCTAGGGAGGAAGAGGTCGGTGAAGCTCGTAGGATGGATAGACCCCGGAGACGACATGAATGATGACGATGGGTCTTGGGATTCCTACTTCTTGCCTCCTTCTTGGAGGCCGTGGAGGTTGGCAAAGCTCGAGCGCTTCTTGGGCCTCCACTATGATGTCGGTAGCGCGTTCGACTTGCTCCTCCATGCCCTTGAGGGCTACGGTTGAAGAAGAGTCCACCATCCTCGGTTTGACGGAGTTCCTAAAGAACCGTCATGTTGTATATTCTCCTCTCCTCTTTAGAGTACTTGTGTTTATATTTGTGTGATTTTTCTCTTGATTTTGCTAGTTTTGTGATATCCTTGTAATTGATTTGGTATTTTGATGAGCGATGTGAGGGAGTAAATTTAATGTGTACTTTGAGTTTATTATGATAGGTGAAGTGAAAGTGACTCCTAGTAAGGAGTGGTTAATGATAGAGCTTGGATTGTGAGTGAGGAAGTCGGTTTTTGGGGTTTTGGGAGTCATGAAGACCCTTCCCGACCGGGAAGGGTGTGTCGTCCCGACCGGGATGGGGCCGTCCCGATCGGGATGAGGGTGCCAAAAATCGAGTTCACTGGAGTGTCGTCCCGATCGGGAAGGAGGCTTCCCGACCGGGACGGGTATGTCATCCCGACCGGGACCACCCATCCCGACCGGGATGACCCCCTACTCCTTTTTGGTACCTCTTCTTCGACATTCAAGCCCACCCAACCATTGTATACCCCCACCCAACCTCCCTACCTTCCTTGCACATATCATGCCACCCATGTCCCTCATTTGCATACCTTAACCTCATTTCCTCCTCACTTTAGACCGATATTCACATCAAATCCCACCCCCTCACACCATTACTACCTTAGCCATGTGGTTTTCATAAGCTTGAAGAAGGATGACAATGACGACAACAAGCAAGTACCTATATTGATCATTGAGACGATGGAGCGAGTGAGTTGCTAACCGGTCGGTAAGGCAACTATCCTCTCTTTTCCATTTTTATTGCTTGTTTTCCCCTTGTTTATCCTCTTCCCCTTTGTCATGGTGGCCTTCGAGGCCTTGGTTTTGGTTGCTCCCGACTCTCGATGATGTGACTACATCGAGAGTCATTTTCGAAATCCAAATTTTACAAGTATTTCACTCTTTCTTTTTGAGGATTTAGTCGGATTTAGGCGGAATCCGGGCTAGGTGACTTGATTACACATAGTCCTCCCCTCCCATTTCCTTTTATTTCCTTTTTTTTATTTTCTTCCCCCTTCCATATCTTTTCTTGTCTCGGCCCATGGTGACTTGATTACACCCCGGCCGGACACCTTCTACCCTTTTCTCCACTTTATTTTTGATTTTTAGCTTTATTTTCGTAGTTTCTTTTCTTTTCTTTTGTGCTCCATGCACTACGGTCGAGCATGAGGACATGGCTCGACTTAAGTGTGGGGGAGTGATATTCTAGCATAGTTAGCTTTATTTTTGTAGTCTTTCGAAAAAACCTTTAAAAACCCTAAAAATTTGAAAAAATTTCACAAAAATCAAAAAGATTTCCTTTTGTGTGTTTTCCCTTTTTGTCGTTATGTCGTGTATTTGTTGTATTGTGTGTGTTTCGCCTCCTCTTTCCTTATAGGTTGCTTAAATCACCGCTAGCTTTGGAGAGCTTTCAAGACTACCGGTAACATCTTATCCCTTTTTCTTCTTTTTCTCTCGCGGAGTTTGGAGGAGAATGTGATGTGGTGTGCTCGGGAGGAGCTTTGTAATGCTCGAGGTTGATTTGGTTGCTCATTTGGAAGATAGGGGTGGTGTTTGTGTTTTCTATGTGTTTGTTTTGTGTTGTTCTTGTTTTGTTGCTTTTGTTTCTTCTTCTTTCATTTTCGTTGAGTCTTTGTTTTGTGTTATGTTGTGTGTCTTGTGTGTAAACCATTTTCGAAAACCCGGTTTAGAGGCTAGTGTGTGAGTGTTTACTTTCCCTTCCTAGTAGTGTAAATCGAGTCTTGGACTTTAATCTAGTAGAATGACCCTAAATCAATGATTTCGTTGGTCCTTTACCTTGAGTCCACCTAGCCTACTAGGGATTTACTACGGGATTTGCACTTTTGACCATTATGACCACCCACGGTGTGAAAAGGCCTTGGTTACCGAGTCCCATCCCCTAGGTGACCGTGTTCGTAATTGTTTGATTAGTCCAAGTTCTCCACTTTTTGTGGGTTTGAAGGGAAAGCGCGCTCCCGACTCTCCCATTACCCTACCTCCTACACATATCCACACAATAAACTTGCAACTTGTTGATTCCTCTCTTTCTTGTCATAATAAGAAATGCCAAAAAGCCAAATCTTGCCAAAACGTAGCAAAGAAAAGAAAAGAAAGAAAAAAAATGAAAGAAAGAAAAGAATGAAGAAAAAGAAAAGGCACAAAAGCCAAAAAGAAAATAGAAAAGAAGAAAAAGAATTGGCATAGCAAAACAAAACAAAAATGCAAAAGAAAAGAGAAAATGCCAAAAGAAAATCGTCTCACAAAAAGATCTTAACCTCACAAAAATAAGCCTTTTTCCGACTTTTGCAGTGAAGAGCCTACCAAAGGACCGAGTCCCGAGGAAGGATGATAGCGGCATTAGTCGGTCTTCCCTCATTTCGCACGTTTTTCACTTTTTACTTGGACTAGTTAGGCGGTTTCGGACATGAGAAGACCCTCTTGGCTCACGCTAAAGGGGGCGGGGTCTCACTTACCTACAGTGTCGACTAACACCGTGGTTCATCCTTTTTCCATCCCGCCGATCGTCCCGTAGTACGTTCTTAGAAGGTTAGGAGGAACCTAGGTAAGTTACCAACGTTTTTGTTGCTTTATCGTCATACTATTAGGGTTTAGTCCACCTCGGTTTGTATTGCTAGCTTGGGAACGTTGTCACTTACCTCGAGTCCTAAACCGGTGCTTCTTTCACCGCTTGTTTGAGGGAAGCGGTATTTGTTTTTCTTTTGGGTGCAGCCTTTTGTGTGTTTGTTTGTGTGTTTGTTTGTCTATGTGTTTTGTGTCCGGTTGCATCCACAGTTTTGTCGCAAGACTCGACTTGCCTTGCGGAGTGCACTTTTCCTCTAAGTGCACTCGCGTGAGTTGAAAGGGCGTAGGGTGCGCTAATACCCATTCGGCTAGTATAGTAGTTAGTATGTGCTTACTCGAGGGCGAGTAAGGGTTAAGTGTGGGGGAGTTGATAAGTGTAGTTTGTAGTGCCTATTTTCATAGTGTTTTGGTCCCATTTTCCTTGTGGAATCGCTCCTTGGGAGCGGTTTAGGGGCTTCTTATGCTTCCTTTAGTTCGTTTCAGGTTCCCGAGACCGATTTGGAAGAGTTGGAGCGATTCCGACTCTATACATACACATTTTGGAGCCAACGAGATAAAGGAACGACGACTCGATGCCTTGGAATCGACCCCGAGACCTTAGGACCCAATCCCGAGCCTCCGAGACCCGATCCCGAGTCCCGAGATTCGATGAGAAGTCCATGTTAAGCAAGGAGGGACCAAAAAGATCATATTGGAGGCCTAAAAGACCCATCCCGATCGGGAAGGCCTAAAACCCGATCGGGAAAAGGTGCACAAAGAAGACGGCCACTGGAAGAAGTTCCCGACCGGGTCCCAACATTCCCGATCGGGAAAGTGAAGATTCCCGATCGGGATTACCCATTCCCGATCGGGAAAGTCCCTGTTTCAGCCCGTGTTTGCTTCTTCCAATTCCTTTGCATTGTAACCCTATAAATACCCCTCCTCTTGTAATCTTATGGAGATTCTGGACCTCTCCTTAAACCCTAGACTACTTTAGGTTAGATTAGATTAGATTAGTGTAGATTAGTCGGTAATTAGTGGTTAATCTTAGTTTAGTACTTGTATTAAGGGAATTCTTCAAGATCTTCACCAAGCTTGACAACCTTGGTGGTTTGTTTTGGGTTTTCTTCATTAATGCAAGTTTCAATCTTTCTCCTTCACTAGTATGGTATAATTCTCTTCCTTTTTACTCTTTATCTTGTTTAATTCATCCAAGTTTGCATCTTTGATTGTTGTTTTGTTCTTAGTTCATCTCTTTCAATAGTTTCATTATGGATGTTTTGATTCTTGTGTTGATTTCTCTTGTTCTTGTTAGTATTAGTTTAGATATGTTAGAGTAGTATTCTTGCTAGGGTTAGTAGGGTGATTAGGGTGTTAATTGGGTGATTAAGGGTTTGTTGGAGATGTGGGTGGAAGATTTGGGTTTCCTCTTGGTTGATGCATATGACATGTTTGATGAATTGCTTGAATGACTAAGTAAGTTAGATTGCTTGTTTTTCTTGACTTTCCCTTGTGGGTGTTAGTTGTTATGGGTTCGGTTCCCTCATTAAGTTGCGAGAGCCCGGTGAGGGCGACCCCTAGGTTAGTCTAAGTTGCGACCGCCCGGATGCGATCTAGGCCATAACACGCTAGAACCCCGTTTGTCATGTGTGTCGCCAAAATGGGTTCCATGAGGAACCTCTAGGTCGGTTTAAGTTGCGACCGCCCGGACCGACCTAGATTACCCTACTACCTCCTTCACTCTAGCTCTCCCTTGACCATTTCGTTACCCCTTTGACCCCGACCTAATCCTAGCCCGTTTTCCTTGTTATTCTTCCTAGTCATAGTCTAGCTTTCTCTCCTTCTATCATTATCTAGCTTAGCTCGTTGACTTAGTCTAGTATTTGGGCCGACCTAGTCTAGACGCCTCTTACCGTCCCCGTGGATTCGACCCGACTTGCCCTATCTACCCAGTTAGGATTAGCCGGTTATTTATTTGACGGTTGGGATTCCGCGACAAATCCTACCATCATTTCCCTATTTTAATGCCTCTAATAAGGAGTCTTAAGTTAGCCTAAGTAATGATTTTGATTAGCTACTTTATGAGGGACTTATCGTTGCCTTTAGTTGCTTGATTAGTCGTTCTTGTTGGCTATTTAAAGCCTCGAGTTATTTGTAATTGTCATTTAGAATCATAATCAAAGTCACAAAAACTTGCTTGTTTAGCAAACAATTTCCGTTTTTATTCAAAAATGCATTTTTGGGTATGAACTTGTTCGTTTTCATTAAGTCTTGAGTTCGTTCGCCATTGATGAGTTATAGGTCTAATTCATCAAATATCGCTTCCGCATAAAAATTCGTATCAAATACTTTGTTCTAAGTAAGATCGGAAGTCTCTAGGACCTATTGTATGGTTAACATTAGCTATAGGTTGGAAGGAAATGCATAGAACCTAGGCAATTCCGGGTTCGCCATCTCTAATCTGACTTAGTCACCTTACTAAGCTACATGTGCGACTTATCCCCTAGATTTCATTTTTATCATTGTTATCATCATTTTGCCTCAGTTGGTTGTTTACCTTTGAACAAAATGCTCATCGCAAATAATATAAAAGGTAAAAAAATGATTGAGACGGAGAAAGTAGCTCATATAGTTACTATTTCCTTCCACCCAAACAATTTAAACTGTACACTTACTATAAATAGACAATCCAATCAATTCTTTACATTTCCCTTTTGGCAAAAGACTTTACCTTATAATCCTTATATCCTTCCTCTATTCACACAAAATGCCACTACTTTTTCCCTACTTTAAGTTTGATGGACCCATAACACCATTTGATGTACCAATACCAATAATATCCTTACTTTTACTACCTTTCTTAAAAATGGTGAAAAAGGGTATGTAAGGATTGAATGGAGGTGAGGGAGTAGTTAATAATTAAAGATTGGAATCCGGTTGAAAAAATTACCAAGGATGGGCTTCAAGTTGTATCGATGTGGGTACAGATGTTAGACCTTCCATTGAAGTTCTGGGGTAAGGCTCTTCGTCGTTTGCCTAGTCTTATAGGTAAACTCATCAAATTGGATGGGATAACTGCTGCCTAAAGCAAAATTGGGTACACGAGAGTCATGATTGGTGTCCTCCTTAGTTTGAAGTTGAAAGAAGTGATTAAATCTAAGTATGAAGACGAGAATGTCATTGAGATCAAACTTCTGTATGAGTGGCAGGCTATGTTGTGCTCTAAATGTAAGTTGTATATATGGGCATGATCATACACATTGTAAGAAGGAGGAAACTAAACAAGAGTTGAAAAAGCCTAATAAAAAAGTGGTCTGGCAAAACAAGAGTTGAAAATGCCTAATGCCTAGGCAAGCACCTTTCGTACCTGTTCGTGCCAAAAATTTGCGCCTTCGGAGTACCACGTGGCAAAATACGAGTGGATAGTCAAAAAGTCAGAAGTCAAAGGTGAACGACAAAAGGAGCAAAGGTCCTTGGTTTAAAGTCAAAATCGAATATTAAAAGACGGAAGTAAAAAATAATCGAAAGTCGTCAAGTCAAGTAAACCCGGAATGGTACACAATGATGGGTTGAGCAAAGCATAAGAGTGAATAAGACTATGGGCCACACAACCAAACCAGCCCAGCAGACAAAGTGAGGAACGTAGCCCATACAAGATAGAGGAAACAACATCCACTCCTACAAACCAGGAAACCCTCCTGCAGACCAGTAGAGAATCCAGGAGGAGAATGTAACAGCTGGGGAGAGGATTAAATGCCAAGATATCAAGCAATAAAGGAGAGTTAAATGCCAAGATTCTGGTGAATAAAGGGGCAACGGTCAGCAGCAACATAAAAGGAAGGAGGAGAATAAGGAGTTGACCGTAACTGCCATAACGGTTATGAGGCAATCAAGAGCAATAATTGTTCCACATTAAAGAGCAATGAAGACACCAGGAAAAAGGGTCGTATATAAAGGAAAGAGAAGAAGAAGGGAGGGATCATCCAAGCATACCAACATTCACTTCCCAGTCAACATACAATCAACCTCAAGCAAATCCTAGCAAAATACTTACGATCAATTATAGCCCAAATACTTGTACTTGTACCCTTTTCCTTGTTCTTTTTCGTCCATAATAGAAACTTGGTGGGATTCCGACTCCTCCCGCGGTTTTTCCCACATCGGGTTTCCGCGTCACCAAAACTTTGTGTGTCGTCCATTTTCTTTCGTTGCTCTTTGTTTATTAGATTCCGTCTCGATTTCGTCGACCTATAGTTATAGGACGATCGCTTTGACCCGCAGCCAAAATCTTAGACTCGGTAAATTTTTACCAAAACAAATTGGCGCCCACCGTGGGGCAAAGTGATCATTTCCTGCTATAAGCCAAATCCTACAGTGAAGCAATTCTGTATCGCCATGTCCGGATCTGATCGAAGCCCCTCCAGCAGTCAAGAAGCATCCACTCAGTCCTCAGGAGGAGGATCGTCCCCAGGATCAACAGAGCTAGTTTTCACGCCCCTTACCCTGGCAATTCCCATAAGCCAAACGGTGAAACCTACGTTGTCGGCGTCTAGGCCCCCTCCGACGCCTAAAACCTCTGGGGTCACCAGCTCCACCAAGGCCAGGAAGGAAAGCGTACCAACCAGAACCTTGACTCCAGGAGGATTCGTAGAAGAAGCTTCCAGTGGAGCGGAGTCACCAGACCTGATGCAGAGTATGCTTCAAGGAATCAATGCTCTGCGCCAGGCAGTAGAAACTCTGCAGAAGGACAACCAAGACATCAGAGCTCGGATTTCGGCAGCAGACAAGACTCCAGTTGCACCGGTCCAGCCGTCACCAGAGATGCTGTCCTTGATGCCTAGGGGAGAGCCCAGCACCCGCAGGGAGTCAATGACCAGCAGGAAGACCACCAGAGAAATCCCCTCAGAATTGGTCACCAGACTGGAGCTAGGATTGGCTCCACCAGACCCAGTCATTGAGCCTCGAGGGCTAGGCTACCTGTCTTACGGCCCTACATCCGACAGATCTTACATCACAGGTAATTCCCTCTCTAGCATCGAAAGTCGAGAAACTAACTCACTGTCTCTTGCAGGCACCCCTGTCCACCAGACGCTAGAATGGCAGATTGCAACTCAGCCAGAGATGACCACCTTGTCCAACAATCAGTCTTTAGGAGGAGTGTGAGCAACGCCTACCCCCAACCAGCAGGCATTTGAATGGCAGCAAGGAGCCCCAGTCAGTATGGTGACCCTCGACAATAGCCCATATCCAGGAGGAACTTGGCCGCCCCGAGTCCCACTCCAACATGCAGGAGGATGGCAACCCGGATCCACAATCAACGCCACACCATTGCCCAACTCTCCTAGTGGTCAGTATCCTGGAGGAGGTGTCTGGTCAGGAGGTACCCCTATCCTCCAGACACCAGGACGGCAATCCGCAGCTCAACCAGGAGTAGTCACCCTATCTGGCGGTCAGTCCTCTGGAGGAGCATGGTCAGCAGCCACTCCCATCCAACAGGAGTAAGGATGGCAGCCAGGAGCCCCAGCTGGCACGGCGACCCCCGTCAACAACCTGTATCCAGGAGGAGTCTGGTCAGCAGGAGTCCCATTCCAGCAAGCAACAGGGTGGCAATCTGGGTCCACAATCAACACGATACCGTTGCCTAACCCTCCTAGCCACCAATACCCTAGAGGAGCATGGTCAGGAGGTACACCTTTCAGCTTTTTTCCTCCTGTTTCTAACCCTCTTGCAGGAACAGGTAGCGCCATAGATCAGAAGTATCAGGAACTGAGGGACCTGATCAACAGAATTCCAGGAATGCCACGTTCTCTGGAGAGAGCAGCAAGAGACAGTTACACAGATTCGCCCTTCACTGACGACGTAGCCTGCGTCGCTGTACCCAAGGAATTCGTGCCACCAGCCACGACACTCTATGACGGTACCGCAGTCCCGTTGGATCACATCAATCAGTATAAGCAGAAGATGATGGTGGTGACTGCAGCAGGACCCCTGAAGGAGGCATGCATGTGCAAGGGATTCGGCTCCACCTTGTCAGGACCAGCTTTCCAGTGGTTCGTTAGTCTGCCCAACCGGAGTATCACTTCCTTTGCGGACTTGGTTAATGCTTTCAACCAGCAGTTTGCCAGCATCAGAAAACCGGAGAAGCAAACCAGCGATCTATATCGGGTGGTGCAGAAATTCGAGGAATCCACGCGCGATTTCCTTAATAGATTCATTAAAGAGAAGGTGACCATCCTCAGATGTGACATAACAACCGCTATAGAAGCCTTCCGTCAGGGACTCCACCAGGATTCAGATCTGTACAAGGACCTCACCAGGTATCCATGCACCACATTTGAGGAGGTGCAAACAAAAGCATTGGCAGTCATCAGGCTGGAGGAGGATTCAGGTCCCAGAAGAGCTACTTATGATCCAGCAGAGCTACCTATGAACCTGGAGAACCACTCTTCCTGTATCTATCAGTAACTGAGGTAGTAGTTAGCGCGGTATTAGTACGTGAGCACAAAGGAGCACGACACCCAGTATATTATGTCAGTAAGTCTCTGCTTCCTGCAAAGACCAGGTACACATCTCTTGAAAACCTCATACTTGCACTTGTTACAGCATCCTCTAGACTACGACCTTATTTTGAATCACATGCTATTTCAGTAATAACAAACTATCCTCTAAAGACTATTATGAGAAAACCTGAGTTGTCAGGGAGAATGGCTAAGTGGTCCATGCACCTGAGTGGCTTCGACCTGAATTTCGTCCCCAGAGCAGCAATAAAGTCCCAGGCGCTAGCAGACTTTGTATCCGGCACCAGCCCAGCACTGCAGTCCCAGGCGGAGAAAGACATCCACATCCTGGAGGAGGACAAGGGCAAACAACCTTTTCAGCCAGCCAGATCTGTAGTCTTTTCAGTCAGCCAGATCCCAAGGAACCAGAATGCAGAAGTAGACGTCCTAGCCACCCTGGGGGCAACATTTAAGCCTGGAGTAGTTTCCACCATACCCATTGTCCATGTCCTGGAGCCAACAATTTGGAAGGGTACACAGGAGCACAAGGCGCCAGGAGAAAGGGAAAATTCATCAGACCAGGGGTTGCAGTGGTTACAGGAGGCAGGAATCTGCAGCACCACAACAGAGCAAGGAGGAATCGCAGATTGGAGAAAACCTTACCAAGAGTGGCTGCAAAATGACGTTCTGCCAGCAGGTTAGGAGCTTCAGGATGAAGGCATCCAGATATACCCTCATTGATGGCGTCATGTTCAAAAGGTCAGCTGCTGGACCATACTTAAGGTGTCTTGGTCAGGAGGAGGCAGAAACTATTTTGCATGACTTCCACAATAGTGAATGTGGAAATCATGCAGGGGGCAGAGGAGGCCTATCCAACAAGGCACTTCGCCAAGGCTACTTCTGAGCAACAATGCGCAGAGATGCTGTTGAGTACGTCAAGAAATGTGACGCTTGCCAAAGACACGCACCAGTCAACCACCGGCCAGAAGAGCCATTGCATCTGGCAACCTCTCCTTGGTCTTTCATGAAGTGGGGGATGGACATTGTTGGCAAGTTACCAAGAGCTCCGGGAAACAAAGTCTTCATGTTGGCCATGACGGACTACATCTCCAAGTGGATAGAAGCAGAAGCATTCCCTCAGGTGACTGAAAAACAGGTTATATCCTTCATAAAACGTAACATTATCTGCAGGTTTGGCATTCCTTCAGAAATCGTCTGCGACAATGGATCCCAGTTAATTGGCAACAAGATGGAGGCCTACTGCGCCAGGTGGAACATCACACTAAGCAAGTCTACCCCCAGAAACCCTCAGTCTAATGGTCAGGCGGAGTCTAGCAACAAAATTGTGATAGACAACCAGAAGAGAAGGCTGGAGGAGGCAGGGGGCAGATGGGCAGAGGAACTCCCCTTGGTGCTATGGTCTGATAGAACTACACCCAAGGTGGCTACAGGACAAACGCCTTTCAGTTTGGTCTTTGGTGCTGAGGCAGTCGTCTCTTCAGAAATGAGAGTGCCTACCCACAGATACGGATGCATAACCGAAGACAGGAACCAGGTGGAGATGGCAAGCAGCTTGGATACTATAGATGAGCTCAGAGCCGATGCTCAGATAAGGATGGCCTCCTACAGACAGACAGTCGCCAGAAGTTACAACAAGAATGTCAAAGTCAGAATCCTGCAGGAAGGAGACCTAGTCCTCAGAAAAGTCTTCCAGAACACCAGAAACCAGCGAGAAGGAAAGTTCGCCTACAATTGGAAAGGACCCTACCAAGTGGAGAAGGTGGTTGGGAACGGAGCCTACCGACTTATGACCATGGAAGGGAAAATCATCCAAAAACCATGGAACATCATACACCTAAAGAAATACTTCTTCTAAAAGGGCCAGAACCGCCAGCAATCTGGGCCACTGCCGCCAGAAACATGGGCTACAGCCACCAGAAATGTGGCATCTATTCTGCCAGGTGCACCTCCACCAGAACCCAGGTTTAATCTTTTCAAAACTTGCAAACATATATTTAAATTATCCTGTCATTCTTCTGTCTGCCTTACTTTCTTTTCGCAAAATTTAAAATTTTCTCTTCGCAAAATTTAAAGTTTTCTCTTTTGATTTTCTTTTTACATGTGTCGTCAAGATTCAAATTTCTTTTGCATCAAAGTCTGGTTTTTTGTGGCATACATTTTCGAAATTTGATTTTCTTTCTTCATATGCTTTCGAAATTCGATTTTCTTCCGCATATGTCTTCAAATATTGCGTCCCCCATCTTTGCCAAAGTTTATCACTTTTTCCAAACTAGGAACTGGTGACTAACCTGGTGGAGTGCACAATTTCTACAAAGGCGTGTGTCTTGTGACTAAGTGCTTACAACCGGGACATAACAGTCTCCTGCGCCACTTAGCACCCACGCAAAGCGTGGCACCTCCGACTGAGTGGGCGAACTAAAACCCAGGCCACCACTATATCAAAGGTCGACCATACAAACATAAGGCATGCATACAACAGAAGGTAGTTAGACAAAACTACAACAAACGATTACAATCAAACGCAAACAATCACGATCAAAAGCAAACGATTACGATCTTCTGTTAAGGCACAAAGTGCCACAAAATACTAACACACTTCGCTCCCCTGAGCAAAGGCAAGGTCACCACATAAATATTTTGCAAACACTAACAGAAGTTCACACCACGCAGGGTTCACAAGCCGAAGACAAAGTTCAACAAAAGAGGAGTAGCGTCACTCCAGCAGAACTTGGTCCACAGCCTGGGTATTCTCCTCTGGTGGAGGCGGAACTGTAGCAGATCCTCCTGCAGGAACCTGGGTCTCTGATGAACAGCAGCAGGACCTCTCCAAGGATCATCAGCAGCATCCTCCTGGTCCATACCCACTGGCCCATCAGTCTCCTGGTCAGCAATAGGAGAATCGGCAGACTCTTTCAGATCCTCCGCCGTCACATCAGAGAAAGCATCAGAGTTAGGCGCCTCAACCTTGGTATACTGATCCTAACAAGCAAGAGCCTCCCTCAGAGTCTTCTTCAACTCAGCACTCTTCCCCTACAGGGAAGAAGTGGCATCCAGAGCCTGGGCAAGCTCACTCCTTGCCTCCACCAGATCTGCACTAAGCTTTTTGCCAGATTCCTCCACCAGCAATCCGCGAACCAAATCCAACTCCTCCAAAGAACTGTTCTCTAGCACGGACCTGGGACCAGGACGTAGCATCTGGTCCAGAAGAGCCATGTCCTCTGCAGACTTGGACGTACCGAAGCCTTCCGGAAATTTGAGCACCACTTCAGCAGGAACACCCTCAACAAATCTGGGGGCAGAATAAGAGTGAGGCTCAGAAAGATCTACCACAGGGGGTTCCCTTTCTGCAGGAGTTATTTCTAAGAGAGGGAACGAGTTGCACCTCCTCCTAGAACTAGCAAAGCCAGCAGAAGCAAAACCAACTTTTCACCTGGAGGCCACCCTAGTAGCAACAGCCCGCCCTCTAACAGCCAAAACTTGCTCTAGGGTCGCGAGGCTTAGCGGATCCTAAAGGAGGGAGCAAGCGAAAATGAGTGCCAGGAAAATCCGAGGTCAAGTAAACCTAGTCAAGCGTGAACGTGTCTTGCCCGAAGACATGTTCTCACCAGACTCGTCCTTTTTCTCATTCTGGGGGAAGAGAGGGAGGACCACTTGTGGAAGGATAAAGCAAATTGCGGAATGTCATCAGCTCCGGGTTTAGGTCGAATGGTCAGGATCAAAGAATCAATCATCACGCAAACCGTCTACAATCCGAGCGAACGGAAATTCCCGCCTAAGATGAGCTTAGTCGGAAATTTGGGGGCATTTGTTCGTGCCAAAAATTTGCGCCTTCGGAGTACCACGTGGCAAAATACGAGTGGACAGTCAAAAAGTCAGAAGTCAAAGGTCAACGACAAAAGGAGCAAAGGTCCTTGAATAAAAGTCAAAATCGAAGATTAAAAGACGGAAGTCAAAAATAATCGAAAGTCGTCAAGTCAAGTAAACCCGGAATGGTACACAATGATGGGTTGAGCAAAGCATAAGAGTGAATAAGACTATGGGCCACACAACCAAACCAACCCAGCAGACAAAGTGAGGAACGTAACCCATACAAGATAGAGGAGACAACAACCACTCCTACAAACCAGGTAACCCTCCTGCAGACCAGGAGAGAATCCAGGAGGAGAATGTAACTGCTGGGGAGAGGATTAAATGCCAATATATCAAGCAATAAAAGAGAGTTAAATGCCAAGATTCTGGTGAATAAAGGGGCAACGGTCAGCAACAACATAAAAGGAAGGAGGAGAATAAGGAGTTGAACGTAACTGCCATAACGGTTATGAGGCAATCAAGAGCAACAATTGCTCCACATTAAAGAGCAATGAAGACACCAGGAAAAAGAGCCGTATATAAAGGAAAGAGAAGAAGAAGGGAGGGATCATCCAAGCATACCAACATTCACTTCCCAGTCAACATACAATCAACCTCAAGCAAATCCTAGCAAAATACTTACGATCAATTATAGCCCAAATACTTGTACTTGTACCCTTTTCCTTGTTCTTTTTTCGTCCATAGTAGAAACTTGGTGGGATTCCGACTCCCCTCGCGGTTTTTCCCACATCGGGTTTCCGCGTCACCAAAACTTTGTGTGTCGTCCATTTTCTTTCGTTGCTCTTTGTTTATTGGATTCCGTCGACCTATAGTTATAGGACGATCGCTTTGACCCGCAACCGAAATCTTAGACCCGGTAAATTTTTATCAAAACAGTACCTGCATTGCTAAAGTCTCCTGTAGGCCCTTCAATAGCAGATAACACAAGCCATAGTAAAGAGAAAGGGATGAGTTCCAACGCCTTGCTTAACAAGGATATGTCCTATGCCCAAGTTGTTAATGGAGGTTCGCCGAGTAAGCGACAACATGTCGAGAAAGAAGGGCTGCCTATGAAAGGTAATGATGATTAAGGCTAAAAAATAGAATTTTGGAATGTATGGGGCATGAACAATATTAATAAGCAACGTACAATAGGTGATTTCTTAGAAAAAGAAGAAGTAGCAATTTTTGGATTGCTTGAAACAAAAAAAAAAACCACTTGTTTACATAATATTAGACCGTGTGTTATGAATAAGTGGGCATTTACTACTAATAATCATTGTGTGGAAGGAGGTCGTGTTTGGGTACTTTAGAACCCAGGAAAAATGACAATGCAGGTTTTAGACGCCAATCCTATTGTGTGCTAAATTTAGACCGTTTTCCCTCCCATTTAGACCCGTTTTTCCCTCGTTTTGCGAGATTAGAGTGCGATTATTGCCCTATTTTGAGTATTTCTCGCATTAGCGTCTCTCTTGTGCGTTTTACGTGTTTTTGTTAGTTTTTCTATCAATTTTGATAGGTTTTGGCACCAAAAGCATGATCGAGCTTCCACGAGCACAAGAGAGGGGAATGCCGTCCGAAAAGCAGAGCACACAATTTAAAGTTCAAAGCCATTCCATCAGACGACGAAGAATGAGACAAGAAAAGAGGCCAGAAAATGACCGGGTGAAATTTCACCCGATGAACCCCGAAGATTTTCCGAGAGGTCCCCCACCGGGCGAAATGACCGGGCGAAACTTCGCCCACCGGGTGAAGTTTCGCCCGACGGTAAAGACGTCCAAAATTGCAAAACCGGAAGAAAACCTTTAGGTGAAATTTCACCCGACGGTATTGATCCGTGTACGACGGGGCGAAATTCCATCTCATGAAGATTAAAGGGTGATTGTCCCACTAATGTAGCAAAAAGTTGGATTTGGGCTTTAGGTTAGGATTCATCAAGGCTTTACTATATATAAGTATACCATAGTTAGTTGCACATTATGCTTTCATTAGTTTAGACTACTTCACTCTCTCACTACTTACCCCTCCATTTAGTAGATAATTCTAGTAGTATTCTTAATAATTCTCTACAATTTTAGTAGTTTTACATAGTAATTTAGTAGTAGTTTTTCATAGTTTCCATCAATTTCCTTTCTTTGGATCTTATTTCCAAGTTTGTAGAAGATTATTTCAAGTTTGTGTTGAAGATTTGTGAAGATTATTAAGGGATTCGTGACAAATCCTCTATTCTCTTCATCAAAGCTTCATCCTTTATTTATGCAATCTTCTTTTTTGTTGTTAATCTTCATAGTTGGTATATTTTTCTTCCACTCTCTAATCTCTAGTTTTGATTTAATCTTGTTCTTTCAGAATTTTTCATTTAATTATTCTTTCATTATTGTCTTGTTTAGATCATCTTTATTTATGTTATTTTAGATTGTTTTATGTTTAGTTTTGTTGATTGTTATTTTGATCATATTAGTCTTGTTAATTTCGCTAGATCTAATTTAGGTTGTTCTAGATTATTTCATAATCTATTTTGTTGATTGCAATTTCTTTCATAGTTTTATAGTTTATTTGGTAGATCGTAATTCCCTTATTGTTTTGTTGTTATTTTCTTTAGATTTAGTTAACATGCATGTTTTAATTGTTTCCTCCTTTGTTAATGTTTTGTTGTTTTCCATTATGAGTAGTGAGTAGATTTCTTGTTGGGGGTTTAGGGATGATGACTTTGGATTATTTGAATTAAGGGATGTTTGTGGGTTGCTTGCTTGTTGGTTTATCTTGTTTAGGGTTGTTGTGTCATTGTTGTTTTAGTCCGGCCAACTATACCGACCTTGACTCATTTCTATCAATATGGGGAAACTCGGGTAGAAATTACCTTCATTTGAGACTTACCCTTCTTCGTCGCGAAAGCGGGTTTTTAGGTGGGTTGGGTGAAGAAACCGAATGGTGGCATTCTCTCTTTATCGATGTTGTGACCAACCCGATTCCGAGACTCTTAGACCCCAATTTCCGAATCCCGACTTCTCCCTAACACCTTTTCCTTGATTGATCATCTCTAATTTTTTTTTTAATTTTTTTTCTTGTCATTTAATTTCCGTCTTTTACCGCATTTCTAATATAGACTCGACCCTTAAAACCCCCTCTAGTTTCCAAAGGCGTTACTCTTAACTCAATATTGTTCCGTTCCCTATGGACCGACCTCGACTTACCACGAATACTCTAGTAGTTTTTGTGTTTTGCGAGTCTATAAATATTGTTTGACCCCCTATCCATCGTTAACGACCGAGCCTATAAATAGGGGCGGGTCAAATCCACAAGCCATTAATTTATTCATTACTGACGCCAGTAGTGGATAACATCTCACATTTGTGTATGCGTTTAACTCCATAGAAGGGAGAGCAACTGTGGCAGCAACTTAAAAATCATGCAGACCTCATTAGTGGGCCTTGGGTGGTTGGAGGGGACTTTAATACAGTCCTCAGTTCAGAAGAGAGAGTAGGAGGGACAAGTACTGCGCCGGAAATGGTTCCTTTTAGAGAGTGCTTAACGGATTGCAACTTAGATGATGGGCCTTTTGCAGGTGCATGGTATACGAATAATAAGCAATGCCCTAAGGATAGAGTCTACAGTCGACTTGATCGATGCTTGGTAAATAAGGAATGGATTGAGACGTACCCTGAGGGGTTGCTCACTCTTCTGCTAGAGGATACTTTTGATCATTGCACTTGTATCATCAAGCTTGATAAACAACCTACTCAGAAAGCTAGGCCTTTAAATATATGAATATGTGGGGTTTGTGTCTGTAATTCATTGATACGGCGAAAGGGAGGTGGGATTGTATTGTTGAAGGTACTTGTACGTTCGAGGTTGTCACAAAGCTAAAACGATTAAAGCGGGATCTTAAAGGCTTAAACTCAGAGAGTGTCGGGGACATAGTGAATAAATGCCATCAGGCTGAAATAGCTCTTCGCAATTTACAGGTAGCCATACAGGCAGATTCCTAGAATCAGTAATAACTGGAGGGGGAGTGGCAATTGAACAAGGAGG
This sequence comes from Agrostemma githago, assembly GCA_958450325.1. NCBI lineage: Eukaryota > Viridiplantae > Streptophyta > Magnoliopsida > Caryophyllales > Caryophyllaceae > Agrostemma > Agrostemma githago. The sequence continues at coordinate 39,921,255 of OY288241.1, read as the reverse complement.
TTGACTGGCTTAAGAAGGCGAGCATGTCTTTTCTGCAGCAGAAAGCAAAAATTTCATGGCTCAAAAAGGGAGATCTGAATTCATCTTATTTCCATTCTGTCTTAAGAACGAGATAGACTCTAAACAGGGTGATGATCATCGTTGATGCTAAGGGTATAGAGCGGACTGAGACTACTGGGATTCAGAAGGAGACATTTTTGGAATATTACTCCTCTTTGCTTCAGAGCTCATCTCCAGGCCAACTGAGCCAGTTCAAGTAAACATGGTGAAACAAGGTAAGGTGTGCTCGTTTGAGCATTGGAATTTGCTTCTGACCCCTGTTACATTGCTCAAGAGAATAAGGACATCTTGTTCAGTATACCCAAGGACAAGGCCTCTGGTCCGGACGGGTATACTAGCCATTTCTTTAGAGATTCTTGGAATGTCGTTGAAGAAGAGGTAGTGGCAGTTGTGAAGGATTTTTTTCCACTTCGGGAAACTTCTTAAACAAATTAAACTAATACTACTAGCCTTTCTCTCATACCCAAAGTGCCTAAACCACAGAGTGTGTTGTAATTTTGGCCTATAGCATGCTGTAAACTGATCTATAAGTGTATATTCAACCTTTTGAGCAAGCATCTTGGTCAAGTGTTGCCTGATATTATTAGCCCTCTTCAGGGTGGCTTCATTTCAGGGAGGAATATTATTAAGAATGTGCTTATATGTCAAGAATTAGTGCAACTGTACAATAGGAAAACTATTTCTCCTAGGTGTTTGATGAAGATTGATCTTCATAAGGTCTATCACAATGTGGAGTAGGACTTTTTGGATTAGATGATGGGTGTTTTGAATTTTCCACGGAAATTTAGAGATTGGATTATGGAGTGTGTTATTACGGTAAGTTTCTCTTTGTCCCTGAATGAAGAGTCTTTTGGTTTCTTTCGTGGCAAATGAGGGCCAAGACAGGGAGACCCTGTCTCCCCGTTACTATTCACTATTTGTATGGAATATTTATTCAGGACTCTTCAGTTTGTAGTAAAGAATTCCAACTTTAAGTACCATCCTAAATGTGCTTCAATGAAGTTATGTATGTCATTTCATGTTTACGAATGACTTATTGTTGTTTTGTAAAGGAGAGGAGGTTTCCATAAATGTTTTGATGAGGGCTTTTGCTACTTTTACCAAGACTTCTAGCCTTACCGTGAGTATTGGTAAGTCTCACTTGTACTATGTTGGGATGAGCGCTAGCCAGAAATCTGATGCTCTTAGGATTACTGGATGTAATGCTGGCAAATGACCATTCAAGTACCTAGGTATCCCCATCCAGACTACAAAACTCACTAAACAGGATTGTGCTAAATCTGTTGAAAGGGTTTCTTATAGAATTCTGAGCCTAGGGGCGAGAAAGCTTTCATATGCAGGGAGGTTGACCTTGGTTCAATATGTCCTCTCTCATGCCACACTTATTGGGATATGATATTCATTATCCCTAAGTGCGTACTAAATCGAATTAATGGCCTCTGTAGGAATTTTTTGTGGGAGGGAAAAGAGACTTATCAACGTGTGCCTCTGGTCGCTTGGGAGAAAGTATGTTATCCGAAAGCTGAGGGAGGATTAGGGTTATGACATCTTGTGAAGTGGAATGAAGCGACTTCTAAAGCTGGTGGCCTGGTTATTTTAGCAACAACATCGATTATGGGTTTTGTGGGTACATCATTCTATTTGAAGGGGCAAGAGTAGTTGTCCTATAAGCCTGGGGTAACTGCTTCTTGGGGATGGAAGAGGATTTGTGGGTTAAAAGAGGTGGTGAAGGATTAGTTCATGGGCGGACATTGGCAGACTGGCATGAACAGCTACTCCATTGCCGCAGGTTATGAATTTCTGAGGGCTAAGAGGCCGGTTGTTGCGTGGTTCCAGCAAGTCTGGTGTAGTTGGGCGCTTCCTAAGCATCAGTTTATCGGTTGAATGGGTTGTAGATGTGCTCTTAATATGCGAGACAAGCTTCATAGGCATGGCGTCTGTTCTACGAACTTCTGTTGCCTGTGCGAGATTGGTCCTGAGACTGGGGTGCATTTGTTCTTTCAATGTGTGTACAGTCCGGAATTTTCCTGCTGCTTAGTGGTTGGCTTGGTAAAACTTTGGACACTGATTTGCTGCGTATCAAAATAAATGGTAGTGGGCTGCAAAAGAAGGTGTGTCGCACGTTGGTAGTTGTTGTAATCTACAACGTGTGGATACTGAGGAACAAGGCACGAATTGATGGCATTTTAGTTCGTCCCGACTTAGTTGTTAATTGTATTAAAAGAGATTTTTGTTTTCGTCTTAAGTGGTTTCTTAAAGGTCATCCGTCTCAGAAGGAGATGGATTGGATTCATCGCCTAAGATCTTCTTAGCTATCTACATGATTTTAATTAATTTATACAACTTACATTTTACCAAAACAAAACAATTTCAAACAATCGACACAACTAGATAGAATTATACCCAAGCGACCATGTAACATCTATGTCTCATAGTGTTTGATCCTTTTTATCGCTAGTTACCTGCATTTTGGAAATTAACTTCGATTTAGTGCACAACAAGCCCACTCAGAACTTTCAGAATACCATCTTTGGGTTAAATGAGCGAATGAAATTTATATAAAGGGTTAGGACTAGTTTATGAACCTTCCCAAAGTACTAACTAGACTTGGCGTAAAATCTGCAGAGAGGCTTGGAGGAGGCTTTTAACTATCAGCTGGTATGCTACCATTTGGACAAGAATGATTGTCCCTAAGCATTCTTTTATTAGGTGGCTAGCAGTCAAAAGCAAGGTTCTAATTAAGGTCAGGCTAACGACATCTACCATTGATCAGCCTTTCTTCAACTGAAGGTATAACATGATTTGTCTTTACACCATGCGGTACCTACCAACAAGACAATAATAGTTTCCTTTGGAAGGGATCTAGAAACATCAGAGCTTTATGCAAGAAAACAAATGATGTATGCTACGAGTATAATATTGGCACTGGTTTATCATGCTCTGTATTTGGCAAGAAAGAAATAGAGCTTACTATGATCGTCATATTAGAAGACCGGAGACGGTAATGCAATAGCTATAAGATAGTCATAAGATGAAATTTGGAGCAAGATTAAACAACATTAAGTCTAACATGGATAAAAAAACGGAGGGATAAGATAGGAATCTAGGTTTTTGCAAATTTCTCTAGATGAAAAGAATCAGCATGTGATGAATGATTTTCATTGATTACAATATTAATTACATTTTATCTAAAAAAACTCAAGTTTGAAAGCTGTTCGGTTAATAATAGTGTCGTTTGGTGATGGGAAAGAATAATACGGAGTTACATCATACAACTTCTTCGTGTTTTAAGCTATCATTGAATTGAGACAAAGTACTTTACATGCCAAAAAGAACATATTTTAGATGCCAAAAAGATCACAATCTGAGACGTTAATATGGAAGATATATGCTTGAATGAGCAATTATATTGGTGACGAACAGAGTTTAAATACAGAGTATAAACAATTGACTGAGACTAGGAGAGCCGTAACCTAGTATCTAGGATATCTAAACCTACTACCAATACAATAGATTACAGTATCTATATTAAGGAAAGGACAACAAGATATTATCATGTATCTTTATCTTCAATATGCTCCCTCAAGGAGGACGATCCACAGGATAATCCAATCTTGCAAAGAAGAGGGTCAAGTTTCGGACGAGGGAGAGGTTTAGTAAGGGCATCTGCGAGCTGATCGTCAGCGGAGATATGTTGTACAGGAAGACGACCATTTTGGACATGCTCCCTGACAAAGTAGAAGGCCAACGCAACATGCTTCATCTTAGAATGATATGAAACACATGGTTAGTTGGCAACATAGTGAGTAGCGCCTAAATTATCATAGTATATAGTAGGAGGAGAAGTAATATCGAACTGAAGTTTAGAGAGCAAAGAATGGAGCCACATAATCTCCATAATGGCTGTTTTGGTAAAAATTTATCGGGTTTACGATTTCGGTTGCGGGTTAAAGTGATCGGCCTATAACTATGGGTTAACGAAATAACGATGAATCTAGCGAACGAGGAATGACGAAAAGAAAAAATGGACAACACACAGAATTTTGGTGACGCGGAAACCCGATGTGGGAAAAACTGCGGGGGGAGTCGGAATCCCGCCTAGATTTACTATGAACGGAAAAAAGTGAAGAAAGGAGTACAAATATGAGTATTCTTATGGTTGATTATGAGTGTTGCCTTATGTTCTATATAGCAGGCTCCAAGTTGGTGTGTGATGATCTGCTCTTCTTCCCCTTTTTATAGTGCTGCTGTCCGTTATCCCATTTATGGTTGGGAATCTTGGCATTTAACCCCTTTATTCCTTGATATCTTGGCATTTAACCTCTTTATTCCTTGATATCTTGGCATTTAACCTCCTCCTTGGCAGTTATATTTTCCTCCCCATTTATTTCTTGGTCAGCAGGAGGAATCCCATAAATTTAGGGGATATTCCTTGACCTTTTCTCTGGTGGACTGCATTATCTAAATGGGCTGCAAGACGTTTCTTTACCTTGTTTGGCCCATTGTCTTTTGTTGTTTCGGGTTCCGTCTGACTCAGTGACTCTAATAACGTCGACTTTCGTCTTTTGACCTTTGTCCTTCGACCTTCGACCTTTGACTTTTGACCTTTGACCCTCGGCTTTTGATCTTGACCTTTGACCCTCGGTTTTTGACTATCGTCTTTGACGTTCCGACTTTTGACCTTTGACCTTTTGACCGTCCACTCGTAGCATGCCACGTTGCATTTCGAAGGTGCCAATTTTTGGCCCGAACAAATGCCCCCAAATTTCCGGCTAAGCTCATCTTAGGCGGGAATTTTCGTTTGCTTCAGTTGTAGGCAGTTGGTTTTGTTTCTGTTGGCCTTGCTGGTTCTAGGAGAAGGCGTAATTCGTCCCCTCTCTCAGAAATTACTCCTGCAGAAAGTGAACCTCTGGTGGCAGATCTTTCTGAGTCTCACTCTTATTCTGCCCCCAGACCCGTTGATGATGTTTCTGCTGGAGTGGTGCTCAAATTTCCTAAAGGCTTCGGTAAGTCTGCAGAGGATATGACTTTTCTGGATCATATGCTACTTCCTGGTCCCAGGTCTGTGCTAGAAGAAGGTTCTCTGAAGGAGTTGGACTTGGTTCGCAGATTTGTTGGCGGCATAATCTGGTTGTAGAGAAGAAGCGACTGGATGAGGAGTTTCCTGTGGCGCCTGACTTGGATGCTCTTTCTGATGTGGAGGCGGAGGATCCGAAGGAGTTCGTTGATTTCCCTGTTGCTGACCAGGAGGATGTCGTTGATGATTCTGGGAGAGGTTCTGTTGCTGTTCATCAGAGATCCAGGTTTCTGCAGGAGGATCTGCTACAGTTCAATTTCCACCAGAGGAGAATGTCCAGGCTGTGGACCAAGTTCTGCTGGAGTGATGCTACTCCTCTTTTGTTGTACTCTGTTTTCGACTTGTGAATCCTGCGTGGATTGAATTTCTGATTTGTTAGTGTTTGTTAAAAACTCTGAAATGACTTCGTCTCTGCTCAGGGGAGCGAAGTGTTTATTTGAATACTTTGTGGTACTTTTTATTTAACTGTTGATCACGATTGTTTGCTTTTGATTGTAATCGTTTGTTGTAGTTTTGTCTAACTACCTTCTGTTGTATGCATGCCTTATGTTTGTATGGGCGACCTTTGATATAGTGGTGGCCTGGGGTTTAGTTCGCCCACTCAGTCGGAGGTGCCACGCTTTGCGTGGGTGCTAAGTGGCGCAGGAGACTGTAATGTCCCGGTTGTAGGCACTTAGTCACAGACGCACGCCCTCTGTAGAAATTGTACACTCCACCAGATTAGTCACCAGCTCTTAGTTTGGGAAAACTGACAAAAATTTGGCAAAGATGGGGGACGGAATATCTGAAGACATATGCAGAGGAAAATCGAATTTCGAAAGCGTATGAAGAGAAAAAAATCAAATTTCAAAAATGTATGCAATAAGAAAATCAAACTTTAATGCAAAAGAAATTTGAATTCTGACGACACATGTAAAAAGGAAGTCAAAAGAGAAAATTTAAAATTTTGCAAAGAGAAAGTAAGGCAGGCAGAAGAATGACAGGAAAATTTAAATATATGTTTGCAAGATTTGAAAAGATTAAACCTGGGTTCTGGTGGAGGTGCACCTGGCAGAATAGATGCCACGTTTCTGGCGGCTGTAGCCCATGTTTCTGGCGGCGGTGGCCCAGATTGCTGGCGGCTATGGCCTGTTTAGAAGAAGTATTTCTTTAAGTGTACGATGTTCCATGGCTTTTGGATGATTTTCCCCTCCATGGTCATAAGTCGGTAGGCTCCGTTCCCAACTACTTTCTCTATTTGGTAGGGCCCTTCCCAATTGTAAGAGAACTTTCCTGCTCGTTGGTTCCTGGTGTTCTGGAAGACTTTTCTGAGGACTAGGTCTCCTTCCTGCAGGATTCTGACTCTGACATTCTTGTTGTAACTTCTGGCGACTGTTTGTCTGTAGGAGGCCATCCTTATTTGAGCATCGGTCCTGAGCTCATCTATAGTATCCAAGCTGCTTGCCATCTCTACCTGGTTCCTGTCTTCGGTTATGCATCCGTATCTATGAGTGGGCACTCTCACTTCTGAAGGGATGACTGCCTCAGCACCAAAGACTAAGCTGAAGGGTGTCTGTCCAGTAGCCACCTTGGGTGTAGTTCTATCAGACCATAGCACCAAGGGGAGTTCCTCTGTCCATCTGCCCCCTGCCTCCTCCAACCTTCTCTTCAGGTTGTCTATCACAATTTTGTTGCTAGACTTCGTCTGACCATTAGACTGAGGGTTTCTGGGGGTAGACTTGTTTAGTGTGATGTTCCACCTGGCGCAGTAGGCCTCCATCTTGTTGCCAATAAACTGGGATCCGTTGTCGCAGATGATTTCTGAGGGAATGCCAAACCTACAGATAATGTTACGTTTTATGAAGGATATAACCTGCTTTCCAGTCACCTGAGGGAATGCTTCTGCTTCTATCCACTTGGAGAAGTAGTCCGTCATGGCCAACATGAAGACTTTATTTCCCGGAGCTCTTGGTAATTTGCCAACAATATCCATCCCCCACTTCATGAAAGGCCAAGGAGAAATTACTGGATGCAATGGCTCTGCTGGCTGGTCGTTGACTGGTGCATGTCTCTGGCAGGCGTCACACTTCTTAACATATTCTTTGGCGTCCTTGCACATTGTCTGTAACACCCCTGATTTTTATAAATTAAATTAAATTAAAATTTTGTTCGTATTTCTATTTTGTTTATGATTTAACTCGTAATTCTTAAAATTATTATAAAACGAATTTATCGTTTAATCGTTTCAAACTTCTAAAATACTATTTGTCTTGGAAACTCTTGTTATATTTAAAACATAATTTTATTCCTGTTTCGATTTATTTACCCATTTAATTTAATTCTTATCGAAAGTCTATTTCGACGATTTAAATTCTAAATTCTTTTTATTTATATATTTTAAGCTCGAAGCTAATTTATTTTAAGTTTCGTCAAAATATTTATTTCCTTCCCTCGAGAAATCAACTTAATTCACTTTATCGAAAATTTATTATTTATCAGGATATACTATTTGATCGTCTAATTATTTATTTTTGTCAACTTCGTTTTCGTCTCATACCCGATTCATTTAATTGTCCGTTTGTCTTACTTTCTTTTATTCGGTGAGTTGTTTCATCCCCCTTTCACCTTTTTCAGTCCCATATACGTTCCCTTGTCTTTTTTTTTTCCTTAAATCCACCGCTTCATTCCACCTTATTACACTCACTCCCTCTTATCCTTTGTTTTCCACATTCATTCCCCTTGACTCCTCCACCGTTTCATTTCCTTCTCCACTTCTTTTCCCTTCATTTCTTTTTTTTTTCTTCATCACCATCACCTTCACCATCTTTATCCTCTGTTTTCCCCTTTTTCTTCGTCCTTTTTGCTGCGGTTTGGTGCGTTTTATTCTGCCACTGCTGCGGCGTTCGGTTGCCGTGTTGTTGCCTGAGTTCGCTGCTGCTGTGATGCGCTGCTGCTGTCCGGTTGGTCTTGATTCCGGTTGCGTTTATTCCTTCAGTTTCCTTTATCGTATTCTGAAGGGTAACTCCTTTCCCCTTCTTCTTCTTTTTCGTTCTTCTTCCTGTACGTTTTGTTGCTGCTACGTCTTCCTGCTGTTGGTCTGTTGTTGCTGTTTTGTTTCGGTTCAATTATTGATGTCCGTGTGGGTTGTTCCTGCTGCTCTTTCATTTTGTTGCCTATGTTGCTGGTCTGTTCTTACGGCTGCCTGCTGCTGTTTTTTTTTCTTCTTCTTTTCTTTTTCATCTTTTGTGTTGGTTTGTGTCGCTGCGTTCTGCTGCTGCTATTGCCTCCTGCTGCTCTTCATCCTTCAGTTTTTCTCCGTTCGATTGTATTCTCTTGGTTGGTTTCGTTCGTCCCCGGTTTGCGTGTCTTCTGCTGTTACTCGTTGGTTTGTGTCAATCAGCCTTCGAATTTTCGTCTTTTGTTGCTGCGGACTGTTGTTTTATGTTGCCGCTGCGTCTGATTTTCCGTTTCTTCTTCTTCTTCTTCTTCTGTTTTCGCCCGTCATCGTTGCTGCCTCGTTGTTGTTTGGTTTCAGTTTTAGTTTCATCTCGTTTGCTGCTCTTCCATTTTCTCTCGTCCCCTTGTCTTCTCTGATCTCGTTTCTATCGTCCAACTTCTTTCATCTTCCCTCGGTTTTGTATTGTTTCATCGATCTTCTTTCAGTTACTTTCCCTTGTCGTTCCGTGACATCTTTATTCATTTTGAAACATTCCTTATTCCGATTTCGTTATTTCTGTTTCTTTATGTCTCGAATTCCTTAGTGGAGCGTACTTGGAAGGCTATCGATTCACGACACGAAAGTTAAGGCGTGCTATTGAAGATTTGGAGCTCGGACTATGCTAGTAGACAAGTACGAGATCGATTCGAATTTTTGACTCAAGGTAACTTTAGGACGTTACTCGATTTTATATCGTATGTTTGAGTAGTAGTATGTAGTAAATATTTTAACTTCCATTTTCTAATTTTAGCTATTTATTATTTGCTAAAAATATTATTTTATAAATTGTGTGCTTTATAAATATTTTACGATTTTCGATATCGTTTTATAAATCGTTAGTAATTTAATTATTTACGATCGTTATAATATTTTGTTAGTTATCGTGACACTAGTAACTAAATAATATCGATTTCATATTTTCGTCATATTTCGTTAATTTCTAATTTTTAACTCAAAATCGTATTTTCATATTATAATCGAGATTTGTATATTTGTTTAATAAATTAATTTTCGGTTTACGATTTATACTAGTAAATGAGAAGATAGTTGATTTAGTTTTAAATACATTTTAGTCGAGACTATTTTCACTAATAATTTCCTATTTGTTTCCGATTGACTATTTTTATTGAAAATTGTATTATTCATAAATCAAAGCTATTTCTTAAAAATAATTTGAAACCTTTATAAAATTCATTTCATTTATATAACTCGTTGACTCAATTAATTTTGATATCGTTTTTCTTAAAATATCTCTTTTCTAAGATTTATTGTTTTACCTCGATTTCCTAAATTATATATAAAAATACTATATAATGACTTATCACATTTTATTTATATTTTGAGTAACGAATTTAGAAATATATTAAAGTTACGATAACGACGATAATAATTAAATGTTAATCTCGTTAGAAATGCTATTTTTATACATTTCACTTATTTTAATAACTTACGTATTTTCTATAAGACTTTCTATTTTAGTAAGTTTCTAAAATTAGTAAGTTCCTATCTATAGAAAGTTTCCCTTTTAATATAAAATGGTTATTCCTTTTATCCATATCATTTATATTGATTATAATTACTTTTGACTATCGATAATGGCTGTTTTGGGTTATGGAATAAAGAGAAGTGTGGGGTTAGAGTAATATAGTCTGGGATGTACATTTTTGCCATCAACTGTAAGGCTGGTGTGTCTTTATGGGGCACATTGGTTGTTGAACTGAGCATGGTTTGTGTTCAGGAGAGTGTGCATTGTTCCTTAAACTTAGATATCGCATCGTGTAAGTCGCGTCGGGTTGAACTGGATATGGTTTGTGTGGACATGACGTAGGTCCACCCCGACGCGGCCACGCGCGAGTTTGGGTAGGCGAATGAATCTCGTGGTAAGATTGTTCTCGGGTTCGAAATTTAAGTCAAAATGGAGTCGCCACCGAATTTTGTGGTTATTCGGAACCATACGAGCCCACTCTATGTCGTCATGGGCTATACACAAAGTAAGCCCACTTCGATTTGAGAGTTCATTGGGCTCGTCCCTTTGCATTGCAATATCGATACCGTATAAACCGGCTTTCGTATATAGAATGACTCTCGTGCGCCAAGGGTTTCGGACATCCGGAAACCAAAGGTTCTGAGTAAGGGGTGAGGGTACGTGTTGGGAAGCCCACTAAGGACACCCAACCCCGCCCGCACATGGCGGCCTCTACTAAGACATCGTTCGTGTTCGTGTGTGCGCGCTAGTAAAACGATTAAATGATATGCAAACAGCGTTTTCGGGCTAAGCATATTAATAGTATGTGAACTACGTCATTTAATGCATCTTATTTTTTGGTCAAAGTGATTTAGCATGCGAGGTTCGTTTATAAAGCGTAAAAGCAAGTAAATAAACAAAGCTCGAAAGTAAAATAAAAACGTACAAGTTACACGGGCGGAAATACAACCCGGAATTCACAATACAACATTACGTAGAAGTAATAAAAATAACGCGATACAAAGATATGGACGGACCCGTATGTAGGCTAGACCGCGAAATGTGTAGATGGACTAACCCCGATTAAATACACATTATATTGTGTACTAAACGAAGGACGGAAATATGAGACTGTGGCGCATTGCTAGCCCGATCCCATACCCCGTAGTCTTGTCCCGACTCATCACGTCAAAGGTGGTCAAAGTCGTTCTACGTGTCGTGATGTGCATGGTTTTGAAAATAGGAGAGTCACGTGATAGTCTTTACACGTGATGACTAATGTCGATAAAAAGGCGAGGCTTGAAAGGTGTGTCAAGGCCCTCGGTTATGGGGCTACAGGACTCACTCGGTCGAGTCATGGTCTGACTCGGTCGAGTGCGTCCTAAAAGAAGCTTCTGCCCACGGTTTGGGGTGTTACTCGGTCGAGTGGTAGGTGTACTCGGCCGAGTAGCACCTGTACGGGCTATGACTCGTGTTTTTATGTGTTTTAAATCGAGAGTTGGCCGAATTAAATTAAAATATTGACAAATTTAGATTTAATTCGGTTTGCCGGTAATATAATCATGTCTCATATGATTGTAATACCGTTATCGGATTTTTGGAAGAGGAGTTGGCACGATAAACGTGGGTTTTGGAAAATGGATTCACGTGATTGGCTTTACACGTGTCGACTAAGAGTTGTAAAAAAAAAGACGAGGCTTAAATGTTGCATTTAAGCTCTCGGTTTTCTGGGTTACAGGACCCACTCGGTCGAGTCATGGTCTGACTCGGTCGAGTGTGCCCTCGAAAAGTAATCTGCCCAGTTTTATGGACACCACTCGATCGAGTGGCCTGTGCACTCGGTCGAGTAGTCCCTGTACGAGTGTTAACTCGTTTCATTTTTGGGGTTGAAAACGATGGTCGGTCGAGTTAAATACAAATATCGCATGATTTGAATTTAACTCAACCTCCGGTACTATAATCGTGTACATGTACGATTATAATACCGTTGTCGGGATTTTATGAAACATTTGTGTTAGAAAATTTGAATTAGTAACGAAATGCTTCCCTCTACGTCACGACATCGGAACTAACCCTTTCGGGTTATGTGATGTCGGTTTTCGTGTCAATGGGTTCCGCACTAATTAAAATGGGATCGAATACGTTCAACTACGATTAGTCGCGATCACGTCACGCCCTTGAGTACATTGGGGCGGGGCTCCTCGAAAGGGCTCCACCTCCGTCGTTGCTCGTAAAGGGATTAGACGGACTTTAGGCGACAATTGTAGTCAAACGCATCCGAAACCGAAGAATTTGGTAATACTATATATATATACGCGGTATGATTATAATGTTAGCAACGAAAATGTAAAAGTTAGTATGCAAGAAAAAGTAAAATGTTAGAGTGTTAGATGTTAGAGTGTTAGGATTACGATACTAGTAAAAGTACAAAATAAACGATACAAAAAACATAAGCGAAAATAACAAGGATAGAAACGGGGTTTGGGACACCCTCAACATACATGCTTAGTAGGGACCTCGGAAATGGGCTCGCAAATAGTGACGGGACTATGGAGTATCGAGGATGTACGTAAGTTATGGTGTGTGTGTGTGTTGTCGGTTTATCGAGGGACAAGGGACTCGGTTTTTTGTGTATAGGGCTTAGGGTTGCTAAGGCTTGTAGTGTAGAGAGTATAGATAGGTTAGAGTAGAAGCTTAGGGTAATTTTGCATTAGTTGAATCCCAAAATGCAATGGGTGTGAAGGGGTATTTATAGGCTTCACCCCCGACCTAGGGTCACTCGATCGAGTGCCCTAGTGCACTCGGTCGAGTGCCTTCAGAAATGAATCTGGCCCGGTTTTTGACGCTCCACTCGACCGAGTGGGTCAATCCACTCGATCGAGTGGGTCAAGCAAATCGAGACAAAATAGGAAAGAATTGATATTGTTGTTTTGATTGATTTTTTGAATTTGGATTTGTGCGCCAGCTGAACCTGGCTGATTTATGAGACGGTTTCGTCTTTGACCGGGTTTTGACCCGGTTGCTAAAAGACGGAATTTATTTTTGGTGTCGGTTTTGGCCCAAATTAGTTTTATTTTGCTCGGAACGACCCACTGGGCCTGAACTTGATGTCTGTTTTGTGAGATTATTACTCCGCTAAAAGTCCATGTCATATATTATTGGTTTCGGGCCCAAATCCGAGTATACTAAGTCACGTTTGCGTCCGATCATCATCGGGTGTTTGTCGGGAACTGCTATAGACACTAGCAGGCAAAATGCGGGTGTCTACAGAGCCCCCACTCTGACTGAGGCTTGGACAAGGCGAAAGTCAGAGTAGCTACCAGGCCAATCGCAGATTACGACCTGGCAGCCTTCCGGTCGGGTCGTTTATAGTCCGGTAGACTAGCGTGAAGGGCTCGCCAGCCATAAGCAGAGGGTCATACCTGTCCTGCCGATGATAGCTCCGCGGGGAGTCAGACTTGTTGCATAAGTCCTAGGCGTGCCTATATGTGGGCCCATCCTGGACCATTTCGGGGAAAATGCCGCCTCGGGCGTTCCGCTGGGGAAATATGTGAGATGTACGGGCTTGCTTTTGAGGCCCTGAGTCGTACCTGACCTGATGATGATGCTCCGTGGGGAGTAAAACTTGCCTTTCGGGGCGTAGGTGTACCCGTATGCCGACACATTATGCCTTGGATGTAGCATACCGGGGAAAAAGTTGACTCCGTTGGGGAATTTAAGTAGTTTCGCGGGGACTTGCTTCTGAAGTCTTGAGGTGTACCTGTATGCTGACACATGATAAATTGCATGTAACACATAGGCAAAACACCGACTTGTGCTGGGGAAAATGTACTGGATTTTGAAAAAAGTTGAAATTTTCGAAAAAGCGATTTTTTTGAACTTAAGGAATTTTTAGAAAGAATTTAGGAAAGCTCAGGATAACTAGATTCCTATTCTGGGTTGAAGTCAGGCCTGCACATGTTGGGGCCCAATTTACTGAGGAGGCAGGGTTAGTCAGGTTATTGCCAGGCTTCCATATTATAAATACAGGTTTCCTGCTTCAGCTTTCTGCACCTCGAATCAAAAAACCCTTCTCTTCTCTAAAAAGAATCTCTCAGTCTTTCAAGAAATCGAGTTCCTGCCATGGGTATCGAGCATCTCACTTCAATGCTTTTTGCTTGGTCCCAACACTTTCGGGACGAAGACAGGATTCAGCTGACCCAAATGGGGATTACCAGCCTATTTCCTCTTAGGCGTCTGGTGCCTGATGTGCATTTTCTGGACGCTTGTTTGGCGCTTTGGGACACTACCCACCACGTCTTCGCGTTCCCGCGGGGAGAGATATGCCCTCTTCCCGAGGAGATCGCAGCCATTGGAGGTTGGAGCCCTGCTGCTCGCCCTGCCATTCCTCCGTTCTACCCGGACCCGAGGAGGAGACTGAGGGATTTCTTGGGTCTGTCTCATGCTGAGACAGATCGAATGGTGCGGGGAGATACTGTCTCCCTTTGCGACTTGGCTGACAAGTTCATGAATAGCCAGGATGTAAGGGCTACGCCTTCTCACCGGCGTAGGGCTTTCGCGTTTTGCATGCTGCACCGCTACGTCTTCTTGGGGTTGATGGATGCTGACTCATGCGTGGGTCAAATCAGGCTGATTGGAGTGGTTGACCAGATGGAGACTGGTCATAGCCCTGCTTGGCTAGCCACGGGGGAACTCATCATGGGTCTGGATGCTAGGCGACTGGACCCAACCCGACAACTGACAGGGAGCACCCTTATCCTGCAGGTAAACGTCTTTCGATTTTTTTTCAATTTTGCTTCGCGCGATTTTTTTTGTTTCGCGGTTTCTTGAAGTCCGTAAGTCACTCGATCGAGTGGACCTACCACTCGATCGAGTGGTGTCTGTAAAGTGCTTCTGCCGGCCTGTGAAGGGCTTACTCGATCGAGTCAGAGGGTGTACTCGATCGAGTGTCATACCTGGTAGTCTTCTGTTTGTTTTAGCGAGTCTTACTCGATCGAGTCAGATGGTGTACTCGATCGAGTGTCACACCTGACGAGCTTCTGGTTGTCTTAGAGAGCCTCACTCGATCGAGTCAGAGGGTGTACTCGATCGAGTGGGCTGTAGCGAACCATTCTGTCACTCATGAATTGCGTGTATATGTTTGCAGGTTTGGCTGTCGGAGCGCTTGTCGATCATAGAGCCTCCTCCGAGCGTTCCAAACTACCGTAGCAGCCAACTCAGTTCCAGGGGGCGCAGGATAAGTTCGAATCACCATATAAATCGGGCTTACTGGGACGAGGAATTGGTGTTCCACGGTGGCCCCTTGATTAGGTGGACGGTTGCTTGGTGGTTCCTTTCCAAGCTGACGGGGTTGGCCAAGAGGGACCAAGCTCGTTACCTCGTGATTCTGTCCCTTGACTGGACAGTTCACATCTACCCGGACCGCATTCTGAGGCAGTTCGGTTCGTCTCAGCGCATTCCTGAGACCGAAGCCATTATTAGTGTCTCGCTCCAACTGACGGACGCTATGTGCGACACCTGGTTGCAGAGGTGGTTTACCCGTCCTACATGGACCATTCCCAACCCTTGCCAATCCGCTTGGGTTTCTCGAGCCTATGAGAAATGGACTTCTGAGGAGTCCGAGGAGGCTCGCAAAGCTCTGAAGGTCGATGAGGCCTTCGAGCTGGTCCGTCGGGAGACGGCAAAGGACAACAGGGGATTCTACGATGAGGGAGAGACCCCTGCTACCTTAGTCCGATTAGAGTCGGGTCTTAAGTCACATACTAAGACTCGAGCTAAAGATGCCGGTGCTAGTGGCACGCGGGGGCGGCAAAGCCCCCAGACTGACTTAGAGCGGCGACTTGGGCCAAGGCTGGCGGCCCGGGACCGACTGGGTCCGCGTGACCGGCTCCCTGAGCCCGTAAGGGCCCGACTTGGGCCAATCGAGGTGGATGAGGACTCGAGTTCCAAGAAGCGAGTCCGAGCTAAAGAGGTTCCTGTGGTGATTCGGGAACGCTCTCCTCCGCGTCGTCGTCAGTGGACGGCCAAGGAGGCCAAGGACAAAGGGAAGGGCAAGATGCCCTAAATACTGAGTCCTTAGTTTTATTATTTAAATATTATTATTATTTTTGTCGTGTGCTTTTTTTTGTAGTTTTTTTTTGAATTCCTGCACTTGTAATTTTCCCAAGCTTTTTGGGATTTTTTTTTTTGATAAATAAAAGGAAGTTTATTATTAAAACCGTTCCTGTCTTTTCTCGATTGCATTGGTTGTGCCCTTTTGAGGGGCTGCCTACGTATCCGCAATTAGCAGAATCAAACCAAACGTAGTTCAGGCTTAGGAAATTGCAATCTCGAATTACACCAAGACTATTGGTTCAAGATGTTTTGCGACAGTAGAATAAATAATTCTAGCTCATTGACTTGCTGTTTGTAAAATAAATGATTTTGGCAAAAATTGCTAATGACATTGAGAAATGGCTAAGGGTAGTAACGCTTTAGCTGGTCCAGGTTGGTTGGGTTGACAAACTCATTCCCGTCCAGGTCCGTCAGCATTACTGCTCCCCCTGATAGGATTTTCTTCACCAGATACGGCCCAGCCCAGTTGGGTTTGAATTTTCCCCTTGGGTCAACTGGTAGCAAGGCTCGAACAGACTTAAGGACTAGATCCCCCTCTTTAATGTTCCTGGGCCTTACTCGCTTGTTGAAGGCCCGTTGGATTCGTTTCTGGTAAATTTGAATGTTGTTGAGAGCGCGGGACCGTCGTTCATCTAGTAGAACCAACGAATCGTACCGTGCTCGAACCCAGTCAGCTTCAGGTACTTGACTTTCTAGCAGAATTCTGAGGGACGGTACCTCTAGCTCCACTGGTTGGACGGCCTCCATCCCATAGGTTAGGTAGTATGGTGTCGCTCCGGTTGCGGTGCGAATTGACGTCCGGTACCCCCATAGGGCAAAAGGTATTTTGTCGGGCCAGTCCCGATAATTATCAGCCATCTTTTTGAGTATGGTGACAATCGTTTTATTGGCTGCCTCTACCGCTCCATTGGTTTGGGGACGGTAGGGCGAGGATGTGTGCCTTTGAATTTTATATTTGGCCAGCAGGGCCGCGGTCTCAGCTTGGAAATGGGTTCCATGATCACTGATAAATTTATGCGGGATTCCATACCGGCATATTATCTTGTTCTGGATAAATTTGGCAACATGTTTAGCATTGAGGATGCGATATGATTCAGCTTCGACCCATTTGGTGAAATAGTCGATAGCCACCAAAATGAAGCAGTGTCCACCCGTACCGGAGGGATTTACTTTCCCGATTATGTCGATACCCCATGTCGAGAACGGCCAGGGTGACGTCATGGTATAGAGCAGAGATGGCGGCATATGTTGCACATTGCCAAAGATTTGACAGTTATGGCAATGTTTGACATATAACTGGCAGTCGGCCTCCATGGTGTTCCAGTAATACCCGAGCCTCATGATTTTTTGGACCAGCATGTGAGCATTCATGTGTGGACCGTTTTCGCCATCATGTACTTCGGCCATTACCTTCTCGGCCTTATATTTGTCAACACAAAGGAGAAGAGCCCCCTGTGCCGTCTTTTTGTACAATTGCCCGTCATCAGTACGGATGAACTGGGTGGCTAGCCTCCGTAAGGCTTTCTTGGCTCGGTTTTCCGTCCCGGGGGGATACTCTCCGTTGGTCAGGTATGTTAACACGGCTTGGTACCATGGTTCGGGATCGGTTATCTCGATGTCTTCAATGTCATAGACGTACGCCGGCTCGGACCGTCTTTCGACGCAAATTGGCATACTGGTCACATGGTCGGGAATGTTCAGCAAAGATGCTAATTTTGAGAGTGCATCTGCAAACTGATTTTCTTCCCGAGGCAGGTATATGTACTCTACCTTTTGGAATTGTTTCTCGAGATCCCTTACTCGTGCCTGGTAGGCCACGAGATTAGCATTCCGAGTCTTCCATTTTTGAAGTGCTTGGTTAATGACCAAGGATGAATCGCCATGTACCCGGAGATTTGTGATCCCTAGGTTGGCGGCGGCTTGTAGCCCATAAATGCATGCTTCGTATTCTGCTGCATTGTTAGTGACGTCAAAGTCCAGTTTGATGGAGACGGGAGTATGCTCCCCTCTTGGTGAAATTAGGAGGATCCCGACTCCGAACCCTCGAAAATTAGATGCTCCGTCGAAGTATAAATCCCATGTTTCGGCATCGGTATGGAAAATATCTTCGTCTGGGAAGGACCAGGTGTCGGTGTGTCCTTCCTCGGTCACCGGGCTGTCGGCGAGGAATTCTGCTACTATTCGCCCCTTAATAGTTTTTAAAGGTACAAATTTTAGGTCGAACTCTGCCAACATTAGAGTCCATCTTGAAATCCGGCCGTTAAGGATAGGTTTCTCGAAGAGGTATTTGATCGGGTCCATCCTGGATAGCACATGGACCTCATAGCTGAGCATATAATGTCGGAGCTTTTTAGTGGCCCAGACTAGAGCCAGGCACGTCTTTTCGAGCATGGTATATTTGCACTCATACTCTAAAAACTTCTTACTGATGTAATAGATGGCTCGCTCTTCGGAGTCAACTGTCTGAGCCAGCATAGCCCCCATGGCTGTCTCGGTCGTTGTTAGGTATAACGACAGAGGCAAACCGGGTTGAGGTGGCATCAAAACTGGCGGAGCAGACAGAATTTCCTTGATTTTGTCGAAAGCAGCTTGGCATTTGTCATCCCATAGTACTCGTTCCCCTATTTTCAGTTTCTTGAAAATTGGTTCACACACCATGGTTAGCTTGGAAATGAATCGACTAATGTACTGGACTTTCCCGAGAAATCCCCTTATTTCTTTTTCGGTTTTAGGAGCTTGCATCTCGGTAATGGCTTTGATTTTAGCTGGGTCGACTTCGATACCTCGTTGGCTAACGATATGACCCAGTAATTTGCCTGACGTTACCCCAAAACTGCATTTCTGAGGGTTTAGTCTCATGTTGTATTTGCGCAGTCGGGTGAAGAATTTTCTTAGGGCGGTGATGTGACCGTCCCGTTCTTTGGATTTGACGATCATGTCGTCTACATAGACCTCTACCTCTTTATGCATCATGTCGTGTAGTAAAGTGGTAGCGGTCCTTTGGTATGTGGCCCCGGCATTAATGAGACCAAATGGCATGACGGTGTAGCAGTAAGTACCCCAAGGTGTAGTGAAGGTAGTCTTACTCATGTCTTCTTCCGCCATCTTGATTTGATTATACCCGGCATACCCGTCCATGAATGACAGAAGGGCATGATCGGCCGTGTTATCCACCAGTATGTCGATGTGTGGTAACGGAAAATCATCCTTCGGGCTTGCTTTGTTAAGATCCCGAAAGTCTACGCATACCCGCACCTTACCGTCCTTTTTAGGAACCGGCACGATGTTTGCAACCCAGTCCGGATATTCGGACACTTGTATGAAGCCGGCTTTGAATTGTTTGTCGACTTCTTCCTTTACTTTGAGAGACCACTCGGGCCTCATTCGACGAAGCTTCTGTTTGACCGGTTTGCACCCGTCTTTGATAGGTATGTGGTGCTCGGCTATTTCCCGGTCTATCCCCGGCATGTCCTTGTAGGACCACGCGAAGACATCTTTGAACTCTTGGAGGAGGTTTATGAACTGTTGTTTCTCCTCAGGATCTAAGGATAACCCTATCTTAAGTATCTGAGGCTCTAAGGTTGTTCCCACGTTTACGGACTCGGTCTCTTCAATTACCGGATTCCGGGATTCCCTTTGCTCGAGTTGCTCGATCAGATGTGGAGGTAAGGGTACCTGTTCGTCGGATTTCTCAATGTCATAGCATAAATCATTTTTGAAAGCAGGATTTAAAAGAGACAAGTCGTAAGCAGAACGGTTGTTATTATTGATTGAAAATTTAGAAAACAGCTCAAAGAGAGTAGCCATCTGATCATTGGTCAGAGGCGGAATTGGTAAAGCACTCGGGACAGACCCCGAGGTGCTAGCAGCAGGAATGATAGAAGGGAGGGGGGTTACAGGAGTGACTCTAGCACCGACTTCTCTAGACTCGACCTCAGACTCTGACTCAGACTCCGACTCAGACTCGGACTCAGACTCAGGCATGTCTCCCTCTCCGGCGACCAGCTTGTAGATCCTTCCTTGACTGTCAGTCCACTTGACAGTCTTCCTCCAGGCCCTTTTTCCCGTCTCGGAGCCAACATCCGAGATCAGCTTGGTCGGGTCAAACCTGTTGCTGCGGAGAATCAGGTTGACCAGGTCTTCCTTTGGAGTCGGGGCTACGGTGTCTTCCCCGAAGAGTAGCCCCAGCGCGGGCTCGATATCGTCCGCTCCGTCGGACTGGGTGAGGGTGAACACCTCATCTGGGATGTAGTTGCAATCCCGGGCCAAGTGGGTCCCGAGGTGCGTCGCATTGGGTTGGTATAGTCCAACCTGGACAGCCCCGAATACGGGTGTGACAAAGTAGTCAGACAACCGTGGGCTATAAGGGCTCAAGTAGGTACCCTTCATGATGTTGCAGGCTTTTTCAATTCCTACTCGGACAACGTTGTCTGGAGTGAGGGCGTAGCCAAGGCCGAAGTGAGAGTCTTCGTCCTTAAGGACCTCGATGATCTTCCCAGCTGGAAGGTCGGGTCGAGAGGTAGCCCCCGGAAGGTACCCTAGGTTCTGGAGCATCGTGTCAATGCTCGTGGTGAAGTAAGGCCTGAAAAGGTACTCTTCCTCGATCATCCCCACAAAGTCGAACCCCCAGAGGTCCGTGCGGCCCGTGGCGTTACAGCTAGCCACGGTCATTGGGGTCGCCTCTAGAGTAATAATACCGTCGAGTAGAGGCATCTTGATCTTGCGGTGGAGGGTGGAGGATACAGCTTTCACCGCGTGAATCCACGGCCTTCCTAGGAGCAGGTTGAATGAGGAGGTGACATCAATCACCTGGAATTCAAGCTCCTTTTCTACTGGGCCCGTGATGATGGTCAGTTTTATGGCCCCAGCTACCGACTTTGGGCTCCCATCAAAGGCTTGGATGGTTTGAGCAGTCGGGATATAGTCAGCCTCGGTAATGCCGAGGGCTTTGGCGGTCCTTAGAGGAAGAACATTCACGGCCGACCCGTCATCAACTAGGGTCATCGGGAGGTACTTCCCCCGGCAAATCACCGTGATGTAAAGGGCCAGGTTGTGGGAGGTCCCGAATGGCGGTAGATCGGCTTCGGAAAATGTGATCATTGGGCCTCCTACTTTGGTCTTACCCTTTAGGTGGGGTAGGACCGTGGCTACCATTTCAGCGGGGGTAGCCAGAGAGTCGATCTTGACTTGATCGAGAGCCTTTGTAAGCGCCTCTCGATGTTCTTGCGAGCTAACCAGGAGTTGCCATATAGTGAGGTCAACTCGGGTTCTCTTCAATTGCTTCACGACGGCTGTTTCGGCGGTCGGCTCTTCAGGGGCGACTTCCATCCCGAGTGGATCGGTGATGGTTGTCGGGATAGGGGTGTCCCTAGTGCTTGTGGCTAAGTAGGGACGACCAAGGTTGTTGCTGGCTAGGACTCGAGTTTTGACCTCTCGAATCTGTTCAGGGGTGATGGGAACGGCTTCCCCTTTAGCGAGGTAGATATCATCTTCGTCGTCAAACCAGATCCCGTTCACCTGCGGGATGTAGGGGGAGATAAGGTGAGAGCAGTCGATCACCTCCCCGGCAAAGATGGCATGGGAGCTGAAAGGGTTCTCCTTGTTGCTGGGCTTATCTCCGGGTAGCGGGATTTTTCCGCTTTCAATCAGGTCCTGGATCAAGTGTTTCAGCTTCCAACACTTCTCGGTATCGTGCCCATTGCCTCGGTGGTATTGGCAATAGGCCTGAGCATTGTAGTTCTTGGAGCGTCGCTCGACCAGAACTTCAGGAGTTGGGCCTATCGGTTGGATTAGGCCTTTGGAGGACAGCCTTTGTAAGGTATAAGTATAGGTAGTACCTATATCAGTGAAGACCCGAGGTGGGGTGTTCTTCTTGGACGGGGCATCTAGTAGATTGACCGCGTCAAAAATGCTGCGGGTTGCAGCCTGGGGCTTAGTGGTGGATGAAGAGGCCCCTTGGTATCCTTTGCTAGTAGCCTTGGTGAGGCTTTCTAGTCTCAGGTCATCTTCGATCCTCATACCCATTTCAGTAAGGGTGGTGAAATTGGGTATGACTGCGTACCAGAGGTGAACCCGGTAGGAAGGGAGGAGGTTCTTGACAAAAGCCTCCACTAAGGTCTTCTCGTTGGGCTTATCGACCAACTTCACGCTCTCGGCCCTCCAGCGTTGAAGGTATTTAGTGAAACCTTCTTTTGGCTCTTGGGCCATGACCTCCAGAGATCGCATTGTGGTTTGGATCTCGGTGTTGTCAGCATAGTTCCGAGCGAACTCGGTAGCCACATCATCCCATGTAGGGTATTTTTTCGGGTCTAGCCTATAGTACCAGGCCCGTGGGTGCTTCTCAAGGGATGCAGCAAAAAGGTTTTTGAACATGGATGAGTCCACTCCCTTGATGGCCATGAATTCCTTGAAGGCCCGTACATGTAGTAACGGGTCCTCAGTTCCCTCGAACATGGGCAAACCTGTGAGGTTCAGGTTTGCAGGCAGCTTGTCACTCACCGTGGAGTACTCTCGGCTATTCTCCCGGTGGATATTGTTACTCCCAGTCAAATGGACTTGTTCTTCTAGCCGGCGCACTGCGCTGACCAGTTCAGTTATGGGCCCAGTAGTCCCGACATTAGGGGTCCCTTGCTCCACCGTAGCTAGGCGAGCAACAATGGCCACTTGGCCAGCCCTCATTTCGGTTAGTTGGGCCTCGATGTCGGTTTGCTTTGCGACCATGGCGTCCAAAGCGGTTTGCAGACTGT
Organism: Agrostemma githago; assembly: GCA_958450325.1. Classification (NCBI taxonomy): domain Eukaryota; kingdom Viridiplantae; phylum Streptophyta; class Magnoliopsida; order Caryophyllales; family Caryophyllaceae; genus Agrostemma; species Agrostemma githago. The sequence goes on along the minus strand of OY288241.1, from coordinate 39,898,597 downwards.
TCAAAGTAGCCATCCTTCGAGCGTGTCTGGTTGCCGGCGGCCTGTCTGTAAGAACACCGCGTAATCAGAAACTGAACCCAGATCTCGGAAAAGGAAAGGAAAAGTACATCCCGAGCAACACTAGGAAAGGAGACTAGAGACTCGAGAAAGACATCTAGACGGGTGACTCGATGGGTGGTATAACTTCCTTAGGATTTTGGCTTTGTGGGCCTAGTCCTGTTCGAAGGAAGACCCACGTGAGACTTTTCCCCAGACTTTTGACTCGAGTGTATGGACGGACTTTCCTTTGTAGGGGTATGCCCTACGCGGGTCGGTCGTGCCTTGACTGATAAGGCGGACTCGGGAAAGGGGGGAAACTCGTGATATAAGATCAGCGGAGTTTCGACGCTATAGACCTTCGACACACTATGCAAAGACCCGACACACGGCTAGACGGTAGGTCCTATAATAAGGAAGGTTTACTAGGATAGTTGGATGTTTGAAATTTGAATATTGAATGAGCGGAAGAATTTCCGGGAGTTTTGAAAAAAACGGAATTCCGAAAACCAAGATTAGAATTTTGAAAAAATTCAGAAAATCGAGATGGTGTTGGAAATTCACGAATTAAAATGGGCAGCATGCCGACTAGAGAAAAAGGATATTTTGAGTCAAATCAGTTGATCCTAAATTTCGGCGGCATTCCGAGTTTTGAAAATTGGATGTTTTGAAAAGACGGGTCCCGAAATGGACAGCATTTCGGGTTTTTCAAAATTTGGGTGTTTTTGGAAAGACGCATTTTTTGAAATGACGGTTTTGAAAAAGATGACACGGAAACCAAGCAGCATGTAGTCAAGCAAGCATTATAACGACGCTTATGTATGCTTTACACTAAGTCTCGGTCGGTCGAATAGGGTCTATACCAACAACGATCGCATTCTCACGAAACGGGACGGACTTCCTAGCCGATTTGGAACTAGGACCTGCCGTAAAACCCCGGTGAGTTCCGCCATCGAAGTCTTTAGCGCACCCATGTAGGAATGCACCGTGGTATAGTGGGACGTCGGTCACAAGTAACCGGCCCGGGCAAAATTTGGGTTATGCATGAACCATTAAACTAATGCGCACACACTAATATTCGAACGATTTCTCTTCGAGTCTCACCCTAGGAACCCCGATGCCATGTAGTACATCAGGTATCCCCAGCGGAGTCGCCAAATTGTGGACATGACATAGGTCCACCCCGACGCGGCCACGCGCGGGTTTGGGTAGGCGAATGAATCTCGTGGTGAGATTGTTCTCGGGTTCGAAATTTAAGTCAAAATGGAGTCGCCACCGAATTTTGTGGTTATTCGGAACCATACGAGCCCACTCTATGTCGTCATGGGCTATACACAAAGTAAGCCCACTTCGATTTGAGAGTTCATTGGGCTCGTCCCTTTGCATTGCAATATCGATACCGTATAAACCAGCTTTCGTATATAGAATGACTCTCGTGCGCCATGGGTTTCGGACATCCGGAAACCAAAGGTTCTGAGTAAGGGGTGAGGGTACGTGTTGGGAAGCCCACTAAGGACACCCAACCCCGCCCGCACATGGCGGCCTCTACTAAGACATCGTTCGTGTTCGTGTGTGCGCGCTAGTAAAACGATTAAATGATATGCAAACAGCGTTTTCGGGCTAAGCATATTAATAGTATGTGAACTACGTCATTTAATGCATCTTATTTTTTGGTCAAAGTGATTTAGCATGCGAGGTTCGTTTATAAAGCGTAAAAGCAAGTAAATAAACAAAGCTCGAAAGTAAAATAAAAACGTACAAGTTACACGGGCGGAAATACAACCCGGAATTCACAATACAACATTACGTAGAAGTAATAAAAATAACCCGATACAAAGATATGGACGGACCCGTATGTAGGCTAGACCGCGAAATGTGTAGATGGACTAACCCCGATTAAATACACATTATATTGTGTACTAAACGAAGGACGGAAATATGAGACTGTGGCGCATTGCTAGCCCGATCCCATACCCCGTAGTCTTGTCCCGACTCATCACGTCAAAGGTGGTCAAAGTCGTTCTACGTGTCGTGATGTGCATGGTTTTGAAAATAGGAGAGTCACGTGATAGTCTTTACACGTGATGACTAATGTCGATAAAAAGGCGAGGCTTGAAAGGTGTGTCAAGGCCCTCGGTTATGGGGCTACAGGACTCACTCGGTCGAGTCATGGTCTGACTCGGTCGAGTGCGTCCTAAAAGAAGCTTCTGCCCACGGTTTTGGGTGTTACTCGGTCGAGTGGTAGGTGTACTCGGCCGAGTAGCACCTGTACGGGCTATGACTCGTGTTTTTATGTGTTTTAAATCGAGAGTTGGCCGAATTAAATTAAAATATTGACAAATTTAGATTTAATTCGGTTTGCCGGTAATATAATCATGTCTCATATGATTGTAATACCGTTATCGGATTTTTGGAAGAGGAGTTGCCACGATAAACGTGGGTTTTGGAAAATGGATTCACGTGATTGGCTTTACACGTGTCGACTAAGAGTTGTAAAAAAAAAGACGAGGCTTAAATGTTGCATTTAAGCTCTCGGTTTTCTGGGTTACAGGACCCACTCGGTCGAGTCATGGTCTGACTCGGTCGAGTGTGCCCTCGAAAAGTAATCTGCCCAGTTTTATGGACACCACTCGATCGAGTGGCCTGTGCACTCGGTCGAGTAGTCCCTGTACGAGTGTTAACTCGTTTCATTTTTGGGGTTGAAAACGATGGTCGGTCGAGTTAAATACAAATATCGCATGATTTGAATTTAACTCAACCTCCGGTACTATAATCGTGTACATGTACGATTATAATACCGTTGTCGGGATTTTATGAAACGTTTGTGTTAGAAAATTTGAATTAGTAACGAAATGCTTCCCTCTACGTCACGACATCGGAACTAACCCTTTCGGGTTATGTGATGTCGGTTTTCGTGTCAATGGGTTCCGCACTAATTAAAATGGGATCGAATACGTTCAACTACGATTAGTCGCGATCACGTCACGCCCTTGAGTACATTGGGGCGGGGCTCCTCGAAAGGGCTCCACCTCCGTCGTTGCTCGTAAAGGGATTAGACGGACTTTAGGCGACAATTGTAGTCAAACGCATCCGAAACCGAAGAATTTGGTAATACTATATATATATACGCGGTATGATTATAATGTTAGCAACGAAAATGTAAAAGTTAGTATGCAAGAAAAAGTAAAATGTTAGAGTGTTAGATGTTAGAGTGTTAGGATTACGATACTAGTAAAAGTACAAAATAAACGATACAAAAAACATAAGCGAAAATAACAAGGATAGAAACGGGGTTTGGGACACCCTCAACATACATGCTTAGTAGGGACCTCGGAAATGGGCTCGCAAATAGTGACGGGACTATGGAATATCGAGGATGTACGTAAGTTATGGTGTGTGTGTGTGTTGTCGGTTTATCGAGGGACAAGGGACTCGGTTTTTTGTGTATACGGCTTAGGGTTGCTAAGGCTTGTAGTGTAGAGAGTATAGATAGGTTAGAGTAGAAGCTTAGGGTAATTTTGCATTAGTTGAATCCCAAAATGCAATGGGTGTGAAGGGGTATTTATAGGCTTCACCCCCGACCTAGGGTCACTCGATCGAGTGCCCTAGTGCACTCGGTCGAGTGCCTTCAGAAATGAATCTGGCCCGGTTTTTGACGCTCCACTCGACCGAGTGGGTCAATCCACTCGATCGAGTGGGTCAAGCAAATCGAGACAAAATAGGAAAGAATTGATATTGTTGTTTTGATTGATTTTTTGAATTTGGATTTGTGCGCCAGCTGAACCTGGCTGATTTATGAGACGGTTTCGTCTTTGACCGGGTTTTGACCCGGTCGCTAAAAGACGGGATTTATTTTTGGTGTCGGTTTTGGCCCAAATTAGTCTTATTTTGCTCGGAACGACCCACTGGGCCTGAACTTGATGTCTGTTTTGTGAGATTATTACTCCGCTAAAAGTCCATGTTAGATATTATTGTTTCGGGCCCAAATCCGAGTATACTAAGTCACGTTTGCGTCCGATCATCATCGGGTGTTTTTCGGGAACTGCTATAGACACTAGCAGGCAAAATGCGGGTGTCTACAGTTTGTATCTAGGAGGGGTGTATACTACTTAAACCAGGACCTCGCTGCACGCAGTCCGTTATAGTTGAGTTGCGTAGTTAGAGACTGGATTCTGTTATGAGTTAAGTCTACAGTTCTCAAAGCTAGTTTCCAGTATTATCCTAGTGAAAGTCTAGCCTTGTGCACACTGAACGAATTTCCATAATGCCATTTTTGAATATTATTATTATCGATTGATATTGACTTGCAGGTTTGCAAATGCTTTAAGTTTCGCTGAAAACCTATTTTTATTATATCGTTTTAATGTTTTCTCATTTTAAGTATTTTGATATAATAATACTATTATTTTTCCATATGATATAATATGGCTGGGAGAACGTCCGAGTTACTCCCCACTGACGTGGCTGTTATGTTTATAACATGACAGGTATTTGCTGCTAGGTTTTGGGTGTGAGCTAGCGAGTAGCGTGGATCCTACTCTTTCTCTATTCATGTAATTTACGGATTTGTATAACCCATTTGGAGAATTTTCTATTTAGCCCTTTTGTAAAAAGTGGCCTTTGTATCGACTTACCATTTCTTTTAATAAGATATAGTTTGTCAGCGTGTTTTAATCCCAACTCTACAGTGTTTCCGCCACTGTATTGCGTTAGATTTTCTAGGGGATTACATTGTCGGCCAGTAGTAACCTAGGCGGAGTGCTTTGTTGGATATACTCCTGCCCCCTGCATGATTTCCACATTCACCACTGTGGAGGTCATGCATAACGACTTCTGCCTCCAGCTGACCTAGGCACCTCAGGTATGGTCCAGCAGTTGATCTTTTGAACATGACACCATCAATGAGGGTGTATCTAGATGCCTTCATTCTAAAGCTCCTAGCTTCCTTCTTATCTACTGGCAGAATGTCATTCTGCAGCCACTCTTGGTAGGGTTTCCTCCAATCTGAGATTTCTCCTTGTCCTGTTGCGGTGCTGCAGATTCCTGCTTCCTGTAACCACTGCAATCCCTGGTCTGGTGAATTGTCCTCCTGCCTCAGCATCTGGTGTTCCTGTGTGCCTGTCCAAACTGCTGGCTTCAGTACATGGACAATGGGTATGGTGGAAACTACGCCTGGTTTGAAGGTTGCCCCCAGGGTGGCTAGGGCGTCCGCTTCCACGTTATGGTCGCTAGGGACTTGGTTGATTGAGAAGGCTACGAACCTAAGGGAGAGCTCCTTTGCCACTTCAAGGTAAGACACCATCTTGGAGTCCTTAGCTGCATACGAAACATTCATGTGGTTGACTATTAGCTGGGAATCGCTGTATGCCTCTAGGCGCTTGATTTTGAGGTCTAGAGCCAGCTGGAGACCCAAGATTAGAGCTTCATATTCTGCCTCGTTGTTTGTTGTTCGGAACTCGCACTGTACTGCTTGGACTATGAGATCCCCCTGAGGAGACTTCAGAACTAATCCTGCTCCAGATCCTCGCATGTTGGAGGCGCCATCTACATTTAGCTTCCACACCTTTTCGCCTTTGTCCTCCTCGAGGAGGAGGATGTCTTTCTCTGCCTGGGTCTGCAGTGCTGGGCTGAAGTCGGATACGAAGTCTGCTAATGCCTGGGACTTTATCGCTGTTTTGGGGACAAATTTTAGGTCGAAGCCGCTCAAGTGTATAGATCACTTGGCCATTCTTCCCGATAACTCAGGTTTTCTCATAATAGTTTTTAGTGGATAATTTGTTATTACAGAAATAGCATGCGATTCAAAATAAAGTCGAAGTTTATAAGATGCTGTAACAAGTGCAAGTACGAGTTTCTCAAGGGATGTGTACCTGGTCTCTGCAGGAAGCAGAGACTTACTAACACAATATACTGGGCATTGTGCTCCTTCGTGCTCACGTACTAATACCGCACTGACTGCTACCTCGGTTACTGATAAATACAGGAAGAGTGGTTCTCCAGGTTCTGGTTTTGACAGCAGAGGTGGAGTGCTGAGGTAGTGCTTCAGGTCGCTGAACGCCTTCTCGTGCTCTGCTGTCCAATCAAACCTTTGGGCCTTCTTCAGGATATCATAGAACAGCCGACATCTATCTGAAGACTTGGAGATAAATATGCTCAGAGCAGCAATTCTTCCAGTCAGTCTTTGCACGTCTCTTGGCTTCTATGGGGATTCCAGCTGGAGGATGGCCTTGATCTGCTCTGTGCTAGCTTCAATTCCCCATTGGGTCACCATGTACCCCAGAAACTTCCCACATGACACTCCAAATGTGCACTTTGAAGGATTTAACTTCATCTTGTATTCCCTCAAGGTGTTGAAGGTATCCTCCAAGTGTGTTGTATGTTGCGAAGCTTGTTGACTTGACGACCATGTCGTCAATATATACCTCCATTGTGTCCCCAATCTGTCTCTTGAACATCTTATTGACTAGTCTCTGGTAGGTGGAACCTGCATTCTTCAGACCAAAAGGCATTACATTGTAACAATATATACCTCTCTCAGACCTTAAGGCTGTCTTCTTCTGGTCTGCTGGATGCATCTTGATCTGGTTGTACCCACTCCATGCATCAAGAAAGGTTAGCATCTCGTGACCTGCTGTAGCATCTACCATGGCATCTATATGTGGTAGGGGGAATGGATCTTTCGGGCATGCTTTGTTCAAGTCGGTGAAATCGACGCACACCCTCCACTTGCCATTCTTCTTTGGGACCACCACCACGTTAGACAACCACTCTGGGTACTTCACCTCCCTGATTTTTCCAGCAGCTAGAAGACTGTCCACCTCCTGATTAATGAATTGATTTCTTTCTGGAGCAAACATCCTTCTCTTCTGCTGGACTGGTTTGTAGCTTGGGTCCACACTTAGCCTGTGGGTGATAATGCTTGGATCTATACCTACCATATCATCATGCGACCAAGCAAAACAATCCATGTTAGTTTTTAATAATTTAATGAGGTTTTGGCGGATATTACCTGTGCATTCTGATCCGATTAACACTTTTCGCTCTGGATGTTGCTTGTCCAAGTTGACTTCATCCAACTCCGCCTGAGGTGGCTCTACGTACTCCTGCAGAGGCAGATGAAGGCTCTGTAATTGCTATGCTGGGGGGCTCGCCGTCTTCTTAAGAGCTACCCTGTAGCAATCCTTGGCCTCTCCTCGGTCTCCGTTGATCTTTTGCACTCCCCAGGGTGTAGGGAACTTCAGGCACTGGTGGTAGGTGGAGGTGATTGCCTTCATCTCATGGATCCAAGGCCTTCCTAGAATCACGTTGTAGGTGGAGGGTCCATCAATGACTAGGTACCGTACTTGCTTGTTCACTCCTCCAGCATAGGTAGGAATGGTGATCTCTCCCAGAGAATGCTTGGTCTCACCACTAAAACCCACTAAGGGAACCGCTTTCCTCGTTAGATCCTTCTCGCTAAACCCCATGTTCTGGAGAGTTTCCAACATGATGAGGTTGACTGAACTCCCAGTGTCCACCAGAATCTTCTTTACGGTGCAATTCCCTATAGAGAGGGTAATTATTAAGGCGTCATGGTGCATCTCTGGAGTAGCTTCTGCGTCAGTTTCGTCAAAGGTGACAGCTGGAAGATCCTTGCAACTGATTCTGCAGGAGTGTTCGGGTCTGTCTCCTCTGGTCTGAGAGGCATGTCTCTTGGCTGATGAGTAGGTCAGTTCGCATAATTCCGATCCTCCTGTGATCACATTGACAATTCTGGTACATACTGGAGGTGGAGAAGGCAATACTTGGTCTGCTGCATTTATCTTGCTGCAGTTTCTAGACACGAGGTGGTCCAGATTCCCCTAATCATACTGGAACTTAACCTGCCTCCTGAGCTGGACGCACTCATCGGTATGGTGTCCAATGTCGTCGTGGAATTCGCACCTCTTGCTGGCGTTTCTTCGGTCATTGGTGTAGTGTTGTCTCTTGGGCCACCTGACTCTGCGCCCTAACTCCCTTAAAGCCTTGAGTATCCCAGCAAGGTTGGTAGAGAACCCATACTCACTTACATTGGGTGGCAATCCTGGATTGTCCTTCCAGTCTTTCTCCTCGGAAACCTTGCTCACGTTCCTGTCATATGGCTTTGATCTTTCACCCCTCTTTTCTGCTGGTGCCTTTCTGGTGACATGCTCATAACCATACGCAGCCCTTCTGGGGCCTGAATCTTCTTTCCAGTCTGATGGCTGCCATTGCCTTGGTCTGCACATCCTCAAACGTGGCACATGGGTATTTTGTGAGATCCTTGTACAGATCGGAGTCCTGGTGGAGCCCTTGGCGAAAGGCTTCTATGGCGGTGGGTACATCACATCTGGGGATGGTTACTTTCTCCTTGTTGAATCTGTTGAGGAAGTCACGTGTAGATTCTTCGAACTTCTGCACCACCCGATACAAGTCGCTGGTCTGCTTCTCTGGTTTTCTGCTGCTGGCAAATTGCTGGTTGAAGGCATTGACCAGGTCAGCGAAGGAGGTGATGCTTCGGTTATGCAGACCAACGAACCAATGGAGGGCTGCTCCTGACAGAGTGGAGGCAAACCCCTTGCACATGCAGGCTTCCTTCAGGGGCCTCGTAGCGGTCACCACCATCATCTTCTGTTTGTACTGGTTGATGTGATCTAGGGGGTCTGCAGTGCCATCATAAAGCGTCATGGCTGGTGGCATGAAGCCCTTGGGTACAGCAGCACGGGCTAGATCGTCGATGAAGGGTGAATCTGCGTAGCTGTCCCTAGCTGCTCTCTCCAGGGGGCGTGGCATTCCAGGAATCTTGTTGATCAGGTCCCTTAATTCCTTCAGTTCCTGGCGCTGCTGATCTGCTGTGCTGATTGTTCCTGCAAGAGGGTTAGAGACAGGAGGAGAAAAGTTGAAAGGAGTACTTCCTGCATAAGGTCCTCCAGGGTGTTGACTACTAGGAGGAGGAGGTAAAGGTGCTGCTGCTGTCACGGATCTGGGCTGCCACTCTGGTGCCTGCTGGTTGGGGGAAGGTGCTGTCCACACTCCTCCAGAGGGCTGGTTGTTGGATAAGGTGGTCATCCCTGGTGGAGTTACAAATTGCCATCCTGGCGCTTGGTGGACAGGGGTGCCTGCAAAAGATAATGAGTTAGTTTCTCGACTTTCGATGTTGGAGAGAAGGTTACCTGTGGTAGGAGATCTGCCAGGTGTGGGGCCGTAGGTCAGGTAACCCAACCCCTGGGGTTCAATGACTGGGTCTGGTGGAGCCAATCCTAGCTCCGGCCTGGTGACCAATTCTGAGGGGACTTCTCTGGTGGTCTTTCTGCCAGCTGCTGATTCTCTACGGGTGCTGGGTTCTCCCCTAGGCATCAGAGGCAGCATCTCTGGTGACATCTGGAGCGATGCAACTGGAGTCTTGTCTGCTGCCGAGATCCGAGCCTTGATATCTTGGTTGTCCTTCTGCAGGGTTTCTACTGCTTGGCGCAGAGCATTGATTCCCTAGAGCATACTCTTCATCAGGTCTGGTGACCCCGCTCCACTGGAAGCTTCTCCTACAAATCCTTCTGGAGTCAAGGTTCTGGTTGGTACGCTTTCCTTCCTGGCCTTGGAGGAGCTGGTGGCCCCAAAGGTTTTAGGCGTCAGAGGGGGCCTGGACACCGATAACGTGGGTTTCACCGCTTGGCTGGTGGGAATTCCCAGGGTGAGGGGTGTGAAAACCGGCTCTGCTGATCCTGGGGATGACCCTCCTCCAATGGGCTGAGTTGATGCTCCTTGATTGCTGGAGGGACTTCGATCGGATCTGGACATGGCGATACGGAATTGCTTCACTGTGGGATTTGGCTTATAGAAAATGATCACTTTGCCCCACGGTGAGCGCTAAATTGTTTTGGTAAAAATTTACCGGGTTTACGATTTCGGTTGCGGGTTAAAGTGATCGGCCTATAACTACGGGTTAACGAAATAACGATGAATCTAGCGAACGAGGAATGACGAAAAGAAAAAATGGACAACACACGGAATTTTGGTGACGCGGAAACCCGATGTGGGAAAAACCGCGGGGGGAGTCGGAATCCCGCCAAGATTTACTATGAACTGAAAAAAGTGAAGAAAGGAGTACAAATATGAGTATTCTTATGGTTGATTATGAGTGTTGCCTTATGTTCTATATAGCAGGCTCCAAGTTGGTGTGTGATGATCTGCTCTTCTTCCCCTTTTTATAGTGCTGCTGTCCGTTATCCCATTTATGGTTGGGAATCTTGACATTTAACCCCTTTATTCCTTGATATCTTGGCATTTAACCTCTTTATTCCTTGATATATTGGCATTTAACCTCCTCCTTGGCAGTTATATTTTCCTCCCTATTTATTTTCTGGTCAGCAGGAGGAATCCCATAAATTTAGGGGATATTCCTTGACCTTTTCTCTGGTGGACTGCATTATCTAAATGGGCTGCAAGACGTTTCTTTACCTTGTTTGGCTCATTGTCTTTTGTTGTTTCGGGTTCCGTCTGACTCAGTGACTCTAATAATGTCGACTTTCGTCTTTTGACCTTTGTCCTTCGACCTTCGACCTTTGACTTTTGACCTTTGACCCTCGGCTTTTGATCTTGACCTTTGACCCTCGGTTTTTTACTATCGTCTTTGACGTTCCGACTTTTGACCTTGACCTTTTGACCGTCCACTCGTAGCATGCCATGTTGCATTCCGAAGGTGCCAATTTTTTGGCCGAACAATGGCAGTGGCAACAACACAACACTCAACTTCCGTGGAGGATAAAGCAACAACTTGCTGTTTTCGAGATGTCCAAGAAATAAGATTGCGATCGAGATACACAATGAAGCCGGTGGTGGAAAGATACAAATTTTTGTCACCTACTCAATCTGCATCACAAAACGTGTGAAGTGAAAGAGGAGAGGAGTGAAATTGATGTGCTTAATATTTAATCTCTTTTTCTCTTCTTTGTCTCTTTATTCCTTTGATTTAACCGCTTTTAGAAGCAGTTTTGTGCTATTAATGCCTCTTTTAGTTATACTTGTGCTTGTAGATTCATTTGGCGTGAAACTTGGCTTTTGGAGTCGATTTCGTTGTCATACGAACAAATCCTAAGTCACAATATAGCTTAAGAGTCAAGGAAGAGCGACCTAGAAGCAACCCTCCATGTCGCCGACCGGGTCAAAATAGGAGGATTTCTGACGAGCGACCTGACCATGTCACCCTGCAACACCCCCAGGTCAAAGATAGGTGACACGGCCGTGTCGTCTCTTACACGACCGTGAGGCCTCTCTTGGAACTAAGCCCCTGTCGCTCCATCTCCCCACTTTTTGCAACCCTATATATACCCCTCTTGTATTATTTTGAATATTACGAAACCCTAGATAATTGTAGCCTCTTTGAGAGAGTTTAGCTTTAAGCTTACCTTAATCCTTCTTCATTAGCCTTAATATAGTTCTTAATCTTTGTAATTCCTTTGAATATTTGAAGACTTGTATTGGGTTTCTCAATCTTGACAACATTGGGTTATCCTCTTGGGTTGATTTTATTCAAAGTTAGCATCTTTTTCATCTCCATTGTTAAGTTGGTACAATCTTCTTCTCTTTTATTTAAAGTTTCCACCTTTGTTTATGTTTATTGTTGATCATTGTTTAGAATCCATAATGAATGTTGTTATTGCTTTGTTTGTTTCCTTAGTTCATGTTTGTAATTTTCTAGCCACGTGTGAGTAGACTTTTGTGGGGTTAGTAGGGGGATAAGATGTTAATCATGGGTGATTAGGGTTAATTGTTGGTTAAAGTGTTGTCTTTGTTGCTAGTGTTTGGTTTTGCCCTCCACATGTTGGATGATTTCCTTGTTAGAGTAGTAGTGGCCATGTTATTCTTACTTGTTTCTTCTTGCTTGTTGATTGCATACCATTATGGTTGAATTATCTTGTTATGTGTAGAAACTTCGCAAGAGTTTTTGGGTTTGTCTTAGTCGCGAGAGTGCAGACTTGCCTTAGTGATTAGACCACACTAACACCTTCATTCTTGTATTCGCTTATTACATCTTTGAACCTGACCTAACCCTACCATTTTCCTTATTGAATTCCTCGCATCTTTAGTCATAGTTATCGTTCTCCTTATTTCCTTAGTTTGTTCCATCTTACATTTTAGTCTAGCCATTATTCTAGTTAGTCTATCTTCGCATCACATCATCCAATCTTCTCCTTGTTTTCTCGAACTTCGTCTAGGAGTTAGCATTCTCGAGTCTTATTACCGTCTCCATGGATTGACCCTACTTGTCCTTGCTACTAGCTTAGGTTTGTGGGTTTATTTGGTGGTTAAGATTAGCGACGATTCCTACTATCAATTTGGCGTCGTTGCCGGGGACAATGTTTAGACTTTGTTTGCTTTTACTAGATTTTTGTCTCGTTTTTGTGTTCTTCTTTGTTTATCCTTGCTTCTTGTGTGTGTGTGTGAAGTTTATTTCCTTCTTATCTAGTGCCCAAAAAGCCCTAGACTTCTCACATTTGTTATTAAGTCTACAGTTTATGCCTAGGGATGCAGACCATCCTCTTCTATACAACTCAGATCCGGAAAGGTTTTTTTGAAACCTTCGACAAAGGACGGTTGCTAGATTAAGAAGTTCCCAACCGAGTACAAGCCGAGATTTCGAGCAAAACTTGGAGATTGATCTAAACTCCCCACCTCTAGAAGCTACCAAAGCGAATTTTCTTAATCCCTTCGGCACTCCTATATTAACTACAACATAGACTTCATCACCTTCCTACTCTTCACCGTCTTCACCTCCTACATCTCCTATATCCTAAACGGGAATTACCCAAGACCAAATCCGGTGGGTTCTTTTTCCCTTTTCTCTTATTGGCAAGGCGAAACAATGGTATAAAGGCCTTGACAAGGCGGCTTTGGGTATAGATACTTGGAAAAAGCTTGCTCTAGATTTTTATCAAAAAATTTATCCCCCCGAGAAGACTAATTTGTTGAGAGCTTCAATCACGGAATTCCAACAACGTGATGAGGATGGTCTATATGAGTCTTGGGAAAGGTTTAAAGCATTGGTCCGTTCTTGCCCACATCATGGGTTATCTTAATGGTTCCTAGTTCAACAATACTGGAATGGCCTATATGAAGACTCAAGAGCTATATTGAATATGGGGTCTAATGGGCGGTTTACTGAAGTCGAGGATGATAAAATAAAACACTTGATTATAACAATATAAACTCACTAAGTAGCGCTCGTAACACGTCGCCGTGAAAGGTACGGCTTCGAAGGCGTTGACACGTAGTCCGTCACTCCAATTTCCTGTACAACGCCATGGATGACGGACACGTCTTCCTCCATAGCGGTGGCGTTACTACGGCTACCGCTACCCGTAACCCAAATGACTTCATTATTATCTGTCATATTCAATTCTACGAGAAACATGTTTTCGCAAAGTTAAAATATAGAGTCAATTACTTTAGCGTAATCTAGGAATTTCATTGATTAACAAAATAGTCTCAAATTACAAATAAATAAATTCTTGTACGTTCCATGTCACTGATAAACACAAAATTGTGTTATGTTGATAAGAAAAAAAATCGGCAGCAATTCGCCTCAGTTCTCCAAAAGTGCAATGTGGAATATATGAATACTCCGCATGTACAGTCGAAGAACATTGAGGGAATTGTCACCAAATTTTCCTCTTACCAACACAACATAATTTTATGTTTACCACCTAAGCGACGTGAAAAGTACAAGAACAATTCCAAAACGGGAATTGTCCAAGAATTACTCCTAATGAGTAACTCTTAAAAGGGTATGATGCGTGAGCGTCGCGACCCGCACGATCAAACAATATTTATGAACTCCGAAATACTACTACGTAGTAGTGGCAAGTCGGGGATCGATCCATAGGGACGGTCGAGGGGTAGTCGGTCAAGTCTAAGTTTCAAAGTGATTGGGGTAGAGAAGGGGGGAGTTTTGGTCGAGAGAAACTAGAGTAACTAAACGAGCTATAGAACTAAGGCAAGAATCTATTAATGGGAAATGCGTTAGGGAGAGTCGGGGAGTCGGAAAACAAGATAAAAGTATAATGTTGCAAGAATTATCACAAGGTGTATAAGAGAGGTTCCACCTTTCGGTTTCCCTACCGGCCAAGTCTAAGCCCGCTTTCGCGGCGAATAAACTAAGGTCACTAGACGGAATTACCCAAACCCCGAGTTTCCCCATATTGGTGCGAGTGAGTCAAGTCAACCCAGGTGATCAAGCTAAGTCAAACAAAACACAACAATACCATCAAGACAATATCACCCTCAAATGCAATAATTTCACAAGATAAAACCTTTTCCTAGAATTCCTCCTCCCCTAGCCCCTTAACTAAAATCTACTCACTACTCATAATAAAACTAACACTAAGGAGGCTAGGAGAAAGACTAAACATGATTAAACTAGAGGAGAAATAACTAATCTAACACAATAAAGGAAACTACACTAACAAAACAACGCTAAAGAGGAAATAAACAAACACACAAACTATGGAGAATAAACTAAGGAGAGAGATAAAAAAACAAACAAACAAAGGAAAACTACACTAACATAAAGATTAACAAGAAACTAAAGATTAAACTAATTAATGAAGAAAAGGAGAAGAAAGGAACTACCAACAATGGAGAAGACTAAGGAGGAAGATGAAGATTAACATAAATAAGAAGCTTCAAGAAATAATACAAAGATCTTGTCATTAAACCCATGCAAAACCCTTGAATCTTCAATATAAACACAATCTTCAACCAAAGATGGAAGCTTGATTACAAATTAATAGTAGATCTAAACTAAACTAAGAGAGTTTTACTAAATTTTTGGAGTTTTACTATGTGAACTACTACTACTACTACGGAGTTCTCCTACACAAACCTAAGGAGGCACAAATTAGGACACCCTTTGTTCAAAACCCTAGGATAAGTATTTATAGAGTTCCTTAATGGGTCATACAAGCTTAAGCCCATAATCCAATCCTTCTTCATTAAGCTAGACCTTCATCCTTTGTATCTTCACGAGGTAAAACTTCACCCTGCGGTTGATGACATTGGCACCACCGGGTGAAATTTCACCCGGTGAGATTTTCTTCTCGAATCGTCATTTTTGGCGTTTTTCCCCATCGGGCGAAATTTCACCCGGTGGGCGAAATTTCCCCCGGTCGTGTCTCACCATGAAAATCTTCGGGAATGGAAAATGTCGTCGAGCGAAATTTCGCCCGATGATGACTCACCGGGTGAAGTTTCACCCGGTGATACTTCTCCTCAATTCCGGCTCTTTCTTCGTCGATCAAATGGATTACTTGAACTTTCGGTTGTGTGCTTTGCTCTTTGGACCGTATCTCTCTCATGCTCGTAGAAGCTCAAACACGTTTTCGGTCGAAAATCCTATCAAAATTGACAGAAAACTACCAAAACACGTAAAATGCAAAAGAGAGACACTAATGCGAGAATTACTCAAAATAAGGCGATAATCGCGCTCAAGTCCCGCAAAATGGAGGAAAAACAGGTCTAAATGGGAGGAAAAATGGTCCAAATTTGGCACACAACAATTCCCCCACACTAAACCGTTGCTCGTCTTTGAGCAATGACCTAAAAAGAAATTAACTACTACTACTAAGTTAGACTATGCTAAGCCGATACGGGGCAATTAACGGGCCCGCTCCGTCCCTTCAACTCACATCGAGATACTCATGAGGTAGAGTACCTCCATGCAAGGCAAGTTGGGGCTTGCTCAAAATTGGGGTTGCGACTAACACACAAAAACAAATAAGGCACACGAAAAATAGCCGCAACCAAAGAGAAAATAAATCACCGACTCCCTCATCGAAACGGCAGAGAAAGCACCGATTTGAGCTTAAGACAAGCGAGAACACTACCAAGTTAGTAACACAAATTGACATGGACAAGATCCTAATAGGATGACAATCAAACAATAAAAACATTGAAAATTTACCAAGGTCCTTCTAATTCCACTAGAGATGCCTACAACGGGACGATAAATGGAGTGGATAAGTGAGAACCATGAAGTTAGTAAGCACTGTAGGTAAGTGTTATGCCGTCTCCTAAGCTAAGCCTAGTGGATTGTCTTAAACTCGAGAAAGCCAATTAGACCAAAATGATGGATAAGTGTTTGCGAAATGGTAAAGATTGCAGCCCCGAGTACGGTATATCCAAGTTCAACCAGTCACTTTTCTTTTTGAATAGCTCTTTTTTTGGCTAGATAGTTAGTTTGAGATCAAGGTAAAGCATATTCTTGCAAACTTATTTGTGGAAATGGGTGAATGGTAGAAAAATAGGCTAGTCGGGTGTGCACCCCTTCTGAACCCACAAAAGGATGGAAATCTTGGACTAAATATGGCTTCTCAAGTAAGGTCACCAAAGAGAACGGGGAACGGTAACCAAGGCCTTATCACTCCATGGGTGGTCAAGGTGGTCAAATGCAAATCCCGGTGTAGACTCCTAGTAGAAAAAGATGGACTTATGGTAAAAATACAATGCAAAAATTGGTTCAAGGTCATTCTACTAGAAATATGTCCAAAAATCAAAAAGGGTCACTAACAAGGGAGTAATAAACACTCGGCCTAAACTCAAAATCGGGTTTTCGAAAACTTTACCTAGACAAACTATACACACAATGAAAAAGAGAACACAAAAACGATAAAAACACAAGAAAATCAAAACAAAATCACAAATATAGCCAAGCACTCCGAACTCCATCAAGTCAACATAATCCACAACCACCGATTCCAAAATGTTCACCAAGTGAACCTCCAAATAGCATATATGCCCAAACTCCCATGCATAAGAGAAAGGGATAAAATGAAGGTAGAAAGTATTACCGCGCGGTCTTCATTTCATTTCCGCTACCTTACGTATCCATGCTAAATGGTTGGCGGTGTACCTACAAGAAGGAGGATGCAAGACAATACAAGTGACAAAAAAAATAAAAGAAACGAAAACTATTTTTTTTTTTTGGGTTTTTAAAAGGAAAAATGAAAAAGAAAATGAAGAAAAAGGATAGTAAGATACCTCCCTCACACTAAAACTGTGCATTGTCCCCAATACACAAGTAGAGGAAGAATCAAAAAAGAAGAAAAAATAAAAGGAATGGAAAATCTTTTTGAATTTTTATGATTTTTCAAATGTTTTTGGATTTTTGATTTTTCAAAATGAAGAGAATAAAAAGAAAAGAAATGAAAATGAAAAAGAAAAAAAAAGGAAGAAAAATATGATAAGGGGAGAAAGGGCATAGGTGTAATCACGTCACCTCACCCGGATTCCGCACAAATCAGGAAAATTAAAAGAAAAAGAGAAATTTGGATTTTTCAATTGGTCTTGGTGCGATCAAATCACCTAAGACCGGGAGCAAAATCAGGTCCTTCTTCTCTAAGGCACCTGCAAATAAAACCTCACGTGTGTAATGACCCAAGTAGGGTCACGTGAGGGGCTGACAACTCACCAAACCAACAGAATAACCAATTACAAATCAACCAACAACCATAATTAACAAATGCCAAAAATTGGCGCTGCAAGGACTGACAGAGATTATTGAGACCAGAGAACAGATTACTGACGACTGACAACTGACTTCTAACACCCCTACACCAACACTGACGACACTCGACCACTCACATCGGACCTGGGGGACAAGGTGGCGAGTAGTAAGACCCTGGCGGAGGCACACCGAAAAGTCGATCAAAATAGCTCTGTTGCTGCTGCAATATTCTTTGGTTCTCCTCCGCCGCCATCCTCGCTGCTTGGGCGTCCCTAGCTATCTCAAAACTGCTCCGGGCGTACTCAAAACCTTCCCTAGAGTACGCGTATGAGCCATGCGCAGTATCACGCGTATCCCGGGCTACGTTAAAGGCATACTGGGCCAAGTTTAGAGAGGTGGTCGAGTTCTCCCAAGTCTGACGTGTTCGGTCATAAACTTCCCCCCACTGGTTATAAAAATCCTCCGATCCGAAGAACGAGGAGTGTCGTGGAGGACTCATGTTAACGTCCTCCTGAAAACCTGGGGTAGACTGGGTGAACGTGGAGTGTCTGTGTGGTTCAAAGTTGGGAGTGAAAAACTGCGAGGTCTGGGGCGCGGTCTGATGGGAGGAAGAGGGTGCGTGTGATGATGACGGTAAAGTTCTATGACCCTCATCCCGAGAGGTTTCAACCTCCGGTTCCTCCTCTGACACGTCTACGACCTCAATATCATCGTCGCCATAATCTAAAGGTCCCTCGGGGTATTGAGTCTGTTGAAACTTACCACGGGTGTGACCCCGAATGTATTCCCCGGACCTCTTCGGCATGCCGAAGTTCTCTTCAATATCGAGCCTGACCCATTCGGGGTTAGGCATTGCAGTGGCTCTCAGCTCAGTAATCTTATACAAGAACAAACTGTCATAATTTCCTTTCTGGGGCCAAACAAGGAAAGGACAATAAACCTCATCTATGTAAATTCTCGCCCCGCCAACTGGTGACAAATCGTTAAAATCGATGCCTAAGGCTTTAGCTAACATCTTTACAATACCGCCATAAGAAATTTTCTTGCGGCTGCCCTTCGCAACCTAGGCAAAATGAGTAGCTAAAGCCTCGGATATATCGATTGACGGGCCTCAGTTCAAAACAGCATCCTCCAACAGCTGTACAGCTGTAGCACTATAGTTATGGTGCGTATCATAGCTTGACAGGAATGAGTTGGCTATGATATGCGCCAAATACCGAAGGATGGGGTTTCGAATAGAGAAAGAACGCATCTTTCCTCCCTTGAAAGTCCTTTGGCGGGCTATTTTAAACCAAAATCGATCTCGGCCGAATTTATCGTCCCGAGTCTGTCCCGCCCTAGGCCTTCCAAGGATCGAAGAAGGTAAACCAAGCAATGCACCAAAGTCCCTTAAGTTGAGGACATACAGAGTTTCTCACAACTGAAAAGAGACAGTGGCATTATCGTCACCACTTAGCTCGAATGTTGCGAAAAACTCGCACGTCAACTTCTGAAAAGTTTCCTCCTCGGAGGCATAAAATTTAATGAGACCAAGGCTTCGGCAAATTGCTTGTACCTGTGTGTCTATACCCATGCGCTCATGTACATCTCGAGCCGCCCAACGAGTCGGCTCGAGACGACATACCCAAATTTTTTCACATTTATCAAGATGAGCTTTTTTAGCGAAATAGATACCAGATTCTGCATGACGGAAATTACGACGAACTTTAGGGTAACGTACCTCTAGCAGAACAGGTTGTTCGCGCGGGATTGAGCCTTACGTCTGAACGGGCATCGAGACAGATTCGTCTCGAGCCGCGGCCGGCTCCTCCGACCTTGAGGACGATGTTGATGCCGAATTTCGATTAAGCATTGAGGAAATTCGTTTCCTTGCCATTTGTTTTACCCTCCTCATCCTTGTTGCTTGAATTTGATGATTATGGTGATGACGGTCTCGGTTTGGGGTTTGTCGGATTTGGGATGATTTCTGAAAACAAACTCCAAGAAGATGATAGAAATGTGATGGGGATGAGAAAAATATAGTTTAATTGAAATTTGGTGGAGAATTGGAAGGATTAGAGGTGGTTTAAGGTGGAGGATTTGGGGTTTGTTTTGGGGTTTGATTGAGGAGAGAGAGAGGAAAAGGTGATTTATGAAGATGGGTAAGGGTGTTTGGTTGGGTAAGCGACGCGGGGTGATATTTCGCCCGGTGGTCACCATCGGGCAAAATTTCACCCGACGGTGCTCAGGGCAAAATTCGTCATTTCCGCACAGTTTCACAACTGGGCGAAATTTCGCCCAGTGAGATCTCACCGGGCGAAATTTCACCCGATCAGATTTCCGTCAATTTCCAAGTCGCAAAATATTTTACCGTAGGGCGAAATTTCGCCCAGTGAGATTCCACCGGGTGAAATTTTTGCCCGGCGGATTTTTCGTCAATTTCCATTCATTCAAGCAAAGTTGCCATCGGGTGAAGTTTCACCCGGTAAAATAATCCACTTCAAAATAGGACTTTTCTACGAAAAATCTCTTCGACTTGGCCCAAATCATCCTTAACTCTTCAATAAAATTAATCCTCTCAATCCATGTATTAGCTACATGGAGAAAAACTCTCACAATAGTTCATAGCGCAGCCCAAAAATTCCAAAAGAAATCTTCACAATCCCTGCAGGTACCAAAACAAGCTCCAAAAGAAAAATCCAAAAGCTATTGTCCAAAGAGAATAAAAGAAGAAAAAGAATATAAAAAATATTTACAAGGTGGTTATTATGGACACCACCAAACTGAATGGAATTGTTTGAGTTTAATCGGGGTTGCTTGAAAAGCAACCCGGAGGGTCTTGGTCATTAACTTCGAATTCCATGTTACCGATCTTGAGCTCTTCTTTAAACTCCGGCAAGCCCATATGTCGTGCTACCTCGGGAAGCATTACAAATTCTTCAGGAATATCTTCTTCGGAGTTAGAACCAAGTATACATAGGACACCGTCGTCTTCTTCGTTATCATAATCAAGATCTTCGGTAGAGGGTTCTTCATTGGGTGGAAATTCCACCATTTGATTCCAAAATTCCGCTTGGGAATTTTCTGGAAGGAACGCGGGAAGCACAAATTGAACCGTATCGTTGGCAACATTGAAGGATAATCGCCCTCGCTTTACATCTATAATCACTCTACCGGTAGCTAGGAAAGGCCGTCCTAGAAGAATAGGATTCCGCTCCTCTATAGGCATGTCAAGAATAACAAAATCGGTGAGTATATAAAGATTTCCCACGTTGACCATGAGGTTGCGGACTAGTCCATAAGGTTCCTTTGTAGTTCCATCGGCCATTTGCACATTAACTAGGAAGTGTTCCAAGTCCTTGATATAAATGGTACGAGCAATGGCTAGAGGCATTAGACTAATGTCGGCGCCAAGATCACACAAGGCTCGGTCTATCAAAACATGGCCTATGGAACAAGGTATAGCAAAGCTACCCGGATCACCTAACTTAATGGGAATTGTAACTCTTGGGGTAGTTCTTGGGGAAACGGGAGCTCTTTCCCTCTCGGTGGGTTTCAAAATAATGTCACGAATATATTCGGACGGTGTGGGCATGGAAGGGCTTGTATCAATATTCTCGATAAGATCAGTGAAGGTTATCATGCCTAAAGCTTGGTCATTGAATGAGATTTGTGGCTTGTCATTCAAGGGTGGTACCTCAATTCTAGAGACTAGGTTCGTGTCCTCTATTGGAATTTGTTCAATAACGTATGCAAGGTCTCCTACAAGATACTTTGATGGATCTCTTCTTGGTTTTTCGGTTACGTCCTTGACCACTTTCTCATCGGTAGCCTTTTCAGTCAGCCAGCCAGATCCCAAGGAACCAGAATGCAGAAGCAAACGTCCTAGCCACCCTGGGGGCAACATTTAAGCCTGGAGTAGTTTCCACCATACCCATTGTCCATGTCCTGGAGCCAACAATTTGGAAGGGTACACAGGAGCACAAGGCGCCAGGAGAAAGGGAAAATTCATCAGACCAGGGGTTGCAGTGGTTACAGGGGGCAGGAATCTGCAGCACCACAACAGAGCAAGGAGGAATCGCAGATTGGAGAAAACCTTACCAAGAGTGGCTGCAAAATGACGTTCTGCCAGCAGATAAGAAGGAAGCTAGGAGCTTCAGGATGAAGGCATCCAGATATACCCTCATTGATGGCGTCATGTTCAAAAGGTCAGCTGCTGGACCATACTTAAGGTGTCTTGGTCAGGAGGAGGCAGAAACTATTTTTCATGACTTCCACAATAGTGAATGTGGAAATCATGCAGGGGGCAGAGGAGGCCTATCCAACAAGGCACTTCGCCAAGGCTACTTCTGAGCAACAATGCGCAGAGATGCTGTTGAGTACGTCAAGAAATGTGACGCTTGCCAAAGACACGCACCAGTCAACCACCGGCCAGAAGAGCCATTGCATCCGGTAACCTCTCCTTGGTCTTTCATGAAGTGGGGGATGGACATTGTTGGCAAGTTACCAAGAGCTCCGGGAAACAAAGTCTTCATGTTGGCCATGACGGACTACATCTCCAAGTGGATAGAAGCAGAAGCATTCCCTCAGGTGACTGAAAAACAGGTTATATCCTTCATAAAACGTAACATTATCTGCAGGTTTGGCATTCCTTCAGAAATCGTCTGCGACAATGGATCCCAGTTAATTGGCAACAAGATGGAGGCCTACTGCGCCAGGTGGAACATCACACTAAGCAAGTCTACCCCCAGAAACCCTCAGTCTAATGGTCAGGCGGAGTCTAGCAACAAAATTGTGATAGACAACCAGAAGAGAAGGCTGGAGGAGGCAGGGGGCAGATGGGCAGAGGAACTCCCCTTGGTGCTATGGTCTGATAGAACTACACCCAAGGTGGCTACAGGACAAACGCCTTTCAGTTTGGTCTTTGGTGCTGAGGCAGTCGTCCCTTCAGAAATGAGAGTGCCTACCCACAGATACGGATGCATAACCGAAGACAGGAACCAGGTGGAGATGGCAAGCAGCTTGGATACTATAGATGAGCTCAGAGCCGATGCTCAGATAAGGATGGCCTCCTACAGACAGACAGTCGCCAGAAGTTACAACAAGAATGTCAAAGTCAGAATCCTGCAGGAAGGAGACCTAGTCCTCAGAAAAGTCTTCCAGAACACCAGAAACCAGCGAGAAGGAAAGTTCGCCTACAATTGGAAAGGACCCTACCAAGTGGAGAAGGTGGTTGGGAACGGAGCCTACCGACTTATGACCATGGAAGGGAAAATCATCCAAAAACCATGGAACATCATACACCTAAAGAAATACTTCTAAAAGGGCCAGAACCGCCAGCAATCTGGGCCACTGCCGCCAGAAACATGGGCTACAGCCACCAGAAATGTGGCATCTATTCTGCCAGGTGCACCTCCACCAGAACCCAGGTTTAATCTTTTCAAAACTTGCAAACATATATTTAAATTATCCTGTCATTCTTCTGTCTGCCTTACTTTCTTTTCGCAAAATTTAAAATTTTCTCTTCGCAAAATTTAAAGTTTTCTCTTTTGATTTTCTTTTTACATGTGTCGTCAAGATTCAAATTTCTTTTGCATCAAAGTCTGATTTTTTGTGGCATACATTTTCGAAATTTGATTTTCTTTCTTCATATGCTTTCGAAATTCGATTTTCTTCCCATGTCTTCAAATATTGCGTCCCCCATCTTTGCCAAAGTTTATCACTTTTTCCAAACTAGGAACTGGTGACTAACCTGGTGGAGTGCACAATTTCTACAAAGGCGTGTGTCTTGTGACTAAGTGCTTACAACCGGGACATTACAGTCTCCTGCGCCACTTAGCACCCACGCAAAGCGTGGCACCTCCGACTGAGTGGGCGAACTAAACCCTAGGCCACCACTATATCAAAGGTCGACTATACAAACATAAGGCATGCATACAACAGAAGGTAGTTAGACAAAACTACAACAAACGATTACAATCAAACGCAAACAATCACGATCAAAAGCAAACGATTACGATCTTCTGTTAAGGCACAAAGTGCCACAAAATACTAACACACTTCGCTCCCCTGAGCAAAGGCAAGGTCACCACATAAATATTTTGCAAACACTAACAGAAGTTCACACCACGCAGGGTTCACAAGCCGAAGACAAAGTTCAACAAAAGAGGAGTAGCGTCACTCCAGCAGAACTTGGTCCACAGCCTGGATATTCTCCTCTGGTGGAGGCGGAACTGTAGCAGATCCTCCTGCAGGAACCTGGGTCTCTGATGAACAGCAGCAGGACCTCTCCAAGGATCATCAGCAGCATCCTCCTGGTCCATACCCACTGGCCCATCAGTCTCCTGGTCAGCAATAGGAGAATCGGCAGACTCTTTCAGATCCTCCGCCGTCACATCAGAGAAAGCATCAGAGTTAGGCGCCTCAACCTTGGTATACTGATCCTAACAAGCAAGAGCCTCCCTCAGAGTCTTCTTCAACTCAGCACTCTTCCCCTACAGGGAAGAAGTGGCATCCAGAGCCTGGGCAAGCTCACTCCTTGCCTCCACCAGATCTGCACTAAGCTTTTTGCCAGATTCCTCCACCAGCAATCCGCGAACCAAATCCAACTCCTCCAGAGAACTGTTCTCTAGCACGGACCTGGGACCAGGACGTAGCATCTGGTCCAGAAGAGCCATGTCCTCTGCAGACTTGGACGTACCGAAGCCTTCCGGAAATTTGAGCACCACTTCAGCAGGAACACCCTCAACAAATCTAGGGGCAGAATAAGAGTGAGGCTCAGAAAGATCTACCACAGGGGGTTCCCTTTCTGCAGGAGTTATTTCTAAGAGAGGGAACGAGTTGCACCTCCTCCTAGAACTAGCAAAGCCAGCAGAAGCAAAACCAACTTTTCACCTGGAGGCCACCCTAGTAGCAACAGCCCGCCCTCTAACAGCCAAAACTTGCTCTAGGGTCGCGAGGCTTAGCGGATCCTAAAGGAGGGAGCAAGCGAAAATGAGTGCCAGGAAAATCCGAGGTCAAGTAAACCTAGTCAAGCGTGAACGTGTCTTGCCCGAAGACATGTTCTCACCAGACTCGTCCTTTTTCTCATTCTGGGGGAAGAGAGGGAGGACCACTTGTGGAAGGATAAAGCAAATTGCGGAATGTCATCAGCTCCGGGTTTAGGTCGAATGGTCAGGATCAAAGAATCAATCATCACGCAAACCGTCTACAATCCGAGCGAACGGAAATTCCCGCCTAAGATGAGCTTAGTCGGAAATTTGGGGGCATTTGTTCGTGCCAAAAATTTGCGCCTTCGGAGTACCACGTGGCAAAATACGAGTGGACAGTCAAAAAGTCAGAAGTCAAAGGTCAACGACAAAAGGAGCAAAGGTCCTTGAATAAAAGTCAAAATCGAAGATTAAAAGACGGAAGTCAAAAATAATCGAAAGTCGTCAAGTCAAGTAAACCCGGAATGGTACACAATGATGGGTTGAGCAAAGCATAAGAGTGAATAAGACTATGGGCCACACAACCAAACCAACCCAGCAGACAAAGTGAGGAACGTAACCCATACAAGATAGAGGAGACAACAACCACTCCTACAAACCAGGTAACCCTCCTGCAGACCAGGAGAGAATCCAGGAGGAGAATGTAACTACTGGGGAGAGGATTAAATGCCAATATATCAAGCAATAAAAGAGAGTTAAATGCCAAGATTCTGGTGAATAAAGGGGCAACGGTCAGCAACAACATAAAAGGAAGGAGGAGAATAAGGAGTTGAACGTAACTGCCATAACGGTTATGAGGCAATCAAGAGCAACAATTGCTCCACATTAAAGAGCAATGAAGACACCAGGAAAAAGGGCCGTATATAAAGGAAAGAGAAGAAGAAGGGAGGGATCATCCAAGCATAGCAACATTCACTTCCCAGTCAACATACAATCAACCTCAAGCAAATCCTAGCAAAATACTTACGATCAATTATAGCCCAAATACTTGTACTTGTAACCTTTTCCTTGTTCTTTTTTCGTCCATAGTAGAAACTTGGTGGGATTCCGACTCCCCTCGCGGTTTTTCCCACATCGGGTTTCCGCGTCACCAAAACTTTGTGTGTCGTCCATTTTCTTTCGTTGCTCTTTGTTTATTAGATTCCGTCGACCTATAGTTATAGGACGATTGCTTTGACCCGCAACCGAAATCTTAGACCCGGTAAATTTTTACCAAAACAGTACCTGCATTGCTAAAGTCTCCTGTAGGCCCTTCAATAGCAGATAACACAAGCCATAGTAAAGAGAAAGGGATGAGTTCCAACGCCTTGCTTAACAAGGATATGTCCTATGCCCAAGTTGTTAATGGAGGTTCGCCGAGTAAGCGACAACATGTCGAGAAAGAAGGGCTGCCTATGAAAGGTAATGATGATTAAGGCTAAAAAATAGAATTTTGGAATGTATGGGGCATGAACAATATTAATAAGCAACGTACAATAGGTGATTTCATAGAAAAAGAAGAAGTAGCAATTTTTGGATTGCTTGAAACAAAAAAAAAACCACTTGTTTACATAATATTAGACCGTGTGTTATGAATAAGTGGGCATTTACTACTAATAATCATTGTGTGGAAGAAGGTCGTGTTTGGGTACTTTAGAACCCAGGAAAAATGACAATGCAGGTTTTAGACGCCAATCCTGTTGTGTGCTAAATTTAGACCGTTTTCCCTCCCATTTAGACCCGTTTTTCCCTCGTTTTGCGAGATTAGAGTGCGATTATTGCCCTATTTTGAGTATTTCTCGCATTAGCGTCTCTCTTGTGCGTTTTACGTGTTTTTGTTAGTTTTTCTATCAATTTTGATAGGTTTTGGCACCAAAAGCATGATCGAGCTTCCACGAGCACAAGAGAGGGGAATGCCGTCCGAAAAGCAGAGCACACAATTTAAAGTTCAAAGCCATTCCATCAGACGACGAAGAATGAGACAAGAAAAGAGGCCAGAAAATGACCGGGTGAAATTTCACCCGATGAACCCCGAAGATTTTCCGAGAGGTCCCCCACCGGGCGAAATGACCGGGCGAAACTTCGCCCACCGGGTGAAGTTTCGCCCGACGGTAAAGACGTCCAAAATTGCAAAACCGGAAGAAAACCTTTAGGTGAAATTTCACCCGACGGTATTGATCCGTGTACGACGGGGCGAAATTCCATCTCATGAAGATTAAAGGGTGATTGTCCCACTAATGGAGCAAAAAGTTGGATTTGGGCTTTAGGTTAGGATTCATCAAGGCTTTACTATATATAAGTATACCATAGTTAGTTGCACATTATGCTTTCATTAGTTTAGACTACTTCACTCTCTCACTACTTACCCCTCCATTTAGTAGATAATTCTAGTAGTATTCTTAATAATTCTCTACAATTTTAGTAGTTTTACATAGTAATTTAGTAGTAGTTTTTCATAGTTTCCATCAATTTCCTTTCTTTGGATCTTATTTCCAAGTTTGTAGAAGATTATTTCAAGTTTGTGTTGAAGATTTGTGAAGATTATTAAGGGATTCGTGACAAATCCTCTATTCTCTTCATCAAAGCTTCATCCTTTATTTATGCAATCTTCTTTTTTGTTGTTAATCTTCATAGTTGGTATATTTTTCTTCCACTCTCTAATCTCTAGTTTTGATTTAATCTTGTTCTTTCAGAATTTTTCATTTAATTATTCTTTCATTATTGTCTTGTTTAGATCATCTTTATTTATGTTATTTTAGATTGTTTTATGTTTAGTTTTGTTGATTGTTATTTTGATCATATTAGTCTTGTTAATTTCGCTAGATCTAATTTATGTTGTTCTAGATTATTTCCTAATCTATTTTGTTGATTGCAATTTCTTTCATAGTTTTATAGTTTATTTGGTAGATCGTAATTCCCTTATTGTTTTGTTGTTATTTTCTTTAGATTTAGTTAACATGCATGTTTTAATTGTTTCCTCCTTTGTTAATGTTTTGTTGTTTTCCATTATGAGTAGTGAGTAGATTTCTTGTTGGGGGTTTAGGGATGAGGACTTTGAATTATTTGAATTAAGGAATGTTTGTGGGTTGCTTGCTTGTTGGTTTATCTTGTTTAGGGTTGTTGTGTCATTGTTGTTTTAGTCCGGCCAACTATACCGACCTTGACTCATTTCTATCAATATGAGGAAACTCGGGTAGAAATTACCTTCATTTGAGACTTACCCTTCTTCGTCGCGAAAGCGGGTTTTTAGGTGGGTTGGGTGAAGAAACCGAATGGTGGCATTCTCTCTTTATCGATGTTGTGACCAACCCGATTCCGAGACTCTTAGACCCCAATTTCCGAATCCCGACTTCTCCCTAACACCTTTTCCTTGATTGATCATCTCTAATTTTTTTTTTTTATTTTTTTTCTTGTCATTTAATTTCCGTCTTTTACCGCATTTCTAATATAGACTCGACCCTTAAAACCCCCTCTAGTTTCCAAAGACGTTACTCTTAACTCAATATTGTTCCGTTCCCTATGGACCGACCTCGACTTACCACGAATACTCTAGTAGTTTTTGTGTTTTGCGAGTCTATAAATATTGTTTGACCCCCTATCCATCGTTAACGACCGAGCCTATAAATAGGGGCGGGTCAAATCCACAAGCCATTAATTTATTCATTACTGACGCCAGTAGTGGATAACATCTCACATTTGTGTATGCGTTTAACTCCATAGAAGGGAGAGCAACTGTGGCAGCAACTTAAAAATCATGCAGACCTCATTAGTGGGCCTTGGGTGGTTGGAGGGGACTTTAATACAGTCCTCAGTTCAGAAGAGAGAGTAGGAGGGACAAGTACTGCGCCGGAAATGGTTCCTTTTAGAGAGTGCTTAACGGATTGCAACTTAGATGATGGGCCTTTTGCAGGTGCATGGTATACGAATAATAAGCAATGCCCTAAGGATAGAGTCTACAGTCGACTTGATCGATGCTTGGTAAATAAGGAATGGATTGAGACGTACCCTGAGGGGTTGCTCACTCTTCTGCTAGAGGATACTTTTGATCATTGCACTTGTATCATCAAGCTTGATAAACAACCTACTCAGAAAGCTAGGCCTTTAAATATATGAATATGTGGGGTTTGTGTCTGTAATTCATTGATACGGCGAAAGGGAGGTGGGATTGTATTGTTGAAGGTACTTGTACGTTCGAGGTTGTCACAAAGCTAAAACGATTAAAGCGGGATCTTAAAGGCTTAAACTCAGAGAGTGTCGGGGACATAGTGAATAAATGCCATCAGGCTGAAATAGCTCTTCGCAATTTACAGGTAGCCATACAGGCAGATTCCTAGAATCAGTAATAACTGGAGGGGGAGTGGCAATTGAACAAGGAGGTTGACTGGCTTAAGAAGGCGAGCATGTCTTTTCTGCAGTAGAAAGCAAAAATTTCATGGCTAAAAAAGGGAGATCTGAATTCATCTTATTTCCATTCTGTCTTAAGAACGAGATAGACTCTGAACAGGGTGATGATCATCGTTGATGCTAAGGGTATAGAGCGGACTGAGACTACTGGGATTCAGAAGGAGACATTTTTGGAATATTACTCCTCTTTGCTTCAGAGCTCATCTCCAGGCCAACTGAGCCAGTTCAAGTAAACATGGTGAAACAAGGTAAGGTGTGCTCGTTTGAGCATTGGAATTTGCTTCTGACCCCTGTTACATTGCTCAAGAGAATAAGGACATCTTGTTCAGTATACCCAAGGACAAGGCCTCTGGTCCGGACGGGTATACTAGCCATTTCTTTAGAGATTCTTGGAATGTCGTTGAAGAAGAGGTAGTGGAAGTTGTGAAGGATTTTTTTCCACTTCGGGAAACTTCTTAAACAAATTAAACTAATACTACTAGCCTTTCTCTCATACCCAAAGTGCCTAAACCACAGAGTGTGCTGCAATTTTGGCCTATAGCATGCTGTAAACTGATCTATAAGTGTATATTCAAC
Source organism: Agrostemma githago (assembly GCA_958450325.1). Taxonomy (NCBI): domain Eukaryota; kingdom Viridiplantae; phylum Streptophyta; class Magnoliopsida; order Caryophyllales; family Caryophyllaceae; genus Agrostemma; species Agrostemma githago. Next base: position 39,869,140 of record OY288241.1, on the reverse strand, counting down.
CTTTTGAGCAAGCATCTTGGTCAAGTGTTGCCTGATATTATTAGCCCTCTTCAGGGTGGCTTCATTTCAGGGAGGAATATTATTAAGAATGTGCTTATATGTCAAGAATTAGTGCAACTGTACAATAGGAAAACTATTTCTCCTAGGTGTTTGATGAAGATTGATCTTCATAAGGTCTATCACAATGTGGAGTAGGACTTTTTGGATTAGATGATGGGTGTTTTGAATTTTCCACGGAAATTTAGAGATTGGATTATGGAGTGTGTTATTACGGTAAGTTTCTCTTTGTCCCTGAATGAAGAGTCTTTTGGTTTCTTTCGTGAGAAATGAGGGCCAAGACAGGGAGACCCTGTCTCCCCGTTACTATTCACTATTTGTATGGAATATTTATTCAGGACTCTTCAGTTTGTAGTAAAGAATTCCAACTTTAAGTACCATCCTAAATGTGCTTCAGTGAAGTTATGTATGTCATTTCATGTTTACGAATGACTTATTGTTGTTTTGTAAAGGAGAGGAGGTTTCCATAAATGTTTTGATGAGGGCTTTTGCTACTTTTACCAAGACTTCTAGCCTTACCGCGAGTATTGGTAAGTCTCACTTGTACTATGCTGGGATGAGCGCTAGCCAGAAATCTGATGCTCTTAGGATTACTGGATGTAATGCTGGCAAATGACCATTCAAGTACCTAGGTATCCCCATCCAGACTACAAAACTCACTAAACAGGATTGTGCTAAATCTGTTGAAAGGGTTTCTTATAGAATTCTGAGCCTAGGGGCGAGAAAGCTTTCATATGCAGGGAGGTTGACCTTGGTTCAATATGTCCTCTCTCATGCCACACTTATTGGGCTATGATATTCATTATCCCTAAGTGCGTACTAAATCGAATTAATGGCCTCTGTAGGAATTTTTTGTGGGAGGGAAAAGAGACTTATCAACGTGTGCCTCTGGTCGCTTGGGAGAAAGTATGTTATCCGAAAGCTGAGGGAGGATTAGGGTTATGACATCTTGTGAAGTGGAATGAAGCGACTTCTAAAGCTGGTGGCCTGGTTATTTTAGCAACAACATCGATTATGGGTTTTGTGGGTACATCATTCTATTTGAAGGGGCAAGAGTAGTTGTCCTATAAGCCTGGGGTAACTGCTTCTTGGGGATGGAAGAGGATTTGTGGGTTAAAAGAGGTGGTGAAGGATTAGTTCATGGGCGGACATTGGCAGACTGGCATGAACAGCTACTCCATTGCCGCAGGTTATGAATTTCTGAGGGCTAAGAGGCCGGTTGTTGCGTGGTTCCAGCAAGTCTGGTGTAGTTGGGCGCTTCCTAAGCATCAGTTTATTGGTTGAATGGGTTGTAGATGTGCTCTTAATATGCGAGACAAGCTTCATAGGCATGGCGTCTGTTCTACGAACTTCTGTTGCCTGTGCGAGATTGGTCCTGAGACTGGGGTGCATTTGTTCTTTCAATGTGTGTACAGTCCGGAATTTTCCTGCTGCTTAGTGGTTGGCTTGGTAAAACTTTGGACACTGATTTGCTGCGTATCAAAATAAATGGTAGTGGGCTGCAAAAGAAGGTGTGTCGCACGTTGGTAGTTGTTGTAATCTACAACGTGTGGATACTGAGGAACAAGGCACGAATTAGTGGCATTTTAGTTCGTCCCGACTTAGTTGTTAATTGTATTAAAAGAGATTTTTGTTTTCGTCTTAAGTGGTTTCTTAAAGGTCATCCGTCTCAGAAGGAGATGGATTGGATTCATCGCCTAAGATCTTCTTAGCTATCTACATGATTTTAATTAATTTATACAACTTACATTTTACCAAAACAAAACAATTTCAAACAATCGACACAACTAGATAGAATTATACCCAAGCGACCATGTAACATCTATGTCTCATAGTGTTTGATCCTTTTTATCGCTAGTTACCTGCATTTTGGAAATTAACTTCGATTTAGTGCACAACAAGCCCACTCAGAACTTTCAGAATACCATCTTTGGGTTAAATGAGCGAATGAAATTTATATAAAGGGTTAGGACTAGTTTATGAACCTTCCCAAAGTACTAACTGGACTTGGCGTAAAATCTGCAGAGAGGCTTGGAGGAGGCTTTTAACTATCAGCTGGTATGCTACCATTTGGACAAGAATGATTGTCCCTAAGCATTCTTTTATTAGGTGGCTAGCAGTCAAAAGCAAGGTTCTAATTAAGGTCAGGCTAACGACATCTACCATTGATCAGCCTTTCTTCAACTGAAGGTATAACATGATTTGTCTTTACACCATGCGGTACCTACCAACAAGACAATAATAGTTTCCTTTGGAAGGGATCTAGAAACATCAGAGCTTTATGCAAGAAAACAAATGATGTATGCTACGAGTATAATATTGGCACTGGTTTATCATGCTCTGTATTTGGCAAGAAAGAAATAGAGCTTACTATGATCGTCATATTAGAAGACCGGAGACGGTAATGCAATAGCTATAAGATAGTCATAAGATGAAATTTGGAGCAAGATTAAACAACATTAAGTCTAACATGGATAAAAAAACGGAGGGATAAGATAGGAATCTAGGTTTTTGCAAATTTCTCTAGATGAAAAGAATCAGCATGTGATGAATGATTTTCATTGATTACAATATTAATTACATTTTATCTAAAAAAACTCAAGTTTGAAAGCTGTTCGGTTAATAATAGTGTCGTTTGGTGATGGGAAAGAATAATACGGAGTTACATCATACAACTTCTTCGTGTTTTAAGCTATCATTGAATTGAGACAACGTACTTTACATGCCAAAAAGAACATATTTTAGATGCCAAAAAGATCACAATCTGAGACGTTAATATGGAAGATATATGCTTGAATGAGCAATTATATTGGTGACGAACAGAGTTTAAATACAGAGTATAAACAGTTGACTGAGACTAGGAGAGCCGTAACCTAGTATCTAGGATATCTAAACCTACTACCAATACAATAGATTACAGTATCTATATTAAGGAAAGGACAACAAGATATTATCATGTATCTTTATCTTCAATATGCTCCCTCAAGGAGGACGATCCACAGGATAGTCCAATCTTGCAAAGAAGAGGGTCAAGTTTCGGACGAGGGAGAGGTTTAGTAAGGGCATCTGCGAGCTGATCGTCAGCGGAGATATGTTGTACAGGAAGACGACCATTTTGGACAAGCTCCCTGACAAAGTAGAAGGCCAACACAACATGCTTCATCTTAGAATGATATGAAACACATGGTTAGTTGGCAACATAGTGAGTAGCGCCTAAATTATCATAGTATATAGTAGGAGGAGAAGTAATATCGAACTGAAGTTTAGAGAGCAAAGAATGGAGCCACATAATCTCCATAATGGCTGTTTTGGTAAAAATTTACCGGGTTTACGATTTCGGTTGCGGGTTAAAGTGATCGGCCTATAACTATGGGTTAACGAAATAACGATGAATCTAGCGAACGAGGAATGACGAAAAGAAAAAATGGACAACACACAGAATTTTGGTGACGCGGAAACCCGATGTGGGAAAAACCGCGGGGGGAGTCGGAATCCCGCCTAGATTTACTATGAACGGAAAAAAGTGAAGAAAGGAGTACAAATATGAGTATTCTTATGGTTGATTATGAGTGTTGCCTTATGTTCTATATAGCAGGCTCCAAGTTGGTGTGTGATGATCTGCTCTTCTTCCCCTTTTTATAGTGCTGCTGTCCGTTATCCCATTTATGGTTGGGAATCTTGGCATTTAACCCCGTTATTCCTTGATATCTTGGCATTTAACCTCTTTATTCCTTGATATCTTGGCATTTAACCTCCTCCTTGGCAGTTATATTTTCCTCCCCATTTATTTCTTGGTCAGCAGGAGGAATCCCATAAATTTAGGGGATATTCCTTGACCTTTTCTCTGGTGGATTGCATTGTCTAAATGGGCTGCAAGACGTTTCTTTACCTTGTTTGGCCCATTGTCTTTTGTTGTTTCGGGTTTCGTCTGACTCAGTGACTCTAATAACGTCGACTTTCATCTTTTGACCTTTGTCCTTCGACCTTCGACCTTTGACTTTTGACTTTTGACCCTCGGCTTTTGATCTTGACCTTTGACCCTCGGTTTTTGACTATCGTCTTTGACGTTCCGTCTTTTGACCTTTGACCTTTTGACCGTCCACTCGTAGCATGCCACGTTGCATTTCGAAGGTGCCAATTTTTGGCCCGAACAAATGCCCCCAAATTTCCGGCTAAGCTCATCTTAGGCGGGAATTTTCGTTTGCTTCAGTTGTAGGCAGTTGGTTTTGTTTCTGCTGGCCTTGCTGGTTCTAGGAGAAGGCGTAATTCGTCCCCTCTCTCAGAAATTACTCCTGCAGAAAGTGAACCTCTGGTGGCAGATCTTTCTGAGTCTCACTCTTATTCTGCCCCCAGACCCGTTGATGATGTTTCTGCTGGAGTGGTGCTCAAATTTCCTAAAGGCTTCGGTAAGTCTGCAGAGGATATGACTTTTCTGGATCATATGCTACTTCCTGGTCCCAGGTCTGTGCTAGAAGAAGGTTCTCTGAAGGAGTTGGACTTGGTTCGCAGATTTGTTGGCGGCAGAATCTGGTTGTAGAGAAGAAGCGACTGGATGAGGAGTTTCCTGTGGCGCCTGACTTGGATGCTCTTTCTGATGTGGAGGCGGAGGATCCGAAGGAGTTCGTTGATTTCCCTGTTGCTGACCAGGAGGATGTCGTTGATGATTCTGGGAGAGGTTCTGTTGCTGTTCATCAGAGATCCAGGTTTCTGCAGGAGGATCTGCTACAGTTCAATTTCCACCAGAGGAGAATGTCCAGGCTGTGGACCAAGTTCTGCTGGAGTGATGCTACTCCTCTTTTGTTGTACTCTGTTTTCGACTTGTGAATCCTGCGTGGATTGAATTTCTGATTTGTTAGTGTTTGTAAAAAATTCTGAAATGACTTCGTCTCTGCTCAGGGGAGCGAAGTGTTTATTTGAATACTTTGTGGTACTTTGTATTTAACTGTTGATCACGATTGTTTGCTTTTGATTGTAATCGTTTGTTGTAGTTTTGTCTAACTACCTTCTGTTGTATGCATGCCTTATGTTTGTATGGGCGACCTTTGATATAGTGGTGGCCTGGGGTTTAGTTCGCCCACTCAGTCGGAGGTGCCACGCTTTGCGTGGGTGCTAAGTGGCGCAGGAGACTGTAATGTCCCGGTTGTAGGCACTTAGTCACAGACGCACGCCCTCTGTAGAAATTGTACACTCCACCAGATTAGTCACCAGCTCTTAGTTTGGGAAAACTGACAAAAATTTGGCAAAGATGGGGGACGGAATATCTAAAGACATATGCGGAGGAAAATCGAATTTCGAAAGCGTATGAAGAGAAAAAAATCAAATTTCAAAAATGTATGCAATAAGAAAATCAAACTTTAATGCAAAAGAAATTTGAATTCTGACGACACATGTAAAAAGGAAGTCAGAAGAGAAAATTTAAAATTTTGCAAAGAGAAAGTAAGGCAGGCAGAAGAATGACAGGAAAATTTAAATATATGTTTGCAAGATTTGAAAAGATTAAACCTGGGTTCTGGTGGAGGTGCACCTGGCAGAATAGATGCCACGTTTCTGGCGGCTGTAGCCCATGTTTCTGGCGGCGGTGGCCCAGATTGCTGGCGGCTATGGCCTGTTTAGAAGAAGTATTTCTTTAAGTGTACGATGTTCCATGGCTTTTGGATGATTTTCCCCTCCATGGTCATAAGTCGGTAGGCTCCGTTCCCAACTACTTTCTCTATTTGGTAGGGTCCTTCCCAATTGTAAGAGAACTTTCCTGCTCGTTGGTTCCTGGTGTTCTGGAAGACTTTTCTGAGGACTAGGTCTCCTTCCTGCAGGATTCTGACTCTGACATTCTTGTTGTAACTTCTGGCGACTGTTTGTCTGTAGGAGGCCATCCTTATTTGAGCATCGGTCCTGAGCTCATCTATAGTATCCAAGCTGCTTGCCATCTCTACCTGGTTCCTGTCTTCGGTTATGCATCCGTATCTATGAGTGGGCACTCTCACTTCTGAAGGGATGACTGCCTCAGCACCAAAGACTAAGCTGAAGGGTGTCTGTCCAGTAGCCACCTTGGGTGTAGTTCTATCAGACCATAGCACCAAGGGGAGTTCCTCTGCCCATCTGCCCCCTGCCTCCTCCAGCCTTCTCTTCAGGTTGTCTATCACAATTTTGTTGCTAGACTTCGTCTGACCATTAGACTGAGGGTTTCTGGGGGTAGACTTGTTTAGTGTGATGTTCCACCTGGCGCAGTAGGCCTCCATCTTGTTGCCAATAAACTGGGATCCGTTGTCGCAGATGATTTCTGAGGAAATGCCAAACCTGCAGATAATGTTACGTTTTATGAAGGATATAACCTGCTTTCCAGTCACCTGAGGGAATGCTTCTGCTTCTATCCACTTGGAGAAGTAGTCCGTCATGGCCAACATGAAGACTTTATTTCCCGGAGCTCTTGGTAATTTGCCAACAATATCCATCCCCCACTTCATGAAAGGCCAAGGAGAAATTACTGGATGCAATGGCTCTGCTGGCTGGTCGTTGACTGGTGCATGTCTCTGGCAGGCGTCACACTTCTTAACATATTCTTTGGCGTCCTTGCACATTGTCGGCCAGTAGTAACCTAGGCGGAGTGCTTTGTTGGATATACTCCTGCCCCCTGCATGATTTCCACATTCACCACTGTGGAGGTCATGCATAACGACTTCTGCCTCCAGCTGACCTAGGCACCTCAGGTATGGTCCAGCAGTTGATCTTTTGAACATGACACCATCAATGAGGGTGTATCTAGATGCCTTCATTCTAAAGCTCCTAGCTTCCTTCTTATCTACTGGCAGAATGTCATTCTGCAGCCACTCTTGGTAGGGTTTCCTCCAATCTGAGATTTCTCCTTGTCCTGTTGTGGTGCTGCAGATTCCTGCTTCCTGTAACCACTGCAATCCCTGGTCTGGTGAATTGTCCTCCTGCCTCAGCATCTGGTGTTCCTGTGTGCCTGTCCAAACTGCTGGCTTCAGTACATGGACAACTGGTTTGAAGGTTGCCCCCAGGGTGTCTAGGGCGTCCGCTTCCACGTTATGGTCCCTAGGGAATTGGTTGATTGAGAAGGCTACGAACCTAAGGGAGAGCTCCTTTGCCACTTCAAGGTAAGACACCATCTTGGAGTCCTTAGCTGCATACGAACCATTCATGTGGTTGACTATTAGCTGGGAATCGCTGTATGCCTCTAGGCGCTTGATTTTGAGGTCTAGAGCCAGCTGGAGACCCAAGATTAGAGCTTCATATTCTGCCTCGTTGTTTGTTGTTCGGAACTCGCACTGTACTGCTTGGACTATGAGATCCCCCTGAGGAGACTTCAGAACTAATCCTGCTCCAGATCCTCGCATGTTGGAGGCGCCATCTACATTTAGCTTCCACACCTGTTCGCCTTTGTCCTCCTCGAGGAGGAGGATGTCTTTCTCTGCCTGGGTCTGCAGTGCTGGGCTGAAGTCGGATACGAAGTCTGCTAATGCCTGGGACTTTATCGCTGTTTTGGGGACAAATTTCAGGTCGAAGCCGCTCAAGTGTATAGATCACTTGGCCATTCTTCCCGATAACTCAGGTTTTCTCATAATAGTTTTTAGTGGATAATTTGTTATTACAAAAATAGCATGCGATTCAAAATAAAGTCGAAGTTTATAAGATGCTGTAACAAGTGCAAGTACGAGTTTCTCAAGGGATGTGTACCTGGTCTCTGCAGGAAGCAGAGACTTACTAACACAATATACTGGGCATTGTGCTCCTTCGTGCTCACGTACTAATACCGCGCTGACTGCTACCTCGGTTACTGATAAATACAGGAATAGTGGTTCTCCAGGTTCTGGTTTTGACAGCAGAGGTGGAGTGCTGAGGTAGTGCTTCAGGTCGCTGAACGCCTTCTCGTGCTCTGCTGTCCAATCAAACCTTTGGGCCTTCTTCAGGATATCATAGAACAGCCGACATCTATCTGAAGACTTGGAGATAAATCTGCTCAGAGCAGCAATTCTTCCAGTCAGTCTTTGCACGTCTCTTGGCTTCTATGGGGATTCCAGCTGGAGGATGGCCTTGATCTGCTCTGTGCTAGCTTCAATTCCCCATTGGGTCACCATGTACCCCAGAAACTTCCCACATGACACTCCAAATGTGCACTTTGAAGGATTTAACTTCATCTTGTATTCCCTCAAGGTGTTGAAGGTATCCTCCAAGTGTGTTGTATGTTGCGAAGCTTGTTTTGACTTGACGACCATGTCGTCAATATATACCTCCATTGTGTCCCCAATCTGTCTCTTGAACATCTTATTGACTAGTCTTTGGTAGGTGGAACCTGCATTCTTCAGACCAAAAGGCATTACATTGTAACAATATATACCTCTCTCAGACCTTAAGGCTGTCTTCTTCTGGTCTGCTGGATGCATCTTGATCTGGTTGTACCCACTCCATGCATCAAGAAAGGTTAGCATCTCGTGACCTGCTGTAGCATCTACCATGGCATCTATATGTGGTAGGGGGAATGGATCTTTCGGGCATGCTTTGTTCAAGTCGGTGAAATCGACGCACACCCTTCACTTGCCATTCTTCTTTGGGACCACCACCACGTTAGACAACCACTCTGGGTACTTCACCTCCCTGATTTTTCCAGCAGCTAGAAGACTGTCCACCTCCTGATTAATGAATTGATTTCTTTCTGGAGCAAACTTCCTTCTCTTCTGCTGGACTGGTTTGTAGCTTGGGTCCACACTTAGCCTGTGGGTGATAATGCTTGGATCTATACCTACCATATCATCATGCGACCAAGCAAAACAATCCATGTTAGTTTTTAATAATTTAATGAGGTTTTGGCGGATATTACTTGTGCATTCTGATCCGATTAACACTTTTCGCTCTGGATGTTGCTTGTCCAAGTTGACTTCATCCAACTCCGCCTGAGGTGGCTCTACGTACTCCTGCAGAGGCAGATGAAGGCTCTGTAATTGCTATGCTGGGGGGCTCGCCGTCTTCTTAAGAGCTACCCTGCAGCAATCCTTGGCCTCTCCTCGGTCTCCGTTGATCTTTTGCACTCCCCAGGGTGTAGGGAACTTCAGGCACTGGTGGTAGGTGGAGGTGATTGCCTTCATCTCATGGATCCAAGGCCTTCCTAGAATCACGTTGTAGGTGGAGGGTCCATCAATGACTAGGTACCATACTTGCTTGTTCACTCCTCCGGCATAGGTAGGAATGGTGATCTCTCCCAGAGAATGCTTGGTCTCACCACTAAAACCCACTAAGGGAACCGCTTTCCTCGTTAGATCCTTCTCGCTAAACCCCATGTTCTGGAGAGTTTCCAACATGATGAGGTTGACTGAACTCCCAGTGTCCACCAGAATCTTCTTTACGGTGCAATTCCCTATAGAGAGGGTAATTATTAAGGCGTCATGGTGCATCTCTGGAGTAGCTTCTGCGTCAGTTTCGTCAAAGGTGACAGCTGGAAGATCCTTGCAACTGATTCTGCAGGAGTGTTCGGGTCTGTCTCCTCTGGTCTGAGAGGCATGTCTCTTGGCTGATGAGTAGGTCAGTTCGCATAATTCCGATCCTCCTGTGATCACATTGACAATTGTGGTACATACTGGAGGTGGAGAAGGCCATACTTGGTCTGCTGCATTTATCTTGCTGCAGTTTCTAGACACGAGGTGGTCCAGATTCCCCTAATCATACTGGAACTTAACCTGCCTCCTGAGCTGGACGCACTCATCGGTATGGTGTCCAATGTCGTCGTGGAATTCGCACCTCTTGCTGGCGTTTCTTCGGTCATTGGTGTAGTGTTGTCTCTTGGGCCACCTGACTCTGCGCCCTAACTCCCTTAAAGCCTTGAGTATCCCAGCAAGGTTGGTAGAGAACCCATACTCACTTACATTGGGTGGCAATCCTGGATTGTCCTTCCAGTCTTTCTCCTCGGAAACCTTGCTCACGTTCCTGTCATATGGCTTTGATCTTTCACCCCTCTTTTCTGTTGGTGCCTTTCTGGTGACATGCTCATAACCATAAGCAGCCCTTCTGGGGCCTGAATCTTCTTTCCAGTCTGATGGCTGCCATTGCCTTGGTCTGCACATCCTCAAACGTGGCACATGGGTATTTTGTGAGATCCTTGTACAGATCGGAGTCCTGGTGGAGCCCTTGGCGGAAGGCTTCTATGGCGGTGGGTACATCACATCTGGGGATGGTTACTTTCTCCTTGTTGAATCTGTTGAGGAAGTCACGTGTAGATTCTTCGAACTTCTGCACCACCCGATACAAGTCGCTGGTCTGCTTCTCTGGTTTTCTGCTGCTGGCAAATTGCTGGTTGAAGGCATTGACCAGGTCAGCGAAGGAGGTGATGCTTCGGTTATGCAGACCAACGAACCAATGGAGGGCTGCTCCTGACAGAGTGGAGGCAAACCCCTTGCACATGCAGGCTTCCTTCAGGGGCCTCGTAGCGGTCACCACCATCATCTTCTGTTTGTACTGGTTGATGTGATCTAGGGGGTCTGCAGTGCCATCATAAAGCGTCATGGCTGGTGGCATGAAGCCCTTGGGTACAGCAGCACGGGCTAGATCGTCGATGAAGGGTGAATCTGCGTAGCTGTCCCTAGCTGCTCTCTCCAGGGGGCGTGGCATTCCAGGAATCTTGTTGATCAGGTCCCTTAATTCCTTCAGTTCCTGGCGTTGCTGATCTGCTGTGCTGATTGTTCCTGCAAGAGGGTTAGAGACAGGAGGAGAAAAGTTGAAAGGAGTACTTCCTGCATAAGGTCCTCCAGGGTGTTGACTACTAGGAGGAGGAGGTAAAGGTGCTGCTGCTGTCACGGATCTGGGCTGCCACTCTGGTGCCTGCTGGTTGGGGGAAGGTGCTGTCCACACTCCTCCAGAGGGCTGGTTGTTGGAAAAGGTGGTCATCCCTGGTGGAGTTACAAATTGCCATCCTGGCGCTTGGTGGACAAGGGTGCCTGCAAAAGATAATGAGTTAGTTTCTCGACTTTCGATGTTGGAGAGAAGGTTACCTGTGGTAGGAGATCTGCCAGGTGTGGGGCCGTAGGTCAGGTAACCCAACCCCTGGGGTTCAATGACTGGGTCTGGTGGAGCCAATCCTAGCTCCGGCCTGGTGACCAATTCTGAGGGGACTTCTCTGGTGGTCTTTCTGCCAGCTGCTGATTCTCTACGGGTGCTGGGTTCTCCCCTAGGCATCAGAGGCAGCATCTCTGGTGACATCTGGAGCGATGCAACTGGAGTCTTGTCTGCTGCCGAGATCCGAGCCTTGATATCTTGGTTGTCCTTCTGCAGGGTTTCTACTGCTTGGCGCAGAGCATTGATTCCCTAGAGCATACTCTTCATCAGGTCTGGTGACCCCGCTCCACTGGAAGCTTCTCCTACAAATCCTTCTGGAGTCAAGGTTCTGGTTGGTACGCTTTCCTTTTTGGCCTTGGAGGAGCTGGTGGCCCCAGAGGTTTTAGGCGTCAGAGGGGGCCTGGACACCGATAACGTGGGTTTTACCGCTTGGCTGGTGGGAATTCCCAGGGTGAGGGGTGTGAAAACCGGCTCTGCTGATCCTGGGGATGACCCTCCTCCAATGGGCTGAGCTGATGCTCCTTGATTGCTGGAGGGACTTCGATCGGATCTGGACATGGCGATACGGAATTGCTTCACTGTGGGATTTGGCTTATAGAAAATGATCACTTTGCCCCACGGTGAGCGCTAAATTGTTTTGGTAAAAATTTACCGGGTTTACGATTTCGGTTGCGGGTTAAAGTGATCGGCCTATAACTACGGGTTAACGAAATAACGATGAATCTAGCGAACGAGGAATGACGAAAAGAAAAAATGGACAACACACGGAATTTTGGTGACGCGGAAACCCGATGTGGGAAAAACCGCGGGGGGAGTCGGAATCCCGCCAAGATTTACTATGAACGGAAAAAAGTGAAGAAAGGAGTACAAATATGAGTATTCTTATGGTTGATTATGAGTGTTGCCTTATGTTCTATATAGCAGGCTCCAAGTTGGTGTGTGATGATCTGCTCTTCTTCCCCTTTTTATAGTGCTGCTGTCCGTTATCCCATTTATGGTTGGGAATCTTGACATTTAACCCCTTTATTCCTTGATATCTTGGCATTTAACCTCTTTATTCCTTGATATATTGGCATTTAACCTCCTCCTTGGCAGTTATATTTTCCTCCCTATTTATTACCTGGTCAGCAGGAGGAATCCCATAAATTTAGGGGATATTCCTTGACCTTTTCTCTGGTGGACTGCATTATCTAAATGGGCTGCAAGACGTTTCTTTACCTTGTTTGGCTCATTGTCTTTTGTTGTTTCGGGTTCCGTCTGACTCAGTGACTCTAATAATGTCGACTTTCGTCTTTTGACCTTTGTTCTTCGACCTTCGACCTTTGACTTTTGACCTTTGACCCTCGGCTTTTGATCTTGACCTTTGACCCTCGGTTTTTTACTATCGTCTTTGACGTTCCGACTTTTGACCTTGACCTTTTGACAGTCCACTCGTAGCATGCCATGTTGCATTCCGAAGGTGCCAATTTTTTGGCCGAACAATGGCAGTGGCAACAACACAACACTCAACTTCCGTGGAGGATAAAGCAACAACTTGCTGTTTTCGAGATGTCCAAGAAATAAGATTGCGATCGAGATACACAATGAAGCCGGTGGTGGAAAGATACATATTTTTGTCACCTACTCAATCTGCATCACAAAACGTGTGAAGTGAAAGAGGAGAGGAGTGAAATTGATGTGCTTAATATTTAATCTCTTTTTCTCTTCTTTGTCTCTTTATTCCTTTGATTTAACCGCTTTTAGAAGCAGTTTTGTGCTATTAATGCCTCTTTTAGTTATACTTGTGCTTGTAGATTCATTTGGCGTGAAACTTGGCTTTCGGAGTCGATTTCGTTGTCATACGAACAAATCCCAAGTCACGATATAGCTTAAGAGTCAAGGAAGAGCGACCTAGAAGCAACCCTCCATGTCGCCGACCGGGTCAAAATAGGAGGATTTCTGACGAGCGACCTGACCATGTCACCCTGCAACACCCCCAGGTCAAAGATAGGTGACACGGCCGTGTCGTCCCTTACACGGCCGTGAGGCCTCTCTTGGAACTAAGCCCCTGTCGCTCCATCTCCCCACTTTTTGCAACCCTATATATACCCCTCTTGTATTATTTTGAATATTACGAAACCCTAGATAATTGTAGCCTCTTTGAGAGAGTTTAGCTTTAAGCTTACCTTAATCCTTCTTCATTAGCCTTAATATAGTTCTTAATCTTTGTAATTTCTTTGAATATTTGAAGACTTGTATTGGGTTTCTCAATCTTGAAAACATTGGGTTATCCTCTTGGGTTGATTTTATTCAAAGTTAGGATCTTTTTCATCTCCATTGTTAAGTTGGTACAATCTTCTTCTCTTTTATTTAAAGTTTCCACCTTTGTTTATGTTTATTGTTGATCAATGTTTAGAATCCATAATGAATGTTGTTATTGCTTTGTTTGTTTCCTTAGTTCATGTTTGTAATTTTCTAGCCATGTGTGAGTAGACTTTTGTGGGGTTAGTAGGGGGATAAGATGTTAATCATGGGTGATTAGGGTTAATTGTTGGTTAAAGTGTTGTCTTTGTTGCTAGCGTTTGGTTTTGCCCTCCACATGTTGGATGATTTCCTTGTTAGAGTAGTAGTGGCCATGTTATTCTTACTTGTTTCTTCTTGCTTGTTGATTGCATACCATTATGGTTGAATTATCTTGTTATGTGTAGAAACTTCGCAAGAGTTTTTGGGTTTGTCTTAGTCGCGAGAGTGCGGACTTGCCTTAGTGATTAGACCACACTAACACCTTCATTCTTGTATTCGCTTATTACATCTTTGAACCTGACCTAACCCTACCATTTTCCTTATTGAATTCCTCGCATCTTTAGTCATAGTTATCGTTCTCCTTATTTCCTTAGTTTGTTCCATCTTACATTTTAGTCTATCCATTATTCTAGTTAGTCTATCTTCGCATCACATCATCCAATCTTCTCCTTGTTTTCTCGAACTTCGTCTAGGAGTTAGCATTCTCGAGTCTTATTACCGTCTCCATGGATTGACCCTACTTGTCCTTGCTACTAGCTTAGGTTTGTGGGTTTATTTGGTGGTTAAGATTAGCGACGATTCCTACTATCAATTTGGCGTCGTTGCCGGGGACAATGTTTAGACTTTGTTTTCTTTTACTAGATTTTTGTCTCGTTTTTGTGTTCTTCTTTGTTTATCCTTGCTTCTTGTGTGTGTGTGTGTGAAGTTTATTTCCTTCTTATCTAGTGCCCAAAAAGCCCTAGACTTCTCACATTTGTTATTAAGTCTACAGTTTATGCCTAGGGATGCAGACCATCCTCTTCTATACAACTCAGATCCGGAAAGGTTTTTTTGAAACCTTCGACAAAGGACGGTTGCTAGATTAAGAAGTTCCCAACCGGGTACAAGCCGAGATTTCGAGCAAAACTTGGAGATTGATCTAAACTCCCCACCTCTAGAAGCTACCAAAGCGAATTTTCTTAATCCCTTCGGCACTCCTATATTAACTACAACATAGACTTCATCACCTTCCTACTCTTCACCGTCTTCACCTCCTACATCTCCTATATCCTAAACAGGAATTACCCAAGACCAAATCCGGTGGGTTCTTTTTCCCTTTTCTCTTATTGGCAAGGCGAAACAATGGTATAAAGGCCTTGACAAGGCGGCTTTGGGTATAGATACTTGGAAAAAGCTTGCTCTAGATTTTTATCAAAAAATTTATCCCCCCGAGAAGACTAATTTGTTGAGAGCTTCAATCACGGAATTCCAACAACGTGATGAGGATGGTCTATATGAGTCTTGGGAAAGGTTTAAAGCATTGGTCCGTTCTTGCCCACATCATGGGTTATCTTAATGGTTCCTAGTTCAACAATACTGGAATGGCCTATATGAAGACTCAAGAGCTATATTGAATATGGGGTCTAATGGGCGGTTTACTGAAGTCGAGGATGATAAAATAAAACACTTGATTATAACAATATAAACTCACTAAGTAGCGCTCGTAACACGTCGCCGTGAAAGGTACGGCTTCGAAGGCGTTGACACGTAGTCCGTCACTCCAATTTCCTGTACAACGCCATGGATGACGGACACGTCTTCCTCCATAGCGGTGGAGTTACTACGGCTACCGCTACCCGTAACCCAAATGACTTCATTATTATCTGTCATATTCAATTCTACGAGAAACATGTTTTCGCAAAGTTAAAATATAGAGTCAATTACTTTAGCGTAATCTAGGAATTTCATTGATTAACAAAATAGTCTCAAATTACAAATAAATAAATTCTTGTACGTTCCATGTCACTGATAAACACAAAATTGTGTTATGTTGATAAGAAAAAAATTCGGCAGCAATTCGCCTCAGTTCTCCAAAAGTGCAATGTGGAATATATGAATACTCCGCATGTACAGTCGAAGAACATTGAGGGAATTGTCACCAAATTTTCCTCTTACCAACACAACATAATTTTATGTTTACCACCTAAGCGACGTGAAAAGTACAAGAACAATTCCAAAACGGGGATTGTCCAAGAATTACTCCTAATGAGTAACTCTTAAAAGGGTATGATGCGTGAGCGTCGCGACCCGCACGATCAAACAATATTTATGAACTCCGAAATACTACTACGTAGTAGTGGCAAGTCGGGGATCGATCCATAGGGACGGTCGAGGGGTAGTCGGTCAAGTCTAAGTTTCAAAGTGATTGGGGTAGAGAAGGGGGGAGTTTTGGTCGAGAGAAACTAGATTAACTAAACGAGCTATAGAACTAAGGCAAGAATCTATTAATGGGAAATGCGTTAGGGAGAGTCGGGGAGTCGGAAAACAAGATAAAAGTATAATGTTGCAAGAATTATCACAAGGTGTATAAGAGAGGTTCCACCTTTCGGTTTCCCTACCGGCCAAGTCTAAGCCCGCTTTCGCGGCGAATAAACTAAGGTCACTAGACGGAATTACCCAAACCCCGAGTTTCCCCATATTGGTGCGAGTGAGTCAAGTCAACCCAGGTGATCAAGCTAAGTCAAACAAAACACAACAATACCATCAAGACAATATCACCCTCAAATGCAATAATTTCACAAGATAAAACCTTTTCCTAGAATTCCTCCTCCCCTAGCCTCTTAACTAAAATCTACTCACTACTCATAATAAAACTAACACTAAGGAGGCTAGGAGAAAGACTAAACATGATTAAACTAGAGGAGAAATAACTAATCTAACACAATAAAGGAAACTACACTAACAAAACAACGCTAAAGAGGAAATAAACAAACACACAAACTATGGAGAAATAAACTAAGGAGAGAGATAAACAAACAAACAAACAAAGGAAAACTACACTAACATAAAGATTAACAAGAAACTAAAGATTAAACTAATTAATGAAGAAAAGGAGAAGAAAGGAACTACAACCAATGGAGAAGACTAAGGAGGAAGATGAAGATTAACATAAATAAGAAGCTTCAAGAAATAATACAAAGATCTTGTCATTAAACCCATGCAAAACCCTTGAATCTTCAATATAAACACAATCTTCAACCAAAGATGGAAGCTTGATTACAAATTAATAGTAGATCTAAACTAAACTAAGAGAGTTTTACTAAATTTTTGGAGTTTTACTATGTGAACTACTACTACTACTACGGAGTTCTCCTACACAAACCTAAGGAGGCACAAATTAGGACACCCTTTGTTCAAAACCCTAGGATAAGTATTTATAGAGTTCCTTAATGGGTCATACAAGCTTAAGCCCATAATCCAATCCTTCTTCATTAAGCTAGACCTTCATCCTTTGTATCTTCACGAGGTAAAACTTCACCCTGCGGTTGATGACATTGGCACCACCGGGTGAAATTTCACCCGGTGAGATTTTCTTCTCAAATCGTCATTTTTGGCGTTTTTCCCCATCGGGCGAAATTTCACCCGGTGGGCGAAATTTCCCCCGGTCATGTCTCACCATGAAAATCTTCGGGAATGGAAAATGTCGTCGAGCGAAATTTCGCCCGATGATGACTCACCGGGTGAAGTTTCACCCGGTGATACTTCTCCTCAATTCCGGCTCTTTCTTCGTCGATCAAATGGATTACTTGAACTTTCGGTTGTGTGCTTTGCTCTTTGGACCGTATCTCTCTCATGCTCGTAGAAGCTCAAACACGTTTTCGGTCGAAAGTCCTATCAAAATTGACAGAAAACTACCAAAACACGTAAAATGCAAAAGAGAGACACTAATGCGAGAATTACTCAAAATAAGGCGATAATCGCGCTCAAGTCCCGCAAAATGGAGGAAAAACAGGTCTAAATGGGAGGAAAAATGGTCCAAATTTGGCACACAACAATTCCCCCACACTAAACCGTTGCTCGTCTTTGAGCAATGACCTAAAAAGAAATTAACTACTACTACTAAGTTAGACTATGCTATGCCGATACGGGGCAATTAACTGGCTCGCTCCGTCCCTTCAACTCACATCGAGATACTCATGAGGTAGAGTACCTCCATGCAAGGCAAGTTGGGGCTTGCTCAAAATTGGGGTTGCGACTAACACACAAAAACAAAGAAGGCACACGAAAAATAGCCGCAACCAAAGAGAAAATAAATCACCGAATCCCTCATCGAAACGGCAGAGAAAGCACCGATTTGAGCTTAAGACAAGCGAGAACACTACCAAGTTAGTAACACAAATTGACATGGACAAGATCCTAATAGGATGACAATCAAACAATAAAAACATTGAAAATTTATCAAGGTCCTTCTAATTCCACTAGAGATGCCTACAACGGGACGATAAATGGAGTGGATAAGTGAGAACCATGAAGTTAGTAAGCACTGTAGGTAAGTGTTATGCCGTCTCCTAAGCTAAGCCTAGTGGATTGTCTTAAACTCGAGAAAGCCAATTAGACCAAAATGATGGATAAGTGTTTGCGAAATGGTAAAGATTGCAGCCCCGAGTACGGTATATCCAAGTTCAACCAGTCACTTTTCTTTTTGAATAGCTCTTTTTTTGGCTAGATAGTTAGTTTGAGATCAAGGTAAAGCATATTCTTGCAAACTTATTTGTGGAAATGGGTGAATGGTAGAAAAATAGGCTAGTCGGGTGTGCACCCCTTCTGAACCCACAAAAGGATGGAAATCTTGGACTAAATATGGCTTCTCAAGTAAGGTCACCAAAGAGAACGGGGAACGGTAACCAAGGCCTTATCACTCCATGGGTGGTCAAGGTGGTCAAATGCAAATCCCGGTGTAGACTCCGAGTAGAAAAAGATGGACTTATGGTAAAAATACAATGCAAAAATTGGTTCAAGGTCATTCTACTAGAAATATGTCCAAAAATCAAAAAGGGTCACTAACAAGGGAGTAATAAACACTCGGCCTAAACTAAAAATCGGGTTTTCGAAAACTTTACCTAGACAAACTATACACACAATGAAAAAGAGAACACAAAAACGATAAAAACACAAGAAAATCAAAACAAAATCATAAATATAGCCAAGCACTCCGAACTCCATCAAGTCAACATAATCCACAACCACCGATTCCAAAATGTTCACCAAGTGAACCTCCAAATAGCATATATGCCCAAACTCCCATGCATAAGAGAAAGGGATAAAATGAAGGTAGAAAGTATTACCGCGCGTTCTTCATTTCATTTCCGCTACCTTACGTATCCATGCTAAATGGTTGGCGGTGTACCTACAAGAAGGAGGATGCAAGACAATACAAGTGACAAAAAAAATAAAAGAAACGAAAACTAATTTTTTTTTGGGTTTTTAAAAGGAAAAATGAAAAAGAAAATGAAGAAAAAGGATAGTAAGATACCTCCCTCACACTAAAACTGTGCATTGTCCCCAATACACAAGTAGAGGAAGAATCAAAAAAGAAGAAAAAATAAAAGGAATGGAAAATCTTTTTGAATTTTTATGATTTTTCAAATGTTTTTGGATTTTTGATTTTTCAAAATGAAGAGAATAAAAAGAAAAGAAATGAAAATGAAAAAGAAAAAAAAAGGAAGAAAAATATGATAAGGGGAGAAAGGGCATAGGTGTAATCACGTCACCTCACCCGGATTCCGCACAAATCAGGAAAATTAAAAGAAAAAGAGAAATTTGGATTTTTCAATTGGTCTTGGTGCGATCAAATCACCTAAGACCGGGAGCAAAATCAGGTCCTTCTTCTCTAAGGCACCTGCAAATAAAACCTCACGTGTGTAATGACCCAAGTAGGGTCACGTGAGGGGCTGACAACTCACCAAACCAACAGAATAACCAATTACAAATCAACCAACAACCATAATTAACAAATGCCAAAAATTGGCGCTGCAAGGACTGACAAAGATTATTGAGACCAGAGAACAGATTACTGACGACTGACAACTGACTTCTAACACCCCTACACCAACACTGACGACACTCGACCACTCACATCGGACCTGGGGGACAAGGTGGCGGGTAGTAAGACCCTGGCGGAGGCACACCGAAAAGTCGATCAAAATAGCTCTGTTGCTGCTGCAATATTCTTTGGTTCTCCTCCGCCGCCATCCTCGCCGCTTGGGCGTATGAGCCATGCGCAGTATCACGCGTATCCCGGGCTACGTTAAAGGCATACTGGGCCAAGTTTAGAGAGGTGGTCGAGTTCTCCCAAGTCTGACGTGTTCGGTCATAAACTTCCCCCCACTGGTTATAAAACTCCTCCGATCCGAAGAACGAGGAGTGTTGTGGAGGACTCATGTTAACGTCCTCCTGAAAACCTGGGGTAGACTGGGTGAACGTGGAGTGTCTGTGTGGTTCAAAGTTGGGAGTGAAAAACTGCGAGGTCTGGGGCGCGGTCTGATGGGAGGAAGAGGGTGCGTGTGATGATGACGGTAAAGTTCTATGACCCTCATCCCGAGAGGTTTCAACCTTCGGTTCCTCCTCTGACACGTCTACGACCTCAATATCATCGTCGCCATAATCTAAAGGTCCCTCGGGGTATTGAGTCTGTTGAAACTTACCACGGGTGTGACCCCGAATGTATTCCCCGGACCTCTTCGGCATGCCGAAGTTCTCTTCAATATCGAGCCTGACCCATTCGGGGTTAGGCATTGCAGTGGCTCTCAGCTCAGTAATCTTATACAAGAACAAACTGTCATAATTTCCTTTCTGGGGCCAAACAAGGAAAGGACAATAAACCTCATCTATGTAAATTCTCGCCCCGCCAACTGGTGACAAATCGTTAAAATCGATGCCTAAGGCTTTAGCTAACATCTTTACAATACCGCCATAAGAAATTTTCTTGCGGCTGCCCTTCGCAACCTAGGCAAAATGAGTAGCTAAAGCCTCGGATATATCGATTGACGGGCCTCAGTTCAAAACAGCATCCTCCAACAGCTGTACAGTTGTAGCACTATAGTTATGGTGCGTATCATAGCTTGACAGGAATGAGTTGGCTATGATATGCGCCAAATACCGAAGGATGGGGTTTCGAATAGAGAAAGAACGCATCTTTCCTCCCTTGAAAGTCCTTTGGCGGGCTATTTTAAACCAAAATCGATCTCGGCCGAATTTATCGTCCCGAGTCTGTCCCGCCCTAGGCCTTCCAAGGATCGAAGAAGGTAAACCAAGCAATGCACCAAAGTCCCTTAAGTTGAGGACATACAGAGTTTCTCACAACAGAAAAGAGACAGTGGCATTATCGTCACCACTTAGCTCGAAAGTTGCGAAAAACTCGCACGTCAACTTCTGAAAAGTTTCCTCCTCGGAGGCATAAAATTTAATGAGATCAAGGCTTCGGCAAATTGCTTGTACCTGTGTGTCTATACCCATGCGCTCATGTACATCTCGAGCCGCCCAACGAGTCGGCTCGAGACGACATACCCAAAATTTTTCACATTTATCAAGATGAGCTTTTTTAGCGAAATAGATACCAGATTCTGCATGACGGAAATTACGACGAATTTTAGGGTAACGTACCTCTAGCAGAACAGGTTGTTCGCGCGGGATTGAGCCTTATGTCTGAACGGGCATCGAGACAGATTCGTCTCGAGCCGCGGCCGGCTCCTCTGACCTTGAGGACGATGTTGATGCCGAATTTCGATTAAGCATTGAGGAAATTCGTTTCCTTGCCATTTGTTTTACCCTCCTCATCCTTGTTGCTTGAATTTGATGATTATGGTGATGACGGTCTCGGTTTGGGGTTTGTCGGATTTGGGATGATTTCTGAAAACAAACTCCAAGAAGATGATACAAATGTGATGGGGATGAGAAAAATATAATTTAATTGAAATTTGGTGGAGAATTGGAAGGATTAGAGGTGGTTTAAGGTGGAGGATTTGGGGTTTGTTTTGGGGTTTGATTGAGGAGAGAGAGAGGAAAAGATGATTTATGAAGATGAGTAAGGGTGTTTGGTTGGGTAAGCGACGCGGGGTGATATTTCGCCCGGTGGTCACCATCGGGCAAAATTTCACCCGACGTTGCTCAGGGCGAAATTCGTCATTTCCGCACAGTTTCACAACCGGGCGAAATTTCGCCCAGTGAGATCTCACCGGGCGAAATTTCACCCGATCAGATTTCCGTCAATTTCCAAGTCGCAAAATATTTTACCGTAGGGCGAAATTTCGCCCAGTGAGATTCCACCGGGTGAAATTTTTGCCCGGCGGATTTTTCGTCAATTTCCATTCATTCAAGCAAAGTTGCCATCGGGTGAAGTTTCACCCGGTAAAATAATCCACTTCAAAATAGGACTTTTCTACGAAAAATCTCTTCGACTTGGCCCAAATCATCCTTAACTCTTCAATAAAATTAATCCTCTCAATCCATGTATTAGCTACATGGAGAAAAACTCTCACAATAGTTCATAGCGCAGCCCAAAAATTCCAAAAGAAATCTTCACAATCCCTGCAGGTACCAAAACAAGCTCCAAAAGAAAAATCCAAAAGCTATTGTCCAAAGAGAATAAAAGAAGAAAAAGAATATAAAAAATATTTACAAGGTGGTTATTATGGACACCACCAAACTGAATGGAATTGTTTGAGTTTAATCGGGGTTGCTTGAAAAGCAACCCGGAGGGTCTTGGTCATTAACTTTGAATTCCATGTTACCGATCTTGAGCTCTTATTTAAACTCCGGCAAGCCCATATGTCGTGCTACCTCGGGAAGCATTACAAATTCTTCAGGAATATCTTCTTCGGAGTTAGAACCAAGTATACATAGGACACCGTCGTCTTCTTCGTTATCATAATCAAGATCTTCGGTAGAGGGTTCTTCATTGGGTGGAAATTCCACCATTTGATTCCAAAATTCCGCTTGGGAATTTTCTGGAAGGAACGCGGGAAGCACAAATTGAACCGTATCGTTGGCAACATTGAAGGATAATCGCCCTCGCTTTACATCTATAATCACTCTACCGGTAGCTAGGAAAGGCCGTCCTAGAAGAATAGCATTCCGCTCCTCTATAGGCATGTCAAGAATAACAAAATCGGTGAGTATATAAAGATTTCCCACGTTGACCATGAGGTTGCGGACTAGTCCATAAGGTTCCTTTGTAGTTCCATCGGCCATTTGCACATTAACTAGGAAGTGTTCCAAGTCCTTGATATAAATGGTACGAGCAATGGCTAGAGGCATTAGACTATTGTCGGCGCCAAGATCACACAAGGCTCGGTCTATCAAAACATGGCCTATGGAACAAGGTATAACAAAGCTACCCGGATCACCTAACTCAATGGGAATTGTAACTCTTGGGGTAGTTCTTGGGGAAACGGGAGCTCTTTCCCTCTCGGTGGGTTTCAAAATAATGTCACGAATATATTCGGACAGTGTGGGCATGGAAGGGCTTGTATCAATATTCTCGATAAGATCAGTGAAGGTTATCATGCCTAAAGCTTGGTCATTGAATGAGATTTGTGGCTTGTCATTCAAGGGTGGTACCTCAATTCTAGAGACTAGGTTCGTGTCCTCTATTGGAATTTGTTCAATAACGTATGCACGGTCTCCTACAAGATACGTTGATGGATCTCTTCTTGGTTTTTCGGTTACGTCCTTGACCACTTTCTCATCGGATTCATTGATTGAGGGATGAGATGTAAGAATTTGTGGGTCAAAGGGTTTCACCGGTTCCTTTTTGCTCATTACCTTAATGGCATTCAAGGATGCATGGTTGGAAGAATTGGTCGGCTCTTGAGAAGATCGAGCTTGTGAGGCGGAACGTGCCTCTAAAGCCTCAAGTCTAGCTCGATTTGACGCATTTTCTTTCAATAGAAAATTGATTGTTTGTTGAAATGTCATAAAGGGGTTGAAAGTTACCTTGAAAATGCCTTGGAGGACCTTGATTATATGGAGGATAGGTTCCAAATGGAGGACCATAGCTTGTTCGAGGTGGTCCTTGAGAATAAGAATAACCTTGATTGAATTGATTTGTGTGAGGAGGTCTCGGTTGATAATAGAAACAATGTGAATTAGGATAAACCCCTTGATTGGGGGCTCTTGGAAAATGATATGATCCTTGAGTAGGCATGGAATAAAATCCGGTCCCCAAATTAGGATTGTTCGTTTGAGATTTTTCATGAGTTCCTTGGGTGTTGGCTTGATAAGCACTCTCCTTCCTCATACACAATTCGGAATCATGGTCATATCTCCCACAATGATCACGTGGAATCTCAATGCGATACAATTTAGGTGGTGAAATGGATGATCGTCTTGCTGAACTTACCCTTCTTGGTGGAGTCGATCTTTTTGGAGATGTTCTAGTCTTGGGTGGAGAATTGGATCTAGCAACATACACTTCAAATTGCTTAACCAACTCCTCGACTCTAGCTTTAAGATCAGTTCTCCTTTCGGTTGACGATGTTGACTCACCACTTAGCTCTTCATGTTGATCATTTTTGGAGTATTCATCATTCTTGGCTATCCTTTCAATGAGTTTTGTAGATTCGATTTCATTTAACAAAAAGAAATCGCCTTTTGCCGCCGCATTGACATTTTTTTTGGCGTTGTCCAGTAACGAGTGAAAGAATATATGAAGTAAAAGTCAACTAGGGATGCCGTGGTGCGGACATTTCCTTTGCAATGTTTGAAATCGGTCCCAGGATTTACCTATTCTTTCATTTTCTTGTTGTTGGAATGTTTGAATTTCTCTTCGGAATTTGTTGGTCTTGGACGGTGGGTAGTATTTTTCGAGGAAGGTGTTGCACAATTGCTCCCAAGTGCGAAAAGTATTGTTGGGGAAACTTTTAATCCATCTCCTTGCTCCATCACTGCACGCAAGGTGCGAGGAAAAAGGATCCGACGTAGTTGGCACTCGGTGACACCTTCAAGCTTGACACCAATAAGACTTTCTTTGAAAAAACAAGCATGCTCTATCACATCTTCATCCGGTAATCCTTGAAAAGTTTGTTGTTGAATCAAATTGATGATGGAAGGTTTAAGCTCGATACTCTCCGGGATGGCTCCAATGAAGACGGGTGAAGAAATCTCTTCAATAGATGGTTGAGAATGGGATCCAAGTGTAGCCATACTTGAATCCTTAGATGTTGTTCAAAGATGGGGTGTTGAGAAATGGTGAAATTGGTGGAAGATGACAATATCAAGTTGTTGCTTTGGTCACAATGTTTCCAAGCGACTTGCTCTCCGAATGAGGATCAAGCAACCTAAATCAAAAGTATACCTAGCAAAAACTCAACAAACAATGAGTCCTCCTAGCACCTAATGGCACTAGGGTAGGATGAAAGAAAAACAATTATCCAAACACAATAAACAAAAACTTGATTAACTAATCACCGTCCCCGGCAACGGCGCCATTTTGATGCGTGAGCGTCGCGACCCGCACGATCAAATAATATTTATAAACTCCGAAATACTATTATGTAGTAGTTGCAAGTCGGGGATCAATCCACAGGGACGGTCGAGGGGTAGTCGGTCAAGTCTAAGTTTCAAAGTGATTGGGGTAGAGAAGGGGGGAGTTTTGGTCGAGAGAAACTAGAGTAACTAAATGAGCTATAGAACTAAGGCAAGAATCTATTAATGGGAAAGGCGTTAGGGAGAGTCGGGGAGTCGGAAAACAAGATAAAAGTATAACGTTGCAAGAATTATCACAAGGTGTATAAGGGAGGTTCCACCTTTCGGTTTCCCTACCGGCCAAGTCTAAGCCCGCTTTCGCGGCGAATAAACTAAGGTCTCTAGACGGAATTACCCAAACCCCGAGTTTCCCCATATTGGTCCGAGTGAGTCAAGTCAACCTAGGTGATCAAGCTAAGTTAAACAAAACACAACAATACCATCAAGACAATATTACCCTCAAATGCAATAATTTCACAAGATAAAACATTTTTCCTAGAATTCCTCTTCCCCTAGCCCCCTAACTAAAATCTACTCACTACTCATAATAAAACTAACACTAAGGAGGCTAGGAGAAAGACTAAACATGATTAAACTAGAGGAAAATAACTAATCTAACACAATAAAGGAAACTACACTAACAAAACAACGCTAAAGAGGAAATAAACAAACACACAAACTATGGAGAAATAAACTAAGGAGAGAGATAAACAAACAAACAAACAAAGGAAAACTACACTAACATAAAGATTAACAAGAAACTAAAGATTAAACTAATTAATGAAGAAAAGGAGAAGAAAGGAACTACCAACAATGGAGAAGACTAAGGAGGAAGATGAAGATTAACATAAATAAGAAGCTTCAAGAAATAATACAAAGATCTTCTCATTAAACCCTTGCAAAACCTTTGAATCTTCAATATAAACACAATCTTCAACCAAAGATGGAAGCTTAATTACAAATTAATAGTAGATCTAAACTAAACTAAGAGAGTTTTACTAAATTTTTGGAGTTTTACTATGTGAACTACTATTACTACTATGAAGTTCTCCTACACTAACCTAAGGAGGCACAAATTAGGACACCCTTTGCTCAAAACCCTAGGATAAGTACGAATTTATAGAGTTCCTTAATGGGTCATACAAGCTAAAGCCCATAATCCAATCCTTCTTCATTAAGCTAGACCTTCACCCTTTGCATCTTCATGAGGTAAAACTTCACCTTGTGGTTGACGACATTGGCACCACCTGGTAAAATTTCACCCGGTGAGATTTTCTTCTCGAATCGTCATTTTTGGCGTTTTTCCCCATCGGGCGAAATTTCACCCGGTGGGCGAAATTTCGCCCGATCGTTTCGCCCGGTCGTGTCTCACCATGAAAATCTTCGGGAATGAAAAATGTCGTCGAGCGAAATTTCGCCCGGTGATGACTCACCGGGTGAAACTTCACCCGGTGATACTTCTCCTCAATTCCAGTCTCTTTCTTCGTCGATCAATTGCATTACTTGAACTTTCGGTTGTGTGTGCTTTGCTCTTTGGACCGTATCTCTCTCATGCTCGTAGAAGCTCAAACACGTTTTCGGTCGAAAATCCTATCAAAATAGACAGAAAACTACCAAAAACACGTAAAATGCAAAAGAGAGACACTAATGCGAGAATTACTCAAAATAAGGCGATAATCGCGCTCAAGTCCCGCAAAACGGAGGAAAAACAGGTCTAAATGGGATGAAAAACGGTCCAAATTTGGCACACAACAGGGTACTAGGTGGGTTTGAGTAGATATCCAACAGTCTGTATCAACAATACATAACGAAAACAAAAAACAACAACAATCATATCTCAACACTCATCAAAAACATTAATACTTACTGTTATTACCACTACTAACTACTAGAATATAAAAAATTAACGACTTTTTTAGTATCCAATTCTTTATTTTCATCTCAATCCATTTAGTAGTATTAGATTAGTATTGTTAGTGTAATAGTTGTAGTAGTAGAAGAAGGTTAGTAATAGTAGTACTAGTAGATTAGTAGTAGTCTTAGTATTAGTAGTAGATTAGTAGTATTAGTAGTAGTAGATTACTAGTATTAGTAGTAGTAGTAGTGAAGTAGTAAATTATTACTACTACTAATACTTCTTCACTACTAATACTACTAATCTACTTCTAGTAATACTACTAATACTAATACTACTAATCTACTACTAGTAATACTACTAATACTAATACTAGTAATCTACTACTACTACTAGTACTAATAATCTTCTACTAATACTAATACTACTACTAATCTACTAATACTACTACTAATCTACTAATCTACTACTACTACTACAACTACTAATCTTCTACTTCAATTACTACTACTACTACTACTACTACTACTACTACTACTATTCCATTATAGTAAACCAAATATCAACTACTATAATATTCAAAATATTATCCTCATTACTCCACTAATACTCCAAATATGCACTAATACTCCACAAATACTCCAAATATTTCACCAAATACTCCACTACTACTCCAAATATCCACTAATACTTCATTCAAATACTCCACTACTACTCCAAATATCCACTAATACTCCACTAATACTCCTAATACTTCACCAAATACTCCACTACTACTCCAAATACTTCACTAATAAATCAAACTCCCACTAATACTCCACTACTACCTTAATTAAACATAATTAACCAACTATACACAATTTTAACAACATTAATCCAACACAATTATAACAATTAACCAACAAAATCAAACAATTAACAATTCTAATAATCCAACATAATTAACCAAACAAAATCAAACATAATTAACAACATAATTCTAACAATTCTAACAATTCTAACAACATAATTAACAAATCGAAATTCATACCTGCGACCGGCGAAGGAGACGGTTGCTCGATGGAGAGTTGACCGGCGGAGGGCCCGACGGCAACAAATCGGAAAAAGGGAGGGGGAAACCTAGGGTTTAGGTTCCGATTTGGGGTTGGGTTTGGAACGCCGGGTCCTTTGAGTCGCCGGGGAGGGTAGGACACCGGAGGGCTCGCCGTTCACCGGAGGATGGTTCCTCGCGGTTCGCCAGGTGGGGTTTTCCGTTCGCCTGGGGATCGCCTTAGGAGCAGAAGCGGGGTCCGTATAATTGATTCTGGGATTTAGGGTTTTGATTCCCGTCTTTTTTTAAGTTAAAAAACGTTACGATCGATTAGCCGTCCCAATTTTCAACTTTGCGGCGGCTAATCCGTTGCAAGTGTTGTTAACTCGTTGACCAGTCACGTTAAATGACACGTTGACTCGACTAATGAACGTCGGATTAGCCGACGCAAACAGCTAACTTTGTGTCGGATTTGCTTCGTCTAATCCGCCACAACACAATGACATAGTGGCGCCAACATGAAATTGTTGTTGCCTGTACCATGGTATCGGATTGCGTCGGGTAGTCCGACGAAAAGAAATTACGTCGGGTTATCCGACGCACTCCAGAAACTTGCGTCGAATATTTTATTCGACGTAATTTGTTCGCCGCAATTTCCTCTGTTTTTACTAGTGAAACATGAGCTAGAATTAAAGAAATGACGGTCCAGGATTCACAATATAGTAGGCCTAGGAAAGCTAATAGAGGGGGAAGGCATGAAATCGATGTTATTACTCAACTTAGTGTCGATCTTGGTGCTCAAATGAAAACTCACATGGAGACAATCGATAAGAAGCTTCAAAGACATGTGAATCAAAACCAAGGCACAAGTTCTTCCCACCAACAACCAATGCAACAAGAGAATGCTATGGATATGACATCTAATCCTTCCAATCATGGCATGTGTGAGAATTGTGGGATTTTTGGACATGAATCTTATGAGTGCTTAAGTAATGTGGAGCAAGTTAATGCCTTTCAATCATACAAACAAGACACACCATTCTCCAACTATTATAATGAGAACACTCACTAGCATCCTTACCTTTCCTACAAGATATAAAATGTCCAAAATCCTCAAGTGTTCCAAGCTTCACAACATACTCAACAACAAAACCATCTATCCTACGTTGCCCCTCCCTTTAGAGGCAATCAAGGCTATCAAGGCAATCAAAAGCCTGTCAACAACTACCAACAACAAAATGCCTTCCAAAATCAAGGTTACCAAAATAAAAAAGGATTTCATAACCAACAAGGCTTCCATGCTCCAAATTCTCAAGGATTCCAAGGTCATAATCAAGGCTTTCAAAATCAAGGGAACTTCCAAGGGCAAGGGAACTTCCAAGGGCAAGGGAACTTTCAAAATCAACAAGGGTTCCAAAAAATCAATAAGATAATAGACCAAGGAACCGATCTCCCACTCATGATTATGGTTTCCCCTTGGCCATCACCAATACTCCACATAACCAACAATCTTCGACTACGGACTTTGATATAAAAAAGACGTTGGACATGCAAAGGCGTAATCAAGAGATACAAAGAAACCAAATGGAGATGCAAAGAAATCAACAAGAGTTCTATGCTCAAGTTCAAAAGGATAACAACGCAAGAGATACTCATGTGAAGATGCTTGAAACACAATTAATTCAAGTTGCCTCAGGAAGCTAATCTAGGCAAAAAGGCCAACTACTTCCTCAAGGGGTACCACCAAAATTTGGAGACCGTGAACGCTATCACCTTGAGGAGCGGTGCATTCTATGATTCTCCCTCATTTCCTAATGAACAAGAGTCTATGAAAGAAGTGGAATCCTCATCCCGCGACCATAAAGATCCGGGGAAGCTCATGGAGGAGCAAGTCCTATGGGAGGTTGAAAACCCGATTAAAGATAAGCTCCGTTTTCCTATGAGGCGTCCCAAGCAAGAACTCTCCCTTGAAGCTCCAAAATCCATGCAAGGTGATTTAGTGATCCACGAAGATGTGAATGAGAACAACAACATCTTGTCTTCAAGGTTGGATTTCACCACATTCACACCTAGCAAAGCTATTGAATCCAAGAAAAAGGAAGTGCCAGTTGAAAAATCAAAACCGGAGGAAGTTGATAAAGACAACACCAAACTACCCTTTCCATCGAGGCAATCGAAGAAAGAAGGCGAATGCTTAATTTGAAAGATTCCTTGATATTGTGAATAGATTGGATGTGAAAATCCCTTTCACCAAGTTAATCACCCAAGTCCCGCCTTATGGGAAATTCATGAGAGAAATTTTTTCAAGAAAACGATCCTTAGACAAGGTAGAGACTATAACATTTACCGGTGAGGCGAGTTCTCTTATTCAAGGCTCCACTTTCTTTAAGCTTAAGGATTCGGGTAGTTTCTCAATCCCGTGCACCATCGGAAATGTGGTGATCGAGCGAGCATTGTATGATTTGGGGGCAAGTGTGAGCATCCCCCCTATGCTATTTGCGAACAACTCGGTATAAAAGAGCTCAAATATACCCCGACCACACTCCAAATGACGGATCGTTCACTTAATCGATCATTGGGAATTTTGGAGGATGTGCCGTTAAGGGTCAGAAAGTTTTTCATTCTGGTCGACTTCCTTGTGCTCGATATGCCCGAGGACGCTAACATCCCCATTATCCTTGGATGACTATTCCTACACACCGCCAGTGCACTAATCGATGTTAAGAAGGGTATGGTCACTTTTGAGTTCGGTGATGAAAAGTTTATATTTGATGTTCAAAGTACTACAACACCTACACATGAAGAGTCATGCTACATGATCCAGCCATTGAAGACATTAAGTTAGGGAGTGAATTGGGTGAAAAGATAGATGTTTTTAACAACTTGTATGAGGATGATGAAAATGAAATAACCTGGTGTGAAAATTTGAGAACCTTAGATAAGCTTGATTCTAATGACCTTAGGCACAGCTCGGAGGAGATTAAACCCGCTTGCTTGGGCTTTATGTCTCTCCCCCTTGACAATGTGCAACATGATGATGCCTTAGAACTTGAGGTGAATGATTCACCGTGTCAAGTTGATATGGAAGGTCGATTGGTAAGAGGAAGGTTGAGCTTCCTTTAGTGTTCCATAAAAAGAAATCAAAGCTTGGTTATGCTAAGAATAAGTGCGTGTACAGGAAAAAACAATTGAATATAGCGGATCGGGATGACCCAGGGTCGTCAAGGTATGAATATGAAGAAATGTTGAATATGAGTTGGTATTCTCCAAGCTTTAATGAAGATTATTCAAGAGCCTTCGACTTGTTGCTCGGCGCCCTCGAGAGCTATGAGATCATGTACGATGATAGTGACAAAGAATGAAATCTCTCAACCACTCTAGGCTTGACGGAGTTTCTCAAGAACCGTCATGTTGTAAATATTTCTTTCTTCTATTTTTCAATTTTTGTGTTTCTTTTTGTGTTTTGTTTGATTTCTAGGACTTGTGGATTGAGATTTTGTCTTTTGGTATTATTCTTGAGGGTTGTGAGGAAGGGATTTTTTATGATGGTGATTGAGAATGTGTGATAGGTTTGAAGTTAGGATGAAGTATTGTAAAGAGTTATTGATGCGGCGATTTTGCGGCGAAGCCATGTCTCGAAACTCCGCCTCAAAAATGAAGAAGAAGAAGTCTGGAAATAATGGCAGCAATTCAAAGGAGAAGACGAAGACTAATAGTACTACGATTAGCAACAATCTGAAAGACAAGAGGGGACCGGATGTGGAAATTATTGGAAAAACAAAGCCTATGCATGAAATCCAGGACATCCCTGGCTTGAACTTTGATGATGATGAAGACAATGATCATGAATCCATGAATGGATTATGGATTACACAAAGAAGTAACAAACCTAAGAGCAAATATGCAGATGAGGAGAAATCGAATATGGAGGAAAATGATCTATTACAACTTTCCGATGAGGATACTAAAGAGGAGGAGGATTACTGGTCAATAACAGTCTTTTGCTGTATTCTAGGGGAGAACCCTCCATGGGAAGTCGTTAAAGGATTCATTCAACGAATTTGGGGCAAGCATGGAATCGATAAAATTTCTTTCCTACCGAATGGAGTCTTTTTGGTGCGGTTCAAGGAGGAGGCCAAATCTGTAGTTCTACAGGCTGGGTTCCACATGTTTAACAACAAACCTATGATTGTCAAACCTTGAACGCCAGATGTGGACTTACAAAAAGCTGATGTTAAGAGTGTGCCAACTTGGGTTCGGTTATACGATCTCCCATTGAAGTACTGGGGATCCAGTTTACCGAAGCTAGCAGGATTGACAGGCAAATTCATCCAATTGGATGCTGCTACTGCTGATAAGACGAGGTTGGGTTTTGCTAGGGCCCTAGTTGAAGTTACAGTAGGACAAAAACTTGCTGACAACATTAAGTTCAAGAATCCCAAGGGTGAAACTGAGAACATCAAAATTGAATATGAATGGAAGCCCACCCTTTGTTCTAAATGTAAAAATTTAGGGCATGAAGCCTCTTCCTGCAGAAAAGGAAAGACAATCCTAAGCTCCAATCAAATGAAAATCTGGAGACCAAAGAAAATGGAAACGGGAAATGATGGTTGAATCTCTACAAAGCCTGCTAATGTATCAGGAGTTGTGACTGGTAACAGAACATATGCTGCTACTGTGAGCAACACACCTGAAACCCCTGTCACAGGAGAGCCTGAAAAGGTGAGTACGGCTCAAAATGGTCCAAATATTGCCACCTCTATTAGTAATGTTTCCAATGAAGATCAGATTCTGGAATGTTAGAGGGCTCAATAGTGTAAATAAACAGCGTGATGTTAAATTCTTCCTAAACAATAATGATGTGGGTCTGTTTGGACTCATTGAAACCAAAATAAAGCTTGCGAATAACAATATGGTCATGAATAGAATGCTAGAAGGATGGTGTATTACCACTAATACACACGTTCACCCGGGAGGGCGAGTCTGGGTTATTTGGAAACCAGCTCATTATGCTGTTACCCCTCTGATTTATAACGCCCAATTCATCCACTGTAAAGTGGAGCATATTGATACCGGTATATCATTTCATTATACGGTGGTGTATGCCTTCAATGATGGGGGTGGATAGAAGATCGTTATGGGAAAAACTTGAGGAGATTGATTTAAACACCCACGGGCCTTGGGCTGTGGGGGGCGATTTTAATACTGTGATATCCCCGGATGAGCGCTTGGGAGGACAATCTAAACAATCGGACATGGATGAGTTTATTGACTGCCTGATGCATTGTGATTTAAGGGACATAAAGGCAACAGGTGCTTGGTTCACGTGGACGAACAAACAAGATATTGATATGCGAAAATATAGTCGGCTTGATAGATTTCTAATTAACTCCGATTGGATGGATACCATGCCTGATTTTCAAGCTCATTTTCATCCGGAGGGTGTTTTTGATCATAATCCATGTACGGTTAGTAAATGGGGCAGTGAAGAAAGGAGATCAAATAACTTCAAATATTTCCATATGTGGAGTTTGGCTCCTCAATTCAAAGAGATTGTGAAAACTGGTTGGAATATTGATCTTCATGGGACACCTATGTATTGCATTGTCAAGAAACTGAAGGCTCTTAAACTGGAATTGCGGAAACTCAACAAGACTCACTTTGCTGACATTGAAATCAAAACTGAGGGGCTGATCAAGGACCTGCACACTGTACAACAACGTATTGCTGAAGATTATCAAAACCCTACTTTAATAGAGGATGAAAGGCGGATATCTCAAGAGCTTCAGATATGTATCAAAGCAAGGGATAGCTATCTTTCACAAAAAGCCAAGGTGAATTGGTTGGAACAAGGGGATTCTAATTCGAAACTATTTCACCAAGTAATCCGACAGAGAATGACTCGAAATAAGGTGGCCCAGATTAAGAACAGACATGGAAAGATGTGCACAGACAGTAGCAGTATTCAGGATGCATTCTTGGAATACTACCAAAATATGCTGGGCGAAAATAAGACTGTACAACCTGTACGATCCTCCATAATCGCTAGGGAACCAGTTTGCTCAACATCACACCAACGTATTCTCCTCACTCCTATCACGAAAGAGGAGATTGAGAAGGCGTTTAGGGATGTTCCAGGAGATAAAGCTCCGGGTCCTGATGGGTACTCGAGCTCCTTTTATAAAGACGCTTGGGAGATTATAGGCAATGATGTGAATAAGGCTATTATGGACTTCTTCGACCATGGAAAACTGCTTAAACAGATCAATGCTACAAATATCACCCTTATTCCTAAATGTGATCGACCTGAAGTGGTTACTCAATTCCGACCGATTGCGTGCTGTAAGATGCTTTACAAGATGATTTCAAAACTGTTGTGTAACAGGTTGGCTACTGTTCTTCCGCATATAGTCCTAGGCAATCAGGGAGCTTTTATTAAGAATCGATCGATTGTTGAAAACGTACTTATCTGCCAGGATCTTGTTAGAATGTACTCTAGGAAAAATGCCTCTCCTAGATGTATGTTTAAGCTAGACCTGCAAAAAGCCTATGATACTATCGAATGGGATTTTGTGGTGGATCTTCTGATTAAACTGAATTTTCCACCCAGGTTTATAGGCTGGATTGTGCAATGCATGACCACTACTACATACTCTATTGTGCTAAATGGAAGCTCGTTTGGATTCTTTAAGGGCAAGAGAGGACTTCGACAGGGAGACCCCATATCACCCCTTCTCTTCACTTTACGCATGGAGTATCTTACTCGAACATTTGATTATGCTACAAACAAATGGTCGTTCAGATACCACCCTCAATGTAAGCCGCTTCGCCTCACTCATCTTATTTTTGCGGATGACCTCCTTATGTTCTGTAAGGGAGATGTCCCTTCTATTATTCTACTTTTGCGTGCAATCTCGACCTTTTCTGATACCTCTGGACTTTGTATTAACAAAGACAAATCGGAGGTGTTCTATTGTGGTATGAAGGATAATGATAAGGAGGACATCTTCCAGGTTAGTCGAATAAAAGAAGGAACTCTCCCTTTTCGATACCTGGGTGTCCCGGTTCAACCTGGAAAACTAAATCGACAGGAATGCAATAAGCTCGCTGAAAGAATATTTGCTCGAATCAGAAGTATAGGAGCCCGGAAGCTATCCTATGCAGGACGGGTTACTTTGATTAACTCGGTTCTTAATACTCTTCACTGTTATTGGGCTAGTATATTCCTCTTACCCAAGCATATTATCAAGAGAATTGAAGCGATTTGTCGGAATTATCTATGGGACGGAAGTGCGGAATATAGAAGAGTCCCACTAGTGGCGTGGGATACTGTTACCCGGCCAAAGCAAGAAGGAGGACTTGGCATCAAAAAACCGGGTGAGAGCAATATTGCGACTATTGGAAAGCTTGTCAATTGGATATATGAAAAAAGAGACAGCCTATGGATCAAATGGGTCTCTACCATTTACCTGAAAGATACCGATTGGCATGATTACTATCCACCTAAGGATGCCCCCTGGACTTGGAAAGCGATTTGCAAGGTAAAGGAAAAATTACGAAGCGGTTTCATCAATGGTAAATGGAGTCCAGACATCAAGGGATATTCAGTTCGAAACGCCTATAGATGGCTAATCCCTCCGAATGCTACTCCTCATTGGATTAATTTTGTATGGAACCCTTGGAATGTGCCTAAACATGGACTAATCACTTGGCTTATTATGCATAACGGGATTAAT
The DNA here is from genome assembly GCA_958450325.1 of Agrostemma githago. Taxonomy (NCBI): domain Eukaryota; kingdom Viridiplantae; phylum Streptophyta; class Magnoliopsida; order Caryophyllales; family Caryophyllaceae; genus Agrostemma; species Agrostemma githago. The sequence goes on along the minus strand of OY288241.1, from coordinate 39,833,619 downwards.
ACCAAAGACAAACTGCTGAAATTTGGCTGCAGCAACGACGAACACTGCTGCCTCTGCAATGCTGACTGCGAATCTGTTTCGCATTTATTTTTTAGCTGTGTTTATAGCTCCAAACTGCTGTTAGAACTTGAGCATGACACTGGTTTGAAACTGTGCACGAACCGTACTGTTTGCAATGGAGGTGGGACTGTCAAATGGAGGATTTCGGCTTGCATTCTAGCTGCTACTTTCTATAGCATCTGGATGCAGCGCAACAGAGCAAGAATGGAAGGGATGATATTAAGACCAGAAATCGTGGCGAAGCAAATTATATCAGAAATTAAGAGCCGTATAAAGATAAATGAAGAAGATGATATCTCTGCTGAGGAGTACAATTATCTTCATAAATATGGATATGCGAACTGATTTACATCAGCTCATGTATCTTTTTTGATTAAGTTTTGATACTTTGTTGTACAGAATATGGTCTCCTTGTAAATTTTTTGTTGAATGCAATCACTTACATTTCACCAAAAAAAAAGAAGAGTTATTGATGATGAAATCTTTGGAGCAACATAAGGAGCGATTTTCATTGATCTATGAAGATAAAACTTATGAAGTTATGAAGATGTAATCCCCTAGAAAATCTAACGCGATACAGTGGCGGAAACACTGTAGAGTCGGGATTAAAACACGTTGTAACTATGTCTTAGTAAAATTTAAAATGGTAAAGTCAAACAATAGGCCTTAAATAAAATGGCCAAAATTTAAAAAAACAATCCACAAAGGGGTTTGAACAATCCACAAGACATAATTGTAAAAGAAAATAAGCAGGATCCACATTGCCCACTAGCCCACACCCGGAAACAAGTATACCTGCCATGTTAAAACATAATAGCCACAATCAGTGGGGAGCAACGTTAACGTTCTCCCAGCCGTATGACAGGATTTTAAAACTGTAATTACTAACATAGAAAAATAGTAAAATGGAAAACAGTAAAATAGCATATTAAAAATAAGCTTTCAGCGTAGACAAAAATAATAAAATGGGTTTTCCGAATAAACATAAAAATATTTGCCAACCTGCAAATCAATTTATATCGATAATAAATAAAATAATCAAAATGGCGTTATGGATACGGTTAATGTAGAATCTAGACTTTCACTAGGATAATACTAGAAACTAGCTTCGAGAACTGTAGACTTAACTCATAACATAATCCAGTCTATAACTAGGCAACTCAACTATAACAGGACTACGTGCAGCGAGGTTCTGGTTTAAGTAGTGCACACCTCTCCTGGATACAAACCATATCCAGTTCAACCCGACGCGACTTATACGATGCGATATCTAAGTTTAAGGTAAATATACACTCTCCTGAACACAAACCATGCTCAGTTCAACAACCAATGTGCCCCATAAATACACACCAGCCTTACAGTTGATGACAAAACGTACATCCTAGACTATATTACTCTAAACCCACACTTGTCCTTATTCCATAACTCCAAAACAAGTCATTATCGATATTCAAAAGATATAATCGTTATAAACAATATGGAGATAAAAGAAGTAATCATAATATTCTAAAAGAGGAAACTTTCTATTTTAGGAAACCTTACTAAAAATAGCATCATATCAAAATAGCGAAAATATTAGTTTATACTAATTCAACATTTTTAGTAAACGATATAGATTTATAAAACTAATACTTTCGGCCTTAACGATATTAATTTTTAAAACGAGAACAATCAGATTTATTAAATTATTAAAATATTTTACAAGTGTTTATAAAATGATTAAAAATGTCTTAAACATTTTGATACTACTAATCAGGGTGTTTTACAAATTTATGAAACTAAAATTTCCTAATTATTATTAGTTTCGACAATACGATTATAAATAGGATTTTTTTTTTGCAAAAAAATTATCATTTCATTTCGTTGAGAAACAAAATTACAATGTTGCAAAAAGACTATCACTCTAATGATACAATTAGCTTGATGCCATTCTATCTAATATTCTATAATACTTAGGATAACCTTGCTTACCCAAGAATCTCGTGTGTACAACGAACTTAAGGTTGCCAATAATAGCCTCTGATGTAGACTCCTTCTCAATGAATGGACGCTTGTTCCGTTCCTTCCAAATGAGATACACTGCTGCTGCAATGCTAACCCTAAACCAGATATTTTTCCAATGCTTCTTACTCTTATGGTTATTCATCCAACGAACAGCAGCCTGTAGATCAGGTCTCATAGCAGCCAAACCTATCCAATTCAACACTGCACTCCATATTTCCTTTGTAAATTGACATGAAAAGAAAAGATGAGTCGTGTTCTCCTCTTCTTGCTGACACAAACAGCATCTGCTAGCTAGAGCAAATCATTTCCTCTTGAACTGATTAGATGTAGCCAGTTGCTTTTGCAAAGCTAAAGATAAGATTACTTTGTGAGAAGGCCAGAATAGATAAGATGCGAAAAATGAACCCCAGAACTTCTTGACAGGCTCCCTAAGAATCAAATACATCTTGGAAACAAGAAACTTATTTCCTGTAAAACAGGAACCAATAGCTGAGTGAGCTTGATCTAAGGATCCACAATGGAGCAGCAGCTGATCTCGTACTTTCAAAATACTTTTAATACCCGCAGGAAAGAATTCTTTGGCCTGAGCATTCCAAACAGTACCAAAACCAAACACATAATGTCTGCACCAGTTACTCCAGATACTACCAGATCCATTAGTAAAAGTCCACAGCCATTTAGTAAGCAAAGCATTATTCCAGCACTGAATATCCTTGATATTGAACCCCCCAGAATCCCAGGGTGAGCAAATATCCCTCCATTTTTTGAAGACTAGCCTTCTTTGCCCATCTTTAATACCCCAAAAGAAGTCTTTACTGAGCTTACTAAGCAGCTTCATAATTGCTTTGGGTAGGAGAAGACTAGAAGACCCGAAATTCTCCAATCCAAAAATGCAAGAATTAATCAACTGAGCCTTACCAGCATAAGAAAGAAACTGATTGGACCAGTAACCTACAGCTTGCTGCACTTTCAGGATAAGAGGACTAAACATATGAAATACTCAGCCTGGCATCAGTTAGAGGCACCCCCAAATACCGGAATGGGAATTGACCTTCCACATATCCAGTTCTAGAAAGAATAAGATCTTTCACCTCCTGATCAACCCCTCCAAAGTAAATACAAGTTTTATCAATATTAGCCACTAGTCTTGACAGGGAACCAAAGGCATCTAGAGCCTCTTTTATAGCACACACAGAGGGTAAATCACCTCTAGTGAAAAGCATCAAGTCATCAGAAAAAATGAGATGCGTCAGGTTGAGCCTGCAACATTTAGGGTGATAGGATACATTCTCCTTTAAGCATAACTTCCTAAGATGTTTTGATAAGATCACCATACTCATAACAAAGAGGTAAGGGGAAAGAGGATTATAAATAGGATTTTACGGCAAATGTTAAATTAAATATTTTAACGTCTTTTATATAATTAAACCAATGAATATATTTAGTGTATGTTAAGGGATGATTTAAATCTTAAAGTTTCAAATTTAAATCTTTTCAAAATTTATGGAAAAATAATTCTTTTAGGTAAGACGAAACATTTTAACGATAAATCGTAATTTTGTCCAAAAATCGTTACTATTAATTAAAGAGTTTCATAAATAGTACAAAAATTACATAAAATAGCTAAAATATATTTATGGACATTCTGTTCAGAAAAGAAAATTTTCCAGAATACTTAGATTCGGTTTTTAAAAGGATTTTCTCGTTAATCGTCAAATCTCGACAATAACGATTAATAAAAATAGTAATTACCAAACGATCACGTATTAATATCCAAAATTTATTTTTAAATTAAAAATCATGATTTTCCAGAAAATACTATTTTTCCAGATTTCCAAAAATTCCAGATTTAATAAATCCCGTTAAAACCGTCTTTTAAAACCCGTTTTGACAAGTAACGATTCCATTAGTAAAACTTATCGTTCCTAACAATTTATTAAAGCAATAAAAATCATAAAATTACATTTTATTATGAAATCATCAGAATCATATTTTTTCCAGATTTAATCATAGGACCAGAAATCAAGAATTTAAACGACAAACGCGGTTTTATCGATAAACGATGATTTAAAGTGATTAATTAATTCATCCACTTAACAATTCCGAAGAATTATGAAAACATTCAGAAAATTCTATGTCATCAGAAAGTTTCATCACGTCAAAAATCAGATAAAAATAAAATGTTTAAGTACTAGAAATAAAAATTGGCTTTTAATCATTTTTGTTCGTAAACGGTAATTATTCAATAATTGATAACTAAAATATCAGAAAAATACTAAATTATTAAAAATCATCAAAAACTTCATTTATACAGAATATAATCGTATATTACAAGTTTAGGCCGAATATTACGATTTTACAAATTAGTATAACAATTTAATCGTTAATCTCGTAAAAGCGATAAAAATACCGAAACATGCAAATTTTCAACTTTTAAAATTTTTCCAGATTATATGACATACATATATTGTCAAAAATAAAATATAAAAATATACATGCAATTATACAATTAAAATAATGAAATACCGAGCAACATCGACGTTACCTCTAACCAAGTCTGAATCGATAATATATTCGTCAGCCTCAGGATCGTCCATAAATCCTACAATATTTAAAACTCATGGAAGAAAAATACCATGAGAAAAACTAATAAAATCAAGGTAAATAACGATCGAAAACGACATCGATTATTACCTTAACGAAGGGATCGGAAAGAGGATTAATTCGACGATAAAAATGAGACGATTGGGACTCGAACTAAGCAAGAATCAGCCAAGGGAAGATGGAGGTATACTCGTCCAAAGGGGAAGGAAAGATGGTGTTGAATAAATTTTTGAAAACAAATGAATGAAGGGAGATAAAAAAGGTTTTAGGCATAAATGATAGTAAAAATGGGTGTAGAATCCAATGTGTATCTAGACTAGGTTGGCCGGCCAAGGGGATAGAAGGAGGTGTATGAAGAGTTTGAGTATTAAAGCCTCAATTCAATGAAAAGAAAAGAATCTTATGTTTACGGTTTAATGTGATAAAATGAAACGTATTAATAAAACGTAGTTAAATTGTGACAAGGAGTTTTGTCGGTCCAAAATATGGGGAAAAGGTCTCAAGTGATTTATAAGTTGATAAAAAGAAGGGTCGTAAAATAGTTAAAGGCATTTCAAAGTAATTTTAGTAAACCTCGCGTAAGAAAATAATTATTCGCGAAGCTTCGTAATAAAATCATAAATGGCTTATTTTTAGTAAATAAAAATATTTCTTTGTTGAAAATATTATATAAATGTATTTAAACATTTTTAGGAAAAGGAACAACTTAAATCCGAGCTTAAAAACGTCAATTCAAAGAGAAATAGAATTCTTCGCGAAAAATTAATTAGTTTACGAAGAAAATCAAATAAATAGATGTAAAAGAATTAAAATATTTTAAAATAAAAATAAATATCATTAAACTCAAAAATGAAAATAAGCTTGGAAAAAATGATGAAACATAAGCCAAAATGTGATAGAATTATAACGATGTCATAACGAAAAGAATAAAAATGCTAGGAAAATAGTGGGTGTTACAATCCTCCCCACTAAAAGAAAGTTTCGTCTTCGAAATAGAGAATAAGCAGAAAAGAAATCGAGGTTTACCTTACTCGAACAGATGAGGATGCTTAGCTCGCATCGAAGACTCAGTTTCCCACGTTTCTTCCTCAAACCGATTACAGCGCCACAGAACTTTTACCAGGGGTACAACTTTGTTCCTTAAGCGCTTCTCACGGCGATCAGTAATCTTCACCGGCCTTTCTTCATAAGTCAGATCTGGTTCGAGATCCACAATCTCGGGTTCCAACACGTGCTCGGGGTCACTAACATATTTCCTCAGCTGAGAAACATGAAAGACATCGTGAATTTTACCCTTGGAAGCAAGCAATTCCAGCTTATAAGCAACCTCGCCCATTTTCTCGACCACAGGGTACGAACCAACGAACTTAGGGCTGAGCTTGCCCTTAATCCCGAACCGTTTCACCCCTTTCATAGGTGATACCTTCAGGAACACAAGATCACCAACCGAAAACTCCAGAGGTCGGCGACGGACATCTGCATACGACTTCTGTCGATCCTGGGCAGACTTCATCCTAGCTCGGACCACATTCACCACATCAATAGTCTGAGCCAACAGATCCGGACCCAAAATCTTCACCTTGTCGGGAACATCCCAACAGACGGGACTACGACACTTACGACCATATAGTGCCTCGAACGGGGACATCTTAATAGAAGCATGGTAGGTGTTGTTATAGGAAAACTCTACCAGCGGAAGATGTCAGATCCAATTCTCTTGGAAATCCAAAGCACAAGCACGCAACATATCCTCCAATATTTGGATCGTTCTCTCGGACTGTCCATCTGTAGCAGCATGGAAAGCGGTACTCATCAATAATTTGCTTCCCAAAGCATCTTGCAATGCCTTCCAGAATTTAGAGCAGAATCTCGGATCCCGATCCGAAACAATCTCGAGTGGTACGCCATGATGACGGACGATCTCGGCAACATAGACATCTGTGAGCTTCTCCAGATTCCAAGTGTCGCGAATAGTGGCGAATCGTGCACACTTGGTCAAGCGATCCACCAAAACCCAAATACCGTTTCTTCCATTTACGGTTCTTGGTAATGCCATCACAAAATCCATCGATATACACTGCCACTTCCATTCTGGAACAGGGAGTGGTTGGAGCAAACCTCCAAGCTTCTTGTGCTCGAACTTCACTTGCTGACATGTTAAGCACTTACTTACAAATTCCGCGATGTCCTCTCTCATATGAGGCCACCAGAAATGAAGCTTCAAATCCCGTTACATCTTGTCACCACCAGGATGAATAGAGTACCTCGTCTTATGTGCCTCGGTTAGAACTTGCTTTCTCACCTCAACATCACTAGGGACAACCCAGCGGTTCTTAAACTTCAGTGCTCCACTGGAATCCACGGAAAAATCTAGAGCCTTACCAAGATTCATCTTTTCTCGGATACCGGTCAAAAAAGGATTTTCCAACTGCTTCTCACGAATCTCACGGAAAAGAGTTGGCTCAGCAACAAGGGCATTGAGGTGACCATCATAACCTTCATCAACCACATCAATAGACATCTTGACAAAATCTCGGGCCAACTTCTCAGATAAGCCAGAACACGGAGTCAGGGAATGGAGGGTCTTTCTGCTAAGAGCATCTGCAACTACGTTAGCTTTACCCTCACAATACACCAATTCAAGGTCATAGTCATTCACCAACTCGATCCAACGTCTCTGTCTCGCATTAAGATCTTTCTACGTGAAAAGATATCGCAGAATCTTATGGTAAGTATGAACCTTGCATCTTACTCCATACAAATAATGCCTCCAAACTTTCAAGGCATGCACCACAACTGTTAATTCCAAGTCGTGGGTAGGGTAATTCACCTCATGAACTTTCAACTGTCTAGAAGCATAAGCGATCACCTTACCACTCTGCATAAGGACACAACCCAAACCATTCTTAGAAGCATCACAATATACATCGAAACCAACGCCTTCTTCAGGTAGGGTCAGGATAGGAGCGGAAGTTAGCTTTCTCTTGAGCTCAGAAAAAACATCGTCACAGGATTGACTCCACAAAAATTTATTCTCTTTCTTGAGTAATTGAGTCATAGGCCGTGCTATCTTAGAAAAATCTTGCACAAACCTTCGATAATAGCCAGCAAGACCTAGGAAACTTCGGTTCTCGCCAACATCTTTGGGACTTTCCCAGCTCTCGATAGCTGAAATCTTAGCAGTGTCAACTTTAATACCTTCCTTTGCGATAACATGACCCAGAAAAGCTACCTCGGAAAGCCAGAACTCACACTCGGAAAACTTAGCATACCACTTTTGATCTCGTAGAATGCCAAGAATAATCTTGAGATGTTCTGCGTGCTCGACTTCCGACTTGGAATAAATCAGGATGTCATCAATAAAGACAACGACACACTGATCCAAATACTCCCTGAAAGTTATGTTCATCTGATCTATAAAAACAGCAGGAGCATTGGTTAGTCCAAAAGGCATGACTTTGAATTCATAATGTCCATACCTTGAACTGAAAGCCGTCTTTGAAATATCTAATTCTCGGACGGGAATTTGGTGATATTCAGACCTTAGATCGATCTTGGAAAATACAGAAGCACCCTTAAGTTGATCAAAGAGATCATCGATTCTGGGCAAAGGATATTTGTTCTTGATCGTAACCTTGTTGAGATCACGATAATCAATACACAGGCGCATCGAACCGTCTTTCTTCTTGACAAAAAGAACAGGAGCGCCCCAAGGGGAAGAACTTTGACGAATGAAATCTTTCTCAATCATTTCATCCAATTTCTTGCGCAACTCTTGCAACTCAGCAGGAGCCATTCTGTAAGGTGCTTTGGCGATCGGGCCAATACCAGGCACGAGTTCAATAATGAATTCCACATCTCGTTCGGGTGGAATACCTGGTAACTCCTCGGGAAATACATCTGTATAATCACACACTATACGTACTCCCTTGAGTTTAGGGAGTTCAGTAGTTACAGTTACCGTACACAAAAATGCTTGGCAACCTTTTCTCTGCAATCTGATAGCCTTCATGGCAGAAATAATTTTGATACCCTTTTGTGTTCGACCACCACTATAAGACACTCGAACACCTTCGGGAGTCTTCAGAAAAATCTTCTGATCTCGACACTGAAACTTTGCATCATATTGAGCCAACCAGTCCATTCCCAAAATAACATCGAACTCAGCGAGAGGGAACTCAAGAAGAGTAGAAGAAAGATAGTACCATCGAAGAGAATAGGTACATTCTGATAAGCCTTGGAACAATCAACAACTTCACCAGAAGGAAGGGTAATAGCTATTGGTTCAGCTTGACAGGGGGTTAAGGATAATTTTGATGCCAGAATAGAAGATATGAAAGATCTAGAAGCACCAGTATCAAATAGTATATAAGCACTAACACCAGAAATCAGAAAACGTACCCGTAACCACATCAGGATAGCCTCAGCGTCGGCACGGCTCATAAGAAAGATATGCCCTTTACGAGGAGCGGGAGTAGTAATAGTGCCAACTGCAGTAGCCGTGTTGGTTGTTGCTTTCTTCGGGCAGTTGGTAGAGCGATGCTCCACTTCACCACAGTGGAAACAGGTAACAGGGTTTCCTTCACAAGTCAAACCAGGATGATAAGCCTTCTTGCATTTGAAACAGGTAGAATCCTTCTTGTTGTTGGGCTTCGAGTTGAAATTGTTTTCTTGTAACCACTATCTGTAACATCATACAGTAGAGTCAGAACTTTTAGAAGGAAAAGAAGATAAAAGAAGAAGAGAAAGAAAAAAAAATCCAGACCTCCAGAATTGAACTTCTTTGAAGAAGATGGAGAGTTATTCCCAGAATGGGGAAAAAGTCGTTTATAACCAGAGGATGGGTTCATTTCTTTCACCCGCTCGATTGAAGATTCTGCATACAGTGCAGCATCATAGAGCTCATTTACTGTTGTGAGACTCCGGGAAATGTTTAGGGTGATATCAGCTCGGAGTCCTCCTCGATAATAGAAAGCTCGGGAATTCTCGTTGGGTAACAGGTCTCCAACATAATTCGCCAGGAAATGGAACCAAGTAGTGTTTCTACAGACATGGTGTCCTGGTGCAGAGCGCTGAATTCAGTCATCCTCTGATGCCTCAGCTCCTCAGGATAGAATCTTCGTTCTAAAGGGGTCTTGAATTGAGTCCAGTTGAATCCTGGAGTTTGAAGTGTAGTCGGGCCAACCTGGGTCCACCATCGGTCCGCTTCGTCTGACAGGTACAACACAGCCAAGCCCACCTTCTGGCTCTCGGGGGCGGAGTAAATTCCGAACTGCCGTTCCGTCAGTCGAAACCAACGGTTCATGACTTCAGGGTCCACGGAGCCGTCATAAAAATCCAGCCTGCTTTTGGCCATTTCTTCAGCTGCGTGAGAGAAGCTAAAGGGTCTATGGTGGTTCCGGTTGTTCATCTCGTTCATGGTCTGCGCTATGTTGCGCAACGAGTCAACCAGTGCCTCGAATCCTCTTTGATCATTGTTGTTGTTATTGTTGTTGTTGTTGTTGTTTCGGTTGCCCCTCCCGGCCATCTTGAAGTTCACAAATAACAACATATAATCAATCAATGCTAGTCATCGAGTTCAGGAACAGATAATCTTAACAGTTAAGTCCTTATTTGTTTCTACCCATTTCTAGCAATATTTTTATTTACTGTTTTAATAATGTACTGGTATTTTCCCTAATTTCAGGTGTAAGCTTTGGGAGCAATAGCGCTCTGATACCGACTGTAATCCCCTAGAAAATCTAACGCGGTACAGTGGCAGAAACATTGTAGAGTCGGGATTAAAACACGCTGTAACTATGTCTTAGTAAAATTTAAAATGGTAAAGTCAAACAATAGGCCTTAAAGAAAATGTCCAAAATTTTAAAAAACAATCCACAAAGGGGTTTGTACAATCCACAAGACATAATTGTAAAAGAAAATAAGCAGGATCCACATTGCCCTCTAGCCCACACCCGGAAACAAGTATACCTGCCATGTTAAAACATAACAGCCACAATCAGTGGGGAGCAACGTCAACGTTCTCCCAGCCGTTTGACGGGATTTTAAAACTGTAATTACTAAGATAGAAAAATAGTAAAATGGAAAACAGTAAAACAACATATTAAAATTAAGCTTTCAGCGTAGAGCAAAATAATAAAATGAGTTTTCCGAAGAAGCATAAAAATATTTGCCAACCTGCAAATCAATTTATATCGATAATAAATAAAATAATCAAAATGGCGTTATGGATAGGGTTAATGTAGAATCTAGACTTTCACTAGGATAATACTGGAAACTAGCTTCGAGAACTGTAGACTTAACTCATAACAGAATCCAGTCTATAACTAGGCAACTCAACTATAACAGGACTACGTGCTGCGAGATCCTGGTTTAAGTAGTGCACACCCCTCCTGGATACAAACCATATCCAGTTCAACCCGACGCGACTTATACGATGCGATATCTAAGTTTAAGGTAAATATACACGCTCCTGAACACAAACCATGCTCAGTTCAACAAGCAATGTGCCCTATAAAGACACATCAGACTTACAGTTGATGAGAAAACGTACATCCTAGACTATATTACTCTAAACCCACACTTGTACTTATTCCATAACTCCAAAACAAGTCATTATCGATATTCAAAAGATATAATCGTTATAAACAATATGGAGATAAAAAGGAGTAATCATAATATTCTAAAAGAGGAAACTTTGAATTTTAGGAAACCTTACTAAAAATAGCATCATATCAAAATAGCGAAAATATTAGTTTATACTAATTCAACATTTTTAGTAAACGATATCGATTTATAAAACTAATACTTTCGGCCTTAACGATATTAATTTATAAAACGAGAACAATCGGGTTTATTAAATTATTGAAATATCTTACAAGTATTTATAAAATGATTAAAAATGTCTTAAACATTTTGATACTACTAATCAGGTGTTTTACAAATTTATGAAACTAAAATTCCCTAATTATTATTAGTTTCGACAACACGATTATAAATAGAATTTACGGCAAATGTTAAATTAAATCTTTGAGTAAATTAGAAATTACTTCCTTCAAATATGCGTTTATTAAAATTAACTCCTTTATGATTTTTTTTAATATTTTACACCCAAAAAGATGCAAAACTTCAAAATTTACTTGCAAATTACTATTCCGATGAGTTTATGATTTTACTGACCGAAATGCCCTTCATTAATAGTACGCCCCTCCCCAATCCCACCTCATCCTCATTTTGAATTTCCCAACTCTTTCAGTCCCAATTCCAGGAGAATGCTAAATTCCCAAATAGAAAATCACCAAACTCAAAACTAGAGCATCCATTCATCAATCAATTGTGGGGACTTTTTTTTTTACAAGTCTGCAGAATAGATGGGAGCATAAGGGAAGGGGGAAAGAAGGATATGTAGGAAGAAGAAAGGCACTTTCGATATAAAAAATAGGAAACAAGCAAAATAATTCAAACTCACCGGATTAACTTGTCGGAGTAGTGATTTGCAAGTAAATTTTGAAGTTTTGTATCTTTTTGGGTGTAATATATTAAAAAAAATTCGTAAGGGAGTAAATTTTAACAAACCCATCTTTGAAGGGAGTAATTTCTAATTTACTCTAAATCTTTTAACGTCTTTTATTTAATTAAACCAATAAATATATTTAGTGTATGTTAAAGAATGATTTAAATCTTAAAGTTTCATATTTAAATCTTTTCAAAATTGCTGGAAAAATAATTCTTTTAGGAAGGACGAAACATTTTAACGATAAATCGTAATTTTGTCCAAAAAATCGTTACTATTAATTAAAGAGTTCAATAAATAGTACAAAAATTACGTAAAATAGCTAAAATATATTTATGGACATTCTGTCCAGAAAAGAAAATTTTCCAGAATACTTAGACTCGGTTTTTAAAAAGGATTTCTCGCTAATAGTTTAATCTCGACAATAACGATTAATAAAAATAGTAATTACCAAACTATTTACGTATTAATATCCAAAAATTATTTCTAGACTTAAAAATCATGATTTTCCAGAAAATACTATTTTTACAGATTTCCAAAAATTCCAGATTTAATAATTCCATTTAAACCGTCTTTTAAACCCGTTTTCACAAGTAACGATTCCATTAGTAAAACTTATCGTTCACAATATTTTATTAAAGCACTAAAAATCATAAAATTACATTTTATCATGAAATCATCAGAATCATATTTTTTTTCCAGATTTAATCATAGGACTAGAAATGGAGAATTTAAACGACAAACGTGGTTTTATCGATAAACGATGATTTAAAGTGATTAATTAATTCATCCACTTAAAAGTTCCGAAAACTTATGAAAAAATTCAGAAAAAATTTATGTCATCAGAAAGTTTCATCACGTCAAAAATCAGATTAAAATAAAATGTTTAAGTACTAGAAATAAAAATCGGCTTTTAATCTTTTTTGTTCGTAAACGGTAATAATTCAATAATCGATAACTAAAATATCAGAAAAATAATAAATTATTAAAAATCATCAAAAACTTCATTTTTAAAGAATATAATCATATATTACAAGTTTAGGCCGAATATTACGATTTTACAAATTAGTATAACAATTTAATTGTTAATCTCGTAAAAGCGATAAAAATACCGAAACATGCAAATTTTCAACTTTTAAAAATTTTCCAGATTATATGTCATACATATATTGTCAAAAATAAAATATAAAAATATACATGCAATTACCCAATTAAAATCATGAAATATCGAGCAACATCGACGTTACCTCTAACCAAGTCTGAATCGATAATATAATTGTTCGCGAAGCTTCGTAATTGTGGACATGACATAGGTCCACCCCGACGCAGCCACGCGCGGGTTTGGGGAGGCGAATGAATCTCATGTGAGATGGATCTCGAATTGAAATTTAAATCAAAGTTGAAGTCGCCACCGAACATTGTGGGAGTTCGGGCCCATTCGAACCCACTCTATATTTTGGTGACCGTACACAAAGTACAGCCCATTCGAATTTCAGAGTTTATGGGGTTCGTCCCTTTGCATTGCGATACCGATATCGACATTATCGGTTACCGTGAATTGAATGACTCTCGTGCGCCAATGGTTTCGGACATCCGAAAACCACGGTTCTGAGTAAGAGGTGAGGGTAAGTGTTGGGAAGTTCACAAAGAATACCCAACCCCGCCTGCACTTAGCGGCCTTTACTAAGATATCGTTCAATGTTTTAATACGCGCGTTAGTAATTCGGTGGAAATGTTATGCGAACAGTATTTTCGGCTAACCATGTGAACTATGCTTGATCTACGTCGTTTAATGCATCTTTGAATTATGTAAAAGTTGTATTTAGATGCGAGGTTCATTTTAGTACAATAAAACAAACAACGAGGATAAAATACAAAAGAAGAAACAAACGAGTTAGTAACGATGATAACGGTTTGCAAATTGAATAAACGACGTAAATATAATACGATGCATGGTTTTGAAAAGATGATTCACGTGGTAGACTTCACATGTGTTGACCGAGGTCGCGAAAAGAATTTTATCGGGACTCGAAATATGTTGAAGAACTCACGGATTTGACGTGACAAAGGCCACTTGATCGAGTCATGGAAGGACTCGACCGAGTGGACGTCGGAAAGAACCTCCTGCCCAGATTTGAGGCGCCACTCGATAGAGTAACGGAGGGACTCGGTCGAGTGGTCCTCAAAAAAAAGTTTCTGCCCGATTTTGGGGATGCCACTCGATCGAGTGGGCTAGGCATTCGGTCGAGTGGCTCTTGTACGAACTATGGTTCGTTTCGCAATTTTACAATGTCTTCGAAATTGCTTTTATTTTTGAAATCAATGTCTTTGCCAAGTTGCATAAAAATTAGATACGATTTATACTCGACTTAGATTTACCATACTCGTCATATTCGATATTTGATTATGGAATCAATATCTAATATTTAGAGAGAATTTTAGAGAAAAAAAAAGATGTTGTAAGTCGTTTGAAATCGAAATGAGACGAAATAAATTCTCTCTGAGTTGTAATGTCGTATTTAGTCTTTTTGGACTTCGTGAAAATTACTTTAGCATCAACGAGTTCGTACTAGTTTGACTTATTGACTAATTCCTTTTAGACATGATATTCGACTATAGAGTTGATATCGCATCTTAAGAATGATTGTTTTTATGTAAATTAGTTAGTAGTGATAATATCGATATTAGAGACGAAAAAAACTTAAAAAAACAAAACGTGACGATGGCGAGAAGAAAAAAAAAGGGGACGGACGAGAGAGAGAGAGAAGAAGAAGAGAGATTTCAGGATTGAATTTGCACCCTCAACCTACATGCTTTGTATTCTCTGAACGGGGTTCGTCTAGCTGTGGCTTAGGCACGGGAACTTCGAGGTTTATGTAGGAGATTTATGGTGGTTTGGGTGTATATGGGGTCGTAAGATTGTAGTATCGTAATGTGAAGGTGTTAGGAGTTGTGTCTACCGTAGTCTTGTCGTGTGTATTGTGTTCGGGATTGGAATTATTGTGTGAATTGTATGTGTGGGGGTGGGGTATTTATAGGAGGAAATACCCCGACTTGGGATAGAAGATACCCGGTTTATGGATAGGAAAAGGCTTGCTTTGGGAGGAAGAAACACCCGGTTTGGATGGAATAGGATTCCGATTGTGGATAGAAAAGGAATCCGATCTTAGCTAAAAAAGAGGCCACTCAATCGAGTGGTGCATGTCACTCGATCAAGTGTCAGGTTTGATGCCGATTTTATCCGGTTTTGTGAGCCCACTCGACCGAGTGGATCGATCCACTCGATCGAGTGGGTCTAGCCGGGTGAAGGTTTCTTTTAGAGATCGAATTTTATCTCTAACGAGTTTGTTTGGTTGCTTGATTGCTGATTTTTGTGGAGTATTTGACTTCAAGTCATATTTCCGAAGTAGCGTGGCATATATTTATGCCTCGGAAATGTCTTTGACCGGGGTTTGACCCGGTCGCTGAAAGACGGTTTTGCCCTTGGTCTCGGTTTTGACCCAAATTAGTCTTATTTGACTGGGAACGACCCACTGGGCCTGAATTTGAGGTTATTTTTGTGAGATTTGTACTCCGTAAAAAGCCCAAGCCAAATACTAACGATTTTGAGCCCATGTTCGAGTAAGTCAAAGCACGTTTGCGTCCGATCATCATCGAGTGTTTGTCGGAAACTGTTATAGACACCTGGCAGTCAAATGTGGGTGTCTACAGAGCCCCCACTCTGACTGAGGCTTGGACAAGGCAAAAGTCAGAGTAGCTACTAGGCCAATCAAGGATTAAGACCTGACAGACTTCAGGTCGGGTCTCTTATAGTCCATTAGACTTGCGTGAAGGGCTCGCCAACCATAAGATGGAAATCATGCCTGAGTTATGCGTTGATAGCTCCGTGGGGAGTCGGACTTGTCGTATAAGTCCTGGGTGCGCCTGTATGGAGGCCCGTCCCGTGCTGTTTTGGAGGAAATTCAGGCTTTCTGCTGGGGAGATATACGAGCATCGCAAGCCTGCTTCTGAAGCCTTGAGTCGTACCTGTGCACAGTTACATAAAGTTTTGTATGCAACATTTTAGGTAAGAATGACTCATGCTAGGGAATAGAAAATTTTGAAAAATTTTGACATTTTTTTTGAAGATCTGAAAATTTTGACTTTGAAAAGAAGTAGGAATGCTCGGGATGACTATTCCTGTGCTGACGAGGAGATTGAGATTGGACCTGTATGCCTAGACCCACTCAGGTTGAGGAATCCTAAAGGTAGGAGGGTTATAAGGCTTGGTGTTATAAATACCCCTCTCCTGTCTTCAGTTTTCTCACAACTCCCTCAACACTCTCTTCTTCTTAATCAAAAGAGAACTCTTATTATTTTTTCAAGAAATCTAGCCATGGGAATTGAACGCTTGACTGCGATGTGCAAGATTGGTTCCGTCACTTTAGGGATGCAGATAAAGTAGCTCTGAATCAGGCGGGTATTACTCAGCTGTTCACGATCCGCCAGATGCAGGTGGATCGTCACTTTCTCGATGCTTGCCAGTCCTATTGAGATGACACATATCATGTTTTTGCCCTTCCTCGGGGAGAGATTTGTCCTTTACCCCGAAGAAATCGCTGCCGTGGGAGGATGGAACCCTATACTTCGCCCTACTGTCTCGTTTACAGTTTACGACCCGAGGAGGAAACTACGGGAATTTTTGGGACTCTCTCATATGGAAGTCTTTCTTATGCTGGATGAGGATAATGTTTCTTTGACTGACTTAGCTGAGAAATTCATGAGCCCGCATGATGTCCGGGTCAGGCCGGTTTATAACCGTAGGGCTTTCACTTTTTGCATGCTCCACGTTTATGCTTTCGAAGGCCATATGGATTTTCTATCGTGTATGGGCAACGTTCGACTTCTTACCGTTGCTGATCTGATGGAGACGGAGCACAATCCGGCATGGCTAATTACCGGGGAAATTATCCAACGTTTGGATAAGCGTAAAAGGGACTCGTCGATTTGTCTGACCGGGAGTACCCGCTTATTGCAGGTATATCGTTTTTTTCTGATTATTTATTTACGCGATATTCTGCTACAGGGGCACTCGATCGAGTCACCCCGGCACTCGATCGAGTCACCCCGGCACTCGATCGAGTGCCTTCATTAAAAGCTCGCTACCCGATTTCAGGGGCGTCACTCGATCGAGTGACCTTAAAGCACTCGATCGAGTGCCCCTAGGCGGATGTCGATTTTGCCTCGAGAACTCATATATTTTTTTGTTTTTTTCAGCTTTGGTTATTTGAGAGGCTATCGGTCATAGATCCTCCCCTTGACCCGAGTCGATATCGACCCAATCAAGTGATGACAAGGAGACGAGCCATTGATTTCTCGCGCCACATCACTCAGAAATATTGGGATGAAGTGCTGTCTTTCCATAGTGGTCCGTTGATTCGATGGGTGGTGCCGTGGTGGCCCATTTATGTTTGGACCGACTTGGAAGTGAGGGATAGAGCGCGATATCAGGTGATTTTATTCTTTAGGCAGACAGTTCATCTTTACCCCGACCGCATACTTAGGCAGTATGGTCGGTCTCAGAGAATCCCGGAGATTGAAGCAGTTGTGAGTGACCTAACCCAACTGACTGATGTAATGAGCGACACCTGGATGCAACGATGGTATACCCGGGCTACCTGGTCTATTCCTAAGTCTCTTCGTTCAATTTGGGTATCAAACTCTTTCGTAAAACGGACGAAGGCAGATTCTGCCAAAACCCGAGCTGCCCTAAAGGTTGATGAAGCCTTTGATCTGCTCCGACGAGAGCAAGCTAAAGATAATAGAGGCTTCTTCGATGAAGGTGAAACTCCGGCTACATTGGTTCAAGTAATGTCAGGCCAGAGACGGAGAACTAGGACTCAAGCTGAAGGGTCCAGTGCTAGAGGTGTGCGGAGGAAAGTGAGCCTCCGGACCGACTTAGAAAGGTGACTTGGTCCGAAGTTGGCAGTTCAGGACCGACTTGGTCCCCGAGACAAACTACCTGAGCACGTACGGGCTTGTCTTGGACCGGTTACAAAGGCAGAAGACCCGTTGTCGAAGAAACGGGTTCGAGCAAAAGAGGTTCCTCTTGTGATCCAGAAACGCTCGACCCCGCCTCGGCGACATTGGGCTCCGCGCGACCCGAAAGACAAAGGAAAGGGGAAAATGCCTTAAGTATTAGTCTCCTTAGTTTTATTATTTAAGTATTACTATTTTTTTGGTGTGCTTTTTTTGTTGTTCCTTTTTTTTATGATGTAATTTTGAAATTCCCGACTTTATCGGACTTTTATTAATAAAAGACATATTAATGAATACCATTCCTATCTTTTCGTTATTGCAGTGGTTGTACCCTTTTGAGGGGCTGCCTACGTATCCACAATTTAGCGGAATCAAACCAAACGTAGTTCAGACTTTAGATTTTTGCGATTTCGAAATACACCAAGACTATTAGTTCGAGATGCGTGCGACAGTAGGATAAATAATCCTAACTTATTGACTTGCTTATAATTTTGAAAATTTATAAAAAGATAAATTTTTATAATTTTTTTTTTGCAAATGACATTGAGATGAGGTTTTAGGGGTAGTAGCGCTTCAGCTGGTCCAAGTTGGTTGGGTTGACGAATTCTTTCCCGTCCAAGTCTGTTAGCATCACCGCTCCTCCCGATTGGATCTTTTTTACCAGATACGGCCCAGCCCAATTGGGTTTGAACTTTCCTCTTGGGTCAACTAGTAATAATGCACGCAGTACTACAAAAATGCCCTAAGAGACCACCCCTAACACACCGGTTAGATTGTTTAACCGGTTTCTTAATAATAATAAACCATTTATTTTTTGTGACTGGTCTCTTAAAATCATTAATAAAACACCGGTTGGACAACCTAACCAGTGTCTTAATTTAAGAGATCATTTTTCTAATATACACGGTTTCTTAAAATTATGTTTAAGACACCAGTCAACTTATATAACCGGTTTCATAGATTAAGAAAACTTACTTACAAATAACCGGTCTCTTAACTACAAACAAATTAGTTTCAAAAAAAAAACTACAAACAAATTCCCTCTTTGCGCGCTACAGTACATCCCGCCTATCCCTCAGCAATTCCAGTAAGTCCCACGCAGCAGCACGTCTTCCTCCCCACACCCAAATTAAAATTCATCCATCACCTGAATTTTGCAGACTCCTTACTCGCTCTGTCCCTAATTTTTGCAGTAAACCAACACCCAAGTTTTCTTCAAAATTCGAATGTGAATTGCAAATTTCCCACGCCCAAGTTTCAGGTTTGTTTTTTTTTTCTCTCACAATTTTATTTCTGCACGCGTATTTGCTTCTGATCGGTTGTCGGTGATCGTATTTGCTTCTGATTGATTGATTATTGTTAGTTTTCTTTTGATTGATTTAGTTGAACAGATGAAATGTGGACTTTAGGTTTTATGCTGTGGAATTCGTTTAATTACACCATTATTTGTGTTTAATTGATTCATTTGAACGGATGAAGTGTGTATTTCAGGGTTTTTTTTTGTCGAGTTTTCTGCTTTTGTTTGGTTGATTTAGTTGAATGGATGAAGTGTATATTTCAGTTTTAATGCTGTCGAAATTTCTAGCATTGTTTGTTTTTGTTTGATTTGGTACTAGCTTTATGGTTTGTCACTTTGATTTTTGTAATGTTTTTAATTCACTTGGATTAGATCAAAATTTCCGAATTGTCCGACAGTTAGGCTCATGATAGATTATGTGAACAACTATTATAATTCCGTATTTAGTCGGTTGATTTGAATAAATTATCAATAGTAGTTAGCGAGGCATATGATAATTTTCTTTACACAATTTGTAGATATGGATCGTAGTTGGATATCATTGTCAAAACCGGGTGACCCTGAGTATATAGCTGGAGTAAAAGAATTTATCAATTTTGTCGTAAAGAACTCTAGAGGGCGTACTAAGCTACCTTGTCCTTGTTTTAAATGTCATAATTTTCTATATAAAAGAGCCGTTGAAATACTTAATCATCTAAGCAAATCAGCTTTTGATAGAACATATACTGTTTGGATTTGGCATGGGGAAGATAAGGAAGGAAATGATAGGAATAACTTACCTGAAACGCCTAATTTAAATGAGGGTGATAGGATAGAGGATATGTTACGAGAAGTTCAAGAGAAGTTTGATGAAAATCCATCCGAATTTCAAACTTTATTATTTGATTCCGAAAAGCCCTTATATGAAGGATGCAAAAAATATACAAGACTATCAAGTGTACTCAGATTATATAATTTAAAGGCAGCTCATGGTTTGAGTGATACCGATTTTACTGAATTTCTCGAGGTAGTGAATGATATGCTACCGGATGATAATGTTATCCCAAGTAGAACATATGAGGCAAAAAAGATATTATGTTCAATGAGCTTGCCTTATGAGAAAATTCATGCATGCCCTAACGACTGTATATTATATCATAATGAGTACCAACCATTGAAGAGTTGTCCCATTTGTAATGTCTCACGCTATAAGAAGAAAGAAGGAGTTCCAGCAAAGGTGTTGTGGTACTTTCCCATTATACCACGATTTAAACGTCTTTTTTCGAATGCAAAAGATGAATTTTTTTTGACATGGCATCATAATGGTCGAATTAAGGATGATAAACTTAGACACCCAGTTGACTCCCCACAATGGAGGTTTATTGATGGAAATTTCCCTGAGTTTGGTAAAGAAGTACGTAATTTGCGCCTTGCCTTGTCCACAGATGGTATGAATCCATTCCGCTCTCTTAGTTCGACCTATAGTACTTGGCCGGTAGTTTTGGTTACGTATAACCTGCCTCCTTCGTTATGCATGAAAAGAAAGTACATGATGCTTTCCTTGTTGATTTCCGGGCCTAAACAACCAGGAAATGACATCGATGTGTACTTAGCGCCCCTCGTAGATGATTTGAAGATATTATGGGAAACAGACACAGAAGTTTATGATGCACATAGAAATGAGACATTTAACCTTAGAGCAATGCTGTTTTGCACTATACAAGATTATCCTGTGTATGGTAATTTGTCTGGGTATACCGTGAAAGGAAAAACAGCTTGTCCTATTTGTGAGGATGGTACCGTGGGAAAGTGGCTGAACTCATCTAGGAAAACTATTTATGATGGGCATCACCGATTTTTGCCAATCGATCATTCTTACCGAAAGTAGAAAAAGGCCTTTAATGGGGAACATGAGTTGAATGGACGACCAAGAGTCTTGACGGGTAGAGAGGTGTTTGAAAAAGCGAGAGACATTCAGGTTACCTTTGGGAAAACCAAGGGATCTACCCTACCCAAACAAGGGTATAAAAAATGTTCTATATTTTGGCGCTTACCGTATTGGCAATTTTTGTTTGTGAGACATTATTTGGATGTGATGCATATCGAGAAAAATGTGTGTGATAGCTTAGTAGGTACATTACTAAATATCTCGGGAAAAACAAAAGATGGTATTAATGCTAGAGATGACTTGAAAGCTTTGGGGATTAGAAAAGAATTACACATTAGGGATAAGAACAACAAAAAGTTCTTGCCACCGGCTGCTTATACACTTTCGAAAAAAGAGAAGAAAGAATTTTGTGATTGTTTAGCTAATGTAAAAGTTTCCGAGGGTTATTCTTCTAATATCAAGAGTCTTGTTTCAATGGGAAATTTGAAACTTGTGGCTCTTAAGTCTCATGATTGCCATGTTTTGATGCAAAATCTGTTATCTGTGGCTATTCGTGCAATTTTACCTAAAAATGTTCGTTCAACAATAATTAAATTGTGTTCGTTCTTCAATGCGATATATAGCAAAGTCATAGATTCTAAAGACTTCAATTCCTTGGAAAGTTCAATTGTAGTCATTTTGTGTCAATTAGAGATGTACTTTCCTCCATCTTTTTTTGATGTCATGATTCATTTGACGGTTCATCTGGTGAGAGAGGTGAGATTTTGTGGTCCTGTATATTTGAGAAATCAATATCCTTTCGAAAGAGAAATGAAAACTTATAAAGGATATGTTAAGAATCACTATAGGCCGGAAGGTTGTATTGCTGAGAGGGTGCTTTGTGAAGATGTTGTTGCGTATAGTAGTGAATTTCTAGGAAATGCAAAGATGATCGGGATTCCTTTGTCAAAACATAGCGGTAGAATTGAAGGAAAAGGAACTATAGGTCATAAGCGACTTGACTTGTCTTTAGAGAAGTGGCACATGGCTCACACTTATATTCTTTTTAATGAGGATGAAGTCGGACCATATATTAAGAAGCACATTGTTTTTCTAAGAGAAAACAATCGGAGAGCAAATGAGAAATATTTACTCGGAGAACATAACAAGTTATTTGCCAGTTGGTTTAGAGATGAGGTTAGGAGAGAACTTGAAGATTCATCACATATCAAATGTGATCGAATTGAGAGCTTAGCACGTGGACCCAATTTCAACGCCTCTTGTTATTCTGGATATGTCATAAATGGTTGTACATTCTACACTAAGGAGCAAGACAAAATTAGTACAATGCAAAATAGTGGGGTATCCGTGGAAGCAGAGGCTATGCATTTTGCTAGTGCCAAAGATAAACATCCGGTGTATGGCAAAATGTTATACTATGGGGTCATTGAGGAGATCATCGAGATGCATTATTCTGATTTCTCTATACAAGTTTTCAAGTGCAATTGGGTTGATTCTCATGTTGTAGTTGAATATGATGAGTTTGGTCACACGTTGGTCAACCTTCAGAAGCTTAGTTACAAGGAAGATCCATATATACTAGCTCGCCAAGCAAAACAGGTATTTTATGTGACGGATCCAAGTGATAAAGTAAGGTCAGTTGTTATCACACCACGATCCCGACACGATATTGATGACTGGGATGAGGATTTTGATCTGGAGGAAAGACCATCAACCAAAATTTTTCAGAATGAGGATTCCGTGAATGATTTGAGTGAAAATTCGATGACATATGTACGCAATGACCATGACGACGGTGAATGGGTTGACGTCAATATCAAAATAAGCAAATCTAACAAGCGCCGTCGTAAAAGTAGCTGAGGTAAAAAAAACAGATTTGATCTCACGGATTTATATCCGAAAAAAACACACTTTTCTGTTTATATTCGTTAGGATGTTTATATTCATTCAGATGCTGATTTTTTTGTTTGTGAGCTAATGTTAACTTTGATTACCATTATTTTCTCCATGTTTGTATTGTTTATGTTGTGTAATCTTATTTTTGTCATTTACATCTTTATAGGTTTATGGCTAAAAAAAAAGAAAGTATGCTCATCTGGAGATCATGACCCAGCCTCTTCTGATTCAGAGGTTGAAAAGTGTAATCGTGAAGATGAGCGAGGTCGAACTACTCTTGCATATGTGGGAGCTGCAATACAAAAAGGGATAAAAATTGAATTAGATTGGCATCTAATACATAAAATTCCACGCGGTGAAAACCGAAAGCATTTCATGCGTTATATGGGAGTTGTTGTCCGAGAACGAGTGTGCATCACCTACAGAACTTGGAAACTTATCCCGGATTCTGAACTAAACGACTTGTACAATTTAATCACGGTATCAACATATTACTTTTCTTTATGCTCAAAACAAGGAAACTTTGTTTGGATTATTTATTTGGTAAAATTTGGTCGAATTTCAGCTTATAAGTGCTCAATCTTTCTGGTTAGTTTATAATCTGATTTATTTTCCTGATTTAGATTAATTGGAGTACAATCAGGTCGAGCAATAAAACATAGAAAGGCTATGTTTGAGCCAATTCTGGTTTGGTTACTCTTTGCTGTGTTGATTAGTGTAGTACTAGCAGCTGAGTTTTTATATGCTGTTGTTGGCTTTAGTTTTGGCTTAGATTGCTAACTCTTGAAGTGTGAGTGAAAGTAGCAAGTGGCTTGTCAAAGTAGAAAGTAGCAAGTGCCTTAGATTGATAACTCTTGTATTGAGAGTTGGACGTTCATATGGAGCCACCTGAACAGAACAGATCACACTTGTTTCATTTAGTGATAGAAATTAGAATGCAACTGTAAAAAGGGATGAAAAAGGGAATGCAGCAACCACATAGCAACAGAAAATCCCTACATGGGTGGTTTGCAATTAAAAAACAATACGGTGGTTGAGGACATGGGTTTTTGCAACACAGTAGTCAATAACACAATATGTTTTAGCAAAGAGAAATTCTTGGGTACATGGCATGTAGTATCGTAGTGAAGTACCACGTGATCGTACACCTTACTAAATGAAAATATTAGAATCGGCCATATTATTATCCATTAACAATATAACGAAGTTATATATAATGAAGCCACATACAGGTTGTGAACATGAACCATTTCAGACATTAGTTTAGTCAAGTCTGATCTATGAAGCCATTTATAAGAGTATAAGGTTAGGAACATGATCCTGCGAAAGTTTAGCTGTTGAGATGATGAAGTAGAGGCCAGGATAGTCCACTTAGCTCAGTTTGTCAATTGGTAGAGGGCGAACACTAACTTCATTCGTCGCATTCTGGTGCCTCTTGAACAGGTGATTATTATGGTAAGGAATACTGCAATAACATTCATCATCTTCAATTGCTAATCAAAATGGTGATTGCTCAGCATAACTAGTTACTTACTTGACTTAGTGTCACAATCAGATCAGACTCAAAGAGTAGTCGAAGGGGTTCAGATAGTTGTGAGTAAGCTAAGGGATGTAAAATGGGATTCTTCTGCTACTTATTGATGCAGTAAATACAGCAAAGAAACTGTTCTTTGTTTTTTTTACAGAAAAACTTGATAATTACAACATAGTTGATTAGTCAACAAAAAAACTTGAATTTTATACTTAGATAGTAAAGCTCAATGTGATAACCAAATAACCAACTATGTTGATTTGTGAGGTTTCCACCTAAGATCCCTTGAAAGAGAAGCCGATTCTTGTTTCTTTGGTTACTCATTTAATGAGTGTTATAGTAACCACCAATGCAGTGTTGTAGCGATAGAAGCATACGAAGTAGTCGTATTTTTTAGGCAAGTTTGATGTCGTAAGTCATTAAAGCCATTATAAAATCAATGTTGTTTTAAGAATTGTTTCAAGTCAGTACATGAGGAGATGGTATCTTTAAGGCAGCAATGAGGACTAGGAGTGTGTATGTTCAGAAGCCTAACTGAATTTGTTTCAGCACAGCAGCAGAAATAGGCGGCTGAAACAATTGATCAGGGAGGGGTTGTAAACATAAGTAAATCCTAATCCTAATCCTAATCAGAAACAAGTACTAGTAGTGCAAGTGCTTAAGCATAAACAATCAAATCCCAATCCCAACTCTGCTGCT
The DNA here is from genome assembly GCA_958450325.1 of Agrostemma githago. Taxonomy (NCBI): domain Eukaryota; kingdom Viridiplantae; phylum Streptophyta; class Magnoliopsida; order Caryophyllales; family Caryophyllaceae; genus Agrostemma; species Agrostemma githago. Next base: position 39,808,130 of record OY288241.1, on the reverse strand, counting down.
AATGAATTAAACAAGACGATTCCACTATAAATGTATAAATACTTTCAAAGTTATCTTGTGGTTAGCAGTGGAAATCACCTTATCCTTAGTCCAGAACCCAAAAGAAGCTAACTCTTAAGCTCTAGAGGATCATTAAGTATTTGAATCGTTTAATTAGACTTATCGATAAATGAACATGTGTGATCTGTCATAGAGGAAATGTCATAATAGAGAGCAGGAGGTTGACGAGGCCTCTTGAGAAGAGATTTTAATACATTCTTATCTGTTTTCTTTTTTCGTTATAAGTGTGCTTGGTAAGTTTTTTCCACAGAAGGGGTTCACAATCCAAAGCGGCCTTAGAGAATGGATCTTATCTCAAGCAGATAATAAATGGAGAGCTTTTAGGACCAGATTAAGGAGCAAGTGGATGTATAAGAGATCTGGGAGATTAAGAAGAAGACCACCATGGAAATATCCTTTCATAAGTCAACCGGTTTGGGATAAATTTAAGGAATTATGCACTACCGAGAAGTTCAAGGTTTATGTTTCCATGTGTTTTATAAAATTTAAATTGAAAATTCAGCAAAAACATAATGCTCTATGGTTTACCCTTTTTTAAATATTTGAAGGAGATAAGTGAAGAAAATCGAAGACGATCAAATCTCAAAGACTCGACCTATCGAGGAGGGTGTCTCGGATACCTACACTATGAAGATGAGATTGTATGTTAATAAAATTTATTAGTTTATTTACAATTTTTATTCACCTTACAATTGTTGCTACTACTCTGTGTTTTCATGAAATGATAGATAGAAAAGGAAAGGGAAATAGGGAACATTGTTGATGAAGTGCCTCGACATGAGTTGTGGGATAGAGCTCATTCACGTGTCGTAAATGGAGAAGTAACCTATATTACACAAGCTGACAAAGATATTGCAGACGCGATTGTAAAATAACTTTTCCCTCACATTATTAGCTTAATTTTATTTGTTGTCGTATATACTCATACATGATTCTTTTAAGTTTTCCTTTAGAATGCACTGAAGGTACAAGTTGAAAGGGGTGAAATAGTGTTAGAGGGTGGTCGAGATGATATTTTGGTAAGAGCTTTAAAGAAACCAAAGCATGGCGGACGTGTAAGGGGTATTGGATCGGGTATCACTATTAAAGAGTATTTTGGGTTTTCTAAACCAACACCACTGAGCCAACTGCGCATTGATATAAGGGATCTGAAGTCGGAGCTAGCACTTATGAGAAACAACCAACAACAGCAGCAACAATTTATGATGACCATAATGATGTCTTGCTTGAATGAGGAGCAAGTGAAGCAACACATAGCTGGTCTAAGCGGACTTGGGGCTTTAAATGGCCAAGGAATTGGCCAATTAAGTAGTTTTGGTGGGCATTTAAGCGAGCAAATTGGTGTCACGAATGCAAAACCTGGAAATTTAAATGATCAGAACGGTGATCAGTTTTGTGTTGGAAGAGGGCATGAAGATGGGTTCTTCACCCAACTTCTAACCAAAGGTGATGACTACTTTGCCCAATGGTCTAACACCTTGATCAATACTTCCAACAACAATATGCGTAAATCTCAGCCGCAAGAGCATGAACAAGAGCAACAAACTGATACCTACTTTGTTCCTTGGCCTGAAACAAATGTTGACACTGCCCTAAAACCTCAACATTACTCTGATCAGCAGCCAAACTCATCACCCAAGGTTGTCCGTCAATCCGATACAGACTATGACACTCCTATTAGTGAGCTTAAATTGGCAAAGGTATTAAAATGAGCTCAATTCAACTATGCATTTTTGCAGATGATTATTTTGTTAATATGTTATGTCTTTTAATGCTCCTCGGTAGTAAGTTTAATGTATTTCAATATGAATTGGTCTTGGCATATTGTAGATACTATTGTATACTATGTTTTCATCTTCAACATAAAGATTCTTGAGTTCATATGTGCTAGGGTATTCATGATTGTTGCTTAGCAATCGAAGTTAATAAAGAGATCTAAATTGTTGCAATTGGACAAGTGCACATATCCGAGGGAACGGAAGTGACTTTGAATCATTTCAACATTGTGTCTAAAGATCATCGACGAGTCTCCATTACTGAAGAAATTGTGCCAACAGCACCATTACCATGTCCTAACGAGGAGTGTAGTGTAGTATGTCAAGCGAAACATGCTTTTGTTTCTTGGCCTGCTCACTTGATATTTCCTAAGAAAAAGGTACATACATTAATGCTAAATTACTATTGCCATCTGCACAGCTCTATTTTCTAATTTGATCTATAATAAATGTAATGTGAATAAGTACCATCTGATGTAGTTTTCTTTTATTTTTCTTAAGTATGATAAGCAAACGACAAATGTTGATGTCTCACAATCACCACCCTTAGAAAATGCAACCACCAAACCATACACTATCACAAAGGGAGATCTTATCAAGGTTAACTCGGGGATGTTGAAGGCTTTAAAAAAAGATGCCATGTTATTGAAAAAGAGAAATCGAGACCTCGTTATATCCGTTCCGGAAAGTGTGTTTAACCATCAAATGGAAGTAAGACTTGACTATGAAGACCTAATGGATTGGTGCTTCCAAAAGGAAATCGGATCATCTCACATGTCAATTTTCATCAAGTATGTATTTATTTATAACTTTGAGTTGTCTCATTTACGCTTTTAGTAAGGTTATTATTAGTTTTTTCATGAGTATATTTTAATATGTAAGGTACTTGAGTGAATCGTGTCACAAAGATGGCGTATCCGAAATGTATGGATTTTGTGATTCCAATTATATCTCTCCTTTGACACCAACCATTGAACATGAACGATCAGACTACTTGTATCGTACATTTGGGTGCAATGAAGGAAAAAATCGTAATCAACTGTTTTTTGCACCTTTCCATGAGAAGTAAGTCTTGCATTTTTTATTATTAATGTTTTTAGCTTATTATAAATATTAGTCCCTCCATTTTATCCATTTAGTTATATTTGTCTCTTTTTTTTCCCTCACAAAACAACTCCAATTAGACTAGCTAAATGATAAAAAATGAAGATACTATTTTCTTTTATCTCTACTAATAAATTTTGGTACAGCCGACATTGGATGCTAGCTGCGATAAGTCCTTGGAACGGAACTGTTTTTTGGCTTGATCCGGCTGGATTATATACTACTAGTGAATTTGCACAACGGATTATCAATGAGTACGTCACCTTGTCATTATCGATTAATAATATTAATTACTCTAATATTATTTTATTTAGTCCTTCTGCTTATGAGGTGAAATTTTCCGTAGTGGTATTATAAAGTTTAGCAATCATTATCGAAAGGATATCAAGAAACTGAAAAAAAATCCGGTTAGGTGGAAGAACATCAAGGTATGTATAATAAAATCTTGTCAAATTCACTACATGCTTGAACCAATGCTATTAGCTATTATTCATGTAAGTTGATTGGTGTTTCATTATGATAGTGTCCTCGTCAAGCTCAAGGCACGAAAGATTGTGGGTACAATGTATGTCGTTACATGATCGAGACTATCGTGAGTAGACGACAATTGATTCCCGATGAGGTAACTATTGAACCCCTATTTAGTTTTCCTTAACATCCATGTGGATTTTTTCAAGTTTGTGGGGGCTTGATCCGTATGTTTCATTGATTTAATAACCTTGGTGTATTCAAATGGGCTTTTAGTCAACTTATTTGTTGGGGTTTGAATCTGTTGTTTAAATTTAATTCCTTGGCCAAAAGAACAAGTAAGACCTTGTATCATGAAGAAAGTAAGACAATGAGATTAGTTTGTACAAAAGTTGCTGTATTTTCCAAATAGATTTTGCTGTCATTTTGCTTCCTGTCTTTGTCTTATGTGTAGTCTGTTTGTCATTAGCTGCACAGTTTCTTAAATGTGAACTCTCCTCTTTTTCTTAAGGCCCTGTTCTTTTGAACTGAAAGTGATTGAACTTAACTTAACTTAACTGAAAGTGTCTAAACTGAACTGAATGAGTCTGAACTGAACTGAACTGAATGGCTCTGAACTGAACTGAATAAATCTGAACTGAACTGAATCTGTCTGAACTGAACTGAACTGAACTGAATGTGTCTGAACTGAACTGAACTGAATGTGTCTGAACTGAACTGAAACTGTCTGAATACAAGTCCAAGAGAACAGGGCCTAAGTCTTCATAACAGGTTCTTTAATTCAGTGACTGTTAGTTGCTTGACTCCCTTTCTTTGCTTTGCTCTGTCTTTAGTAATGGGTTGTTACATTTGTAAGCTTGGCGAACGAAATAGGCTTGGTCGTCCATACCCAAAATCTAGGTCACCGAAATAGGCTTGGACATCCTTTTGAGAACATTATTTGTCCTGTTTATCACTATAATTTTGAGGATAATATTGTGGGCTTGTGTTTTTTACAGCAATTGCTCTTCGTCAAGTTTGTCAATTCAGAATTTGTTTGATTAAAGAGACTTCAGATCATAATTGTTAGTATTAAACTGTCTTGTGGGATTTGATAAAGCTGCTTGTCTCTCTGTATGTTGATTAACACATTCAATGTCTTTGTGATTTGATAATTTTGGAGGACATTTTCGTTAGTATGAAAAATGCAATGTGTATCCTAGACCATTAGTAATCGTGATGTCACTAGCATATGCCTTTGTGATTCAGTCTTTGTACTCTATATATCTTGTTTGGTGATGCTTCATATGGACTCGTGATGAGGATATTTGGTGGTAGGAGGATTTCTGCCTTTGATAGATGTTCTATTGTTACATGTTGAATTTTTCGAAAGCCTTGTACTCATGGTTTAAGTTTGGCCTTTTACAATTCCAGGTTGAATTTTGTCAAATTTGCTACTATATGACTGCATTCTACAGGTTCAACTGTTGTGAAATTATCCGACCATTAATAAATTCATCATCCAAGATTTAGTGTTAAGGTTGACAGAATACGTGAAAAGCTTTTGATAGTTTGGAGTAGCATGCTGATACGTATATTTATATGCTAATTGTCTTTTTTTTTGCAGTATTTTCCCGGAATTCGTGACTCATATGATCAAGAGAATATTGACAAGGTTAGAAATACTTGGGCGACATATTTATTCGACCAAATTGAAGACGAGGATATCGAAGACAATGACAATCTAGATATTAGCGAAGCCTAATTTTACCGTAGTCATTATTAGAACTTTTCTGTATTGCCAACTCATTTTATCAATCGATGTTTTTTTTCCGCACATTTTTTTTAAAACAATGATTATATTAGCATGCACATTTGTTGTGTAAATTTCACATATATATATATATGAAACAAACAACTTTTTATTATTATTACCGTGTTTTTTTAATACGGAGTAGTTTATATGATGGTATATTATTATTGTTCACAAGTTTATATGTGATATATATTATCTCGGAATTGAAGAATAAACGTCGATAGTGGATGATATCTGGTTGAAATTAATTATTGTAAGAGACCGGTTCCTTTCGAAAACGATCTTTTAATACAACCCAAAGAGACCATTTGTTTTGTAAGTCTGGTCTCTTACCCCTCCACAAAGAGACCATTTTATTTGTAAAACTGGTCTTTTAGACAACTTAAAGAGACCGGTTATAACTAACCTCCAGTCTTTTAAGTATAGAGCAAAGAGACCACTTTTAGGTAATATTAAGTCTCTTAACTTCACCAATGAGACCACATTCTTTAACCGGTTTCTTAGGGTTAAGACACCGGTGAGATGGAGACCGGTTGTTAACCGGTTTCTTATGCCATTTTTAACTGGTTTCTTTGACCCTTTTTGTAGTAGTGACGGACTGATTTGAGAACTAGATCCCCTTCTTTGATATTTCTGGGCCTTACTCTTTTGTTGAAGGCCCGTTGTATCCTTTTCTGGTATATTTGAATGTTGTTGAGGGCCTGGGACCGTCGTTCGTCTAAAAGAACTAACGAATCATATCGGGCTTGGACCCAATCCGCTTGAGGCACTTGACTTTCAAGCAAAATCCTGAGAGATGGCACTTCGAGCTCGATCGGTAGGACTGCTTCCATTCCGTACGTCAAATAATATGGAGTTGCTCCGGTTGCGGTACGAATTGACGTTTGGTATCCCCATAGAGCGAAGGGTATTTTATCGGGCCAGTCCCGGTAATTTTCAGCCATCTTTTTAAGTATGGTGACAATTGTTTTATTAGCTGCCTCTACCGCTCCATTTGTTTGGGGACGGTAAGGCGAAGATGTGTGCCTTTGGATTATATATTTTGCTAGCAGAGTAGCGGTTTCAGCTTGGAAATGCGTCCCGTGATCACTGATGAACTCGTGTGGAACCCCGTATCGGCATATAATCTTGTTTTGAGTTAACTTAGCAACATGCTTAGCGTTCAAAATCCGGTATGACTCGGCTCCGACCAATTTGGTGAAATAGTCGATAGTCACCAAAATGAAGCAATGACCTCCCGTCCCGAAAGGGTTTACTTTCCCAATTATATCTATTCCCCACGTTTAAAACGGCCATGGTGATGTCATGGTGTATAGTAGGGATGACGCATATGTTGCACGTTGGCGAAGATCTGACAGTTATGACAGTGTTTGATATATAACCGGCAGTCGGTTTCCATGCTATTCCAGTAATATCTCAGCCTCATAATCTTCCGGACTAACATCTGGGCATTCATACGTGGAACGCATTCACCATCGTGTACCTTGGCCATAACCTTCTCAGCTTGTATCTTGTCAACGCAAAGGAGCGAGGAGAGCCCCCTATGCAGTCTTTTTGTATAATTGCCCGTCAACCGTACGAAGGAATTGGGTTGCCAATCTCTGTAGGGCTTTCTTGGCCCGGTTTTCAGTTCCCGGAGGATATTCCCCTGTTTTCAAATAGGTTAGAATAGCCTGGTACCAAGGTTCTGGATCGGTTATTTCGATGACTTGAATGGCGTGGATATATGTTGGCTCGGACCGTCTTTCTACGCAAATCGGCATGCTGGTCAGATGCTCCGGGATATTAAATAAAGATGCTAATTTGGAAAGTGCATCTGCAAATTGGTTTTCTTCCCGGGGTAGATAAATTTATTCCTTCTTTTGGAATTGTTTTTCGAGAACCCTTACTTGCGCCTGATAGGCCACGAGATTGGCGTTCCGAGTCTTCCATTTTTGGAGAGCTTGATTGATGACTAGAGACGAATCACCGTGGACCCGGAGGTTTGTGACTCCTAAATTAGTGGCGGCTTGCAACCCCTGAATGCATGCTTCATATTCGGCTGCGTTATTAGTCACATCAAAATCCAGTTTGATTGGTAACGGCGTATGCTCCCCTTTTGGTGATATTAAGAGAATTCCGACCCCAAACCCTCGGAAGTTGGATGCCCCGTCGAAATATAGATCCCATGTCTCCGTGTCGGTATGGAATATATCTTCATCTGGGAAGGACCAAGTATCGATATGCCCTTCTTCGGTTACGGGACTGTCAGCGAGAAACTCGGCTACTACTAGGCCCTTGATGGCGTTTAGTAGCACAAATTTGAGGTCGAACTCTGCGAACATTAAAGTCAATCTAGACATCCTGCCACTGAGAATGGGCTTCTCGAATAGGTACTTGATAGGATCCATTTTGGATAATATATGTACCTCGTAGCTAAGCATATAATGTCGGAGCTTTTTAGTGGCCCAGACCAAATCTAAACACGTCTATTCGAGCATGGTGTATTTGCATTCATACTCTAAAAACTTTTTGTTGATGTATTAAATATCCCGCTCTTCCGAATTGACTGTCTACGCCAGCATAGCCCCCATGGTTGTCTCGGTCGTTGTTAGGTATAACGACAAAGGCAGAGTGGGTTGAGGTGACATTAACACCGGCGGAGCAGACAAGATCCCCTTGATTTTATCGAAAGCGGCTTGACATTTTTCATCCCACAGTGTTCGTTCTCCTATCTTCAGTTTTTTGAAAATTGGTTCACATACCATGGTTAGCTTTGAAATAAAGTAGCTGATGTACTGGACTTTCCAGAGAAACCCCCTTATTTCTTTTTTGGTTTTAGGTGGCCGCATCTCGGTAATGACCTTAATTTTAGCTGGATCGACCTCGATGCCGCGTTGGTTAACGATATGACCCAGTAATTTGCCCGATGTTACCCCGAAACTACACTTTTGAGGGTTTAGTCTCATATTGTATTTGCGTAGTCGGGTGAAAAACTTCCTTAGGGCCGCGATGTGCCCGCTTCGGTCTTTGGACTTGACGATAATGTCGTCCACATAAACATTCCACTTCCTTATGCATCATGTCCTGTAATAAGGTCGTGGCTGTTCGTTGATAAGTGGCCCTCACATTGATGAGACCAAATGGCATAACGGTGTAACAGTAAGTCCCCAAGGTGTAATGAAGGTGGTATTACTCATATCTTCCTTCTGCCATTTTGATTTGGTTGTACCCGGCATACCCGTCCATAAATGATAGAAGGGCATGATCCGCCGTGTTGTCCACCAGTATGTCGATGTGTGGCAATGGAAAATCGTCTTTTGGGCTGGCCTTATTAAGGTCCCGAAAGTCTACACATACCCGTACCTTACCGTCTTTTTTAGGTACCGACAGGATGTTTGCAACCCAGTCTGGATATTCAGACACTTGTATGAAGCCGACTTTAAATTGTTTGTCGATTTCTTCTTTGACTTTGAGAGACCATTCGGGCCTCATTCTGCGGAGCTTCTGTTTTCCCGGCTTACACCCGTCTTTGATGGGTATACGGTGCTCAGCTATCTCCCGATCTATCCCGGGCATGTCCTTGTAGGACCATCCGAAGACATCCTTGAACTCTTCGAGGAGGCTCGTGAATTGTTATCTCTCCTCGGGATCTAAGGATAAACCTAACTTAAGTATCTGAGGCTCTAAGGTGGTTCCCATATTGATGGATTCGGTTTCCTTGATTACCGGATCTTGGGATTCCCTTTGCTCGAGTTGGTCGATCAGATGTGGAGGTAGAGGTACCTGTTCATCGGGTTTCTCAATGTCATTGCATATAAAATTTTTTGAGTTTGGAAGACAAGTCGTAAGCAGAACGGTTATCGTTATTATTGATATTAAATTTGGAAAACTGCTCAAAGAGAGCGGCCATCTGATCGTTGGTCAGAGGTGGGATAGGGAGTGCCCTCGGGACAGACCCCGAGGCTACAGTGGAAGTGACTATAGGAAGAGGGGTTACAGACTGAACTCTAGCACCAGACCCTCTAGACTCAGACTCAGACTCAGACTCGTTATCTGACATCTCTCCTTCACCGGTGGTCAGCTTGTAGAATCGACCCTGGCTGTCGGTCCAGTTGATGGTCTTCCTTCATGCCCTTTTTTCGGTGTCAGAACCAACTTAGAAATCAGCTTCGTTGGATCGAAGCAATTGCTTCTGAGGATCACGTTCACCAAGTCTTCTTTTGGGGTCGGGACAGCCTTGTCTTCCCCAAACAAGAGCCCCAGCATAGGCCTTGCATTGTCAGCACCCTCCTTGGTTTAAGCCTGAACGAGGGCAAATATGTCATCAGAGATGAAATTGCATTCCCGAGCCAATTTGGTCTCGAGATATGAGATGGTGGGCTGGAGAGACCCACTTGAATAGCCCCAAATACTGGTGTAACAAAGTAGTCGGTTAGTTTTGGGCTATAAGGGCCCAAGTAGGTACCCTTGATGATGTTTTGGACCTTTTGAATACCGGCCCGGACCATGTTTCCCGGGGTCACGGCATACCATAGGCCGAATCGCAATTCTTCGTCATTTAGGACCTCGATGATCTTCCCAGCTGGAAGATATGTCCTCGAAGTAGCCCCCGGTAGATACCTCAAGTTTTGTAGCATCATGTCGATGCTAGTAGTGAAATAAGGCCTGAAGAAGCATTCTTCTTCGATCACTCCCACGAAATCGAATCCTCGTGGGTCGCCCTGGCCCATGAAGTTGCAGCTAGCCACGGTTGTGGCGGTAGCCTCCAGAGTAATGATACCGTCTTGTAGAGGCATCTTGACCTTTCTGTGGAGAGTAGAGGATATGGCTTTGACCGCATGGATCCAGGGCCTCCCGAGAAGTAGATTGAAAGAGGAGGTGACATCGATCACCTGGAATTCTAGTTCTTTTTCAATTGGGCCCGTTATAATTGTTAGTTTAACGGCCCCAGCAACCGGTTTCGGGCTTCCATTAAAGGCCTGGATAGTTTGCACCGTTGGGAGGTAGTCGGCCTCAGTAATGCCGAGGGCCTTAGCGGTCCTTAAGGGAAGGACGTTCACAGCGGACCCGTCGTCAATCAGGGTCATCGGAAGGTATTTCCCTCTACAGATCACCGTGATGTACAGAGCCAAGATGTGGGTGTCCCCAAACGGTGGTAAGTCGGACTCGGAGAAGGTAATAAGTGGGCCTTCTTCCTTGGATTTGCCCTTGAGATGGGGCATGATGGTGGCTACCATTTCAGTAGGGGTAACCAGTGAGTCGACCTTGATTTGATCGAGAGCCTTTGTAAGTGCTTCCCGATGTACTTGCGAGCTAACCAAAAACTGCCATATGGTGAGATCAACTCGAGCCCTCTTCGGTTGCTTGACTAGAGTTGTGTCAGTGCTCGACTCTTCAAGGGTATCTTCCGTCTTGGCAGGTTCAGTGACGGTTGTTGGGATAGGACGTCCGACGGTGGCAAGATGGTTTCTAGCTAAGGCTTTGGACTTAACCTATCGGACCTCCTCAGAGGTGATGGGGATAGCATCCCCTTTAGGCAGGTAAACATCGTCTTCATCATCGAACCAAATCCCATTGATTTGTGGGATAAAAGGGGAAATAAGATGAGAACAATCGATTACTTCTCCGGTGAAGATGGCATGAGCACTGAAGGGGTTTTCTTTGTTGCTCGGTTTGTCCCCGGGCAACGGTATCTTCCCACTTTCGATTAAATCTTGGATCAGATGCTTCAATTTCCAGCACTTCTCAGTATCGTGCCCATTACCTCGGTGATATTGGCATTAGGCTTGGACATTTTAGCTTTTGGATCGCTTCTCTACCGGGGCCTCTGGAGTTGGGCCTATCGGTTGGATCAGACCCTTTGAAGATAGCCTTTGTAAGGCGTATGTATAGGTGGTCCCTATATCAGTGAATACCCAAGTTGGAGTATTCTTTTTCGATGAGGCATCTAGTAGATTCACCTCGTCGAAGATGTTGCGGGTTGCAGCTGCAGGTGTGGGCTTGCTAGTGGATGAGCTGGCCCCTTGATACCCTTTGGTAGAGGTCTTAGTAAGTCCCTCTAACCTTAAGTCATCCTCGATCCTTGTCCCCATTTCGGTTAAAGTGGCGAAGTTGGGTATAACAGCATACCGGAGATGAAACCCGGAGGAAGGGAGAAGGTTTTTGACAAAGGCCTCCACTAATACTTTCTCGTTGGGCTTGTCGACCAACTTCACACACTCGACCCTCCAGCGTTGAAGGTATTTGGTGAAACCTTCTTTGGGCTCCTGGGCCATGACCTCCAAAGTACGCATCGTGGTTTAGATCTCGGTATTATCAGCGTAATTCCGACCGAACTCCGTCGCCATGTCGTCCCAAGTCTTGTATTTCTTGGAGTCAAGCCTGTAGTGCCAGGCTTTTGGATGCTTCTCGAGGGAAGAAGCAAACAAGTGCTTGAACATGGTGGACTTCACTCCCTTACCAGCCATGAATTCTTTGAAGGCCCGGATATGAAGTACTGGGTCTTCGGTCCCATCTAACATTGGTAGGCCCGTAAGGTTGAGATTGGCGGGCAGTTCATCATTCAAGGGTGAATAGGCACGAGAATTCACTAGTTGAAAACTATACTTTGGAACCTGTTATAAACTACCCTTTGGAACCTTTTTTCATAGGTTCTACTGCCACAGATTCCTTTGGTCCGAAGCTTTGGGACCGGTTGTAGGAAGGTTCCGAAGGTAACCTTTGGAACCGTTTGTTGGTGGAACCGGTTCCAAAGGGTATACCATTGGAACCTCCTGTAACAACAATCTGTTCCATAGGGTGTATCATTAGAGCCCGTTGTTCACAACCGGTTCCAAAGGTGTCTTATTAGAACCTATTGTAATTCACAACCGGTTTCATAAGGTATACCATTGGAATCTGTTTTAATTCAGAACCGGTTCCAAAGGGTATACCATTGGAACCTACCTTAATTCACAACCGGTTTCAAAGGTGTTAATTTTTTTTTAAAAAAAATGCGTATTCAAATCCACAAAAAAATATATAAAAGATAACCAATGCACCTAAACAGTATAACTTATACATTAATTGATTAAAAGATAGCCACGAAATTGAAAATACAATATTTTTATTGATATAAAACTTAAAATTAGACCATATATCATCATCCTACACATCATACATATTGCAATCTTCTTAACAGTCATGGTAATATACCGTCCACAAGCAATCCACGCCCATCTTTATAGATATACTCGAGCTTCATCTTCAATACTTTGCAAAACTTTATCAACCTTTTTTTTTGTTAAAATGTAAATGTATTATAAGTGCTAAATGATGGGCATAGCCCGATTACATCAATAGTTTACCAATCAGGTTTTTGTCCCTCACAGAGGTGACACAAGTATCAGAAAAAGCTAATCGAAATTCTTTCTTAATAATCGATGCAACGTATTCCGGCTTCATGAGGTAATTATCGATCCGAGCTTTATTCCTTTGCGACCAGATATTGTAGATCATAGCGTTCAAGATGCCATTGACTATAGCTCGACGAGTAGCCCAACCTCTCCTCGTTTCCCTCCAATTATCGATATTGACCTGGGGAAATTGGATTCCAGTCCATTCACTGGTTAAACGAGTAACCCGCCTGCTATATGGACAATCGAAGAAAATTGGCTGACAGTTTCGGGCTCTTCATCACAAATACAACAATTGTCCACATTAGTCACACCAAATTTAGCCAATTTCGCACGCGTGATCAGCCCGTCGTGCTGAATCATCCAAGAAGTGAACTGGTGTTTCGGATTCGTCCAAGTATTCCACACATATAAATGCCATTTCACCTTTGGAGCAGGAACTCTCAGATAATCGTAACCTTTCCTGATGGTATACATTTCCAGGGGCTCATTTTTCCAAGTTTCATTCATATAAGCATCCTTAAATAGATCTTTGGTCTTGCATATTTTCTTCCAAGTCCACGGGGTATCAGCGGGCGGAGCATAATCCATCCAAGACGTGGATTTCAAGTAAATGTGACTGACCCAACGTACCCAAAGCGTCTCAGCGTTAATATGCACCCACCAAGCGAGCTTACCAATGGCAGCCCGATTCCAGGTCGTTTCATCCTTTATCCCCATTCCTCCTTCCTGAATTGGTCTACAGACCTTCTCCCAACCAACATTTGGAACTCTTTGGTACTCCGTGCCTCCGTCCCATAAGAAATTCTGCACAAGCTTTCAATATTCTTAGTAACGGACGCCGGAAGAATGAAAATCGTAGCCCAATAAGTGTGTAATGACTTCAATACAGCCTTTACGAGGACAAGTCGGCCAGCATATGAAAGTTTCCTAGCTCCCAGAGATCGTATCCTGTCCATAATTTTATCTATCAACGGCCTGCAATCCTTAGCATTCAATTTAGTTGATTTAACCGGCACCCCAAGATATTTGAAAGGTAAGCAGCCTTCAACACACCCCGAAATCAGGGCAATATCATGTCTAGTAGCATCATCAACTCCATTAAAATATACATTCGATTTACCCGGGCTCATCGTAAGACCAGAGGCAGACGAAAAAGTCGCAAATGTCCTGAGCAAGACCATCATAGAGGGAATGTCGCCTCTGCTGAACAGTAGGAGGTCGTGCGCGAACATGAGGCTAGACAGCTTGAGGGGAGAGCAAAGTGGGTGGAATTTGAATCCCATAGTGGTTGTAGTGTGCGCTAATAGCCTCGTCAGGTATTCCATGCATATCGTGAACAGGAGCGGAGAAAGTGGGTCTCCTTGTCGTTGGCCTCGTTTGCCTTTGAAGAACCCAAAATAGTCCCCGTTGATCGATAAGGAGTAAGATGCAGTAGTCACGCATTCCATAATAAGATACGAGAAGTCCTCGGGGAAATTCAATGCCTTAAGCATTTGGTTAAGAAAGCCCCATTCGACCGAGTCATAGGCCTTCTGCAGGTCAATTTTAAAAATACATCGTGGAGAGACAAATTTCCGACCATATAGCTTAATTAGATCTTGGCAAATCAAGATATTTTCTACGATATTCCGTCCCTGGATGAAGCCACCTTGAGTGGGAGAGATGATACTTGGAAGTACCTTAGCTAGCCGTCTGCACATAATCTTGGATATAATTTTATAAGTTATATTACAGCAAGCTATAGGACGAAATTGTTGTACTGTTTGAGGTTTCGCAACTTTAGGAATCAGAGTAATGGTTGTACATTTCAACTGTTTGAGCATCCTGCGATTCCTGAAGAATTCATGGACAGCCTCACAAACGTCAGTCCCAATGGTATCCCAACTCGTCTTAAAAAACTTACTAGAATAACCATCCGGACCCGGTGCCTTGTCATTAGGGATCCCGAACACAGTCTCCTTGATCTCCTCATTCGTCACAGGAGCGCGAAGAATAGCATGTTGCTCATCTTGACAAATGACTCCTTGCTGTATAATCTGAATGTTAACATCAGTAGTAGCATGCGAAGAACCCAATAGTGTTTGATAAAACTCCAGAAATCCCTGCTGTATGCTATCAGGCTCGTTGTGAGTATTCCCATGTTGATCCGTAATTTGTTGAACTGCATTCATCGCCCTTCTATTCCGGATCACACCATGGAAATAAGCCGTATTAGCATCTCCCTCTTTCATCGAATGGGCTTTGGCCTTCTGACGGAGGTAGATATATTGAAGTTTCTCTAATTCCTTACACTCCTCATGAGCTGAGTATTCCATCTGCATCAAAGAGATATTGCCCGGATCAGAGGTTAGGGCCTTTTGGCAATCCAAGAGTTTAACTTTGGCAATATCAACCTTAATCTCCACATCCGAGAAGCATCGCCTATTAAGCACTTTGAGATGAGGTTTAAGTGCTTTGAGTTTTTGGACAAGAATATACATCCTCGTTCCCTCATAAATCTGTATCCAATGTGCTTGAACAATAGATTCCTAAGTATGATGGGAAGGCTACATATTGGAGAATTTAAATGACCTTTTCTTATTTGGCCGAGCCTGCACAGATTGAATGAAGCATGGAGTATGATCAAACGTACCCTCAGGAAGAAACACAGCTTGTAAATCAGGGAACACACTCTGCCAATCATGGTTGATTAGGACTCTATCAAGTCTCGAATACACCCTATCCTCTGGTTTCTGTTTGTTACTCCAGGTGTAATAGGCACCAACCGACGGACAATCAAGTAAGTCACAATAGAGGATGCAATCTCTGAAATGCTCAGCAGCAATATGACTGAAACCCCCACCTAGTCTTTCCTCAGGCACAAGAACGCAATTAAAATCCCCCCAATAGCCCAAGGACCTCTCATTGAATCAGCAATATTGCTTAATTTCTACCACAATGGGATCCTTTCATCAGTCCCATTGAATGCATACACCATAGTTATGTGAAAGGACTTCTGAGACATATTATCCATCACCCTCAGATGGATGAATTGCGGATAATAGGTAATAATACTCACATCGACCACCAGGATGGGTATGAGAATTCGTAGTTAAACTCCAATTATTGAAAACCAACATAGCATTACTCTGATTTTGAGGTTTAATTTTGGTTTCAAGTAACGCAAACAGCCCTACCTTATTAGCCAACAAAAAATTATTTATAGACATTTGTTTTTGGCTCTTATTCATACGTCTAACATTCCATATAGTAATTCTCATTTATTCCGAGTTCGAGTAAGTATCCCCATCCCATCCTTACTCGGGGTTGAACTCCTTGCAAGAACATCTTTAAACGAAGGGCTTGAAGGAGCATCATTATCCCGAGTTTTATGGTGATCCATCAATTGCTCCTTACCAGGTGGTTCTGGTTCCTTCTGAATAGCATCCACCAGGCTCCCACCTACATCAGAAGCATTATCAAGCATCAATGGACTCATAGCATTCTCGTCCTATACTGAGATTTCAATCCCTTTCTCCTGATCAGGCTTGAAAGCAGCAGGCTGTGAGTCCTCCTTCCTCTTCCAGATAAGAGTCTGCTTCTTAGGACCCTGCTTAGGTTTGAGCGCAACCTATTTAGCTTTCCTGCAATGCTCCGCTTCATGTCCCAATCCTGAGCACCTCGTGCATTTAGTTGGTTTCCATTCATATTCCAACGGTACTTCAACAAGCTGCCCCTTTTCATCTCGAAATCTGACATGGTTAGGAAATTTTTGGTCCACTGTAACCTCAACAAGAACTCTAGCAAAACCCAGCCTAGTTTTGCTTACAGTAGCTTGATCACTCTGTATGTATCTCCCAACCCTATCTACCTGCAATCTTAGGTAAGCTATTACCCCAAAACTTAAGCGGAAGTTTGTGAATACGAATCCACGTTGGAACGCACTTCACTTCTTCTTTCTCAAGATCTATATCCGGTTGCCAACACTTAATGATCGCAGGCTTGCCACCAAACAGATGCGTACTTGCTTGTACGACTGTTTCCTGCATTTGCTTAGTTTGAAACCGCACAAGAAAAACGCCATTGGGAAGAAACGAAATAGAATCAATGACATGATGCTTCCAAATGCGTCTTATGCATCCTTCAAACACTGGCCAAGGAGTATTAGCTCCAATCACAAAGCCATAAATTGCATTCTTCCAATAGTCCAATTCATCTTTGACGTCATCCATTGTGAGTTGAAGAACCTCCTCTGGCTCATCCTCGACAATATGCGTGATCTTACGTCCATGCCTATCGAACCAGTCTCCCATACAATCATCATCATTGTTCATATCTTTCCCTGGTTCTGTGATGATCTCAGCCCCATTAGCAACTGAGAAATCATAGGGTGCAATTCCAATGAAGGAATTCACGCTCCCATGCTTACTAGCGTTGTCTACATCAGGCCGAGTTTTCTCAATATTAGTCTCATGTTCTGAATTCGTTCCTTTCTCCTTACTCGAGTTCTTGCGCTTAGTGATGTTACGTAGGATCGAAGGTGTGACTTCCATAGCCATGGCACAGGAAACCTTGAGCCGCACGCAGGTTCAATTCGCCATGGAAGGAGAGCGTTTTAGTGTTTTTTTAGTTCCCAGTTAGTATTCCAATAAGAGATTAACTTTATCAACCTTAATATGATGGAATCTAAAGAACTGATGCAATAATGGCAATAACTAAAAGTTAGCCAAATCAAATTGTCGAAAATAACTTACACTATATAGATGCAATAGGTGCTGCTGCTTGTGGTTTAGCTGCGGCATGTCCCTGTTGGAATGTTACCATTATAAGGATATCAGTTTCCATAATACATCAGTAATAAAAGCTTTTGAATTACAAAGTATTTCATAAATCGATTTCAACATTGACTGGTAGTTATAATAAGTGGAAACTAAGGAAGGTTCTCATTTTAGATCGTGACAATTGATTTATCTGAATCATCTTTGGATTAAGGTCGATCGAAAATTAAATAAATAGGATGTGAGGATTCATTATTTACCTGAGCAAAACGCTCCTCACGACGGGCCAACTTCCTTTCCCTAGTGGCCTTGTTCTAGGCACGTTTGGCCTGGAACTGGTCATCTCAAGCCTTCTAAGCCTTAGTCATGTGAATACTCTCCCTCAAGACCCTCACGTTTGGCCACATCCATATCCCTCCTTATAATCAATTTTTCTCCTAATAAAAGTTGACGTTTGTATTACATTCTCCAACCGTGAGAATATCCATGCAGCAATTATAAAAATCAAAGGCTTTAAAAATTTTCGTACGTACCACAGTGTCGCACACTTGACTGCGAGCAAGCCATTCATAGTCCCCATCAAACTAACAACATCGTTCTCGTCCGCCTATAATAATGATCAGCGAATAAAGTAAAACCGAAAAAAAACTCTATAAAAGCTTTAGAAAACAGTCGTACTGATGTGCCTAAACAATCTGATGTTAGTTTACAAAAGAGTTACGTTGCTCTAAAAAGCTAATGCCGGAATAGTTTAACATTGACAAAAAATGCAAAACGTCACCAGAAAATGGACATTACAGCAATTTAGTCAAATAGATGTGTCTCAAAAATAATCTTCCTGATCAGCCCAAATGAAAAAAAAAAGTAAAAAAAATCAGTGGCACAATGGCAACCTTACAACAGAAAAAATGTTGAAAAAACAAACACAGGAAATCGAGATATAAGATTATAGATAGTATGTTCACCAGAAGAAGAGTTTTGTTTATCCAGACGGTAGCCTACATTGAAGCCTGTCTCGTTACATTAGCATTACGATATCAACTAATGGTCATAGTTCAAACAAAAACTGGGATCATTCGGATAGCTAAATTCGACATAAAAATTACACAAAGAATACTGACCTCACAACAACTAAAGCGACAGAAGGAGTCCATGGTTGGAGCAAAGCGAGAGAAGGATGCGCTGCTCGAAGCATTGACGGCAGACCACTAGTATCGATGGTGGACAAAGTACGGTGGTCGCAAAGGAGATGTACTCTGAGACCAGAAATAAGAAAAATGAGAGTGAGAGTGAGAGTGATAAGAAATAAAGAAACAATGAGAGGGATGTACTGTACTATTTAGCAAAAAAAAGTAATTACAATTCCACCTACTCTACGAAATTGAATCGAAGAGGAATACTAAGGGCTTGCTTGGGATGGGGGTAATACATTAAGGGGTAATGGAGATTGAAATGTGAAGAAAATGGAGATGAGGGGTGGTTAGTGGTGGTGATTTATGGTGTAAAGAGGAGGTGAAGGAGGAACAATTATCCCCATATGGAGGTAATACATTACTCCCCTCTCCCCCTAAGTAATGCATTACCCCCATATGGAGGTAATTATTACTCCCTCACCTTCCCTTTACTATAAAACACCATCACTATCCACCACATTCCTCCAATTTCTTCACATTTCAACCTCCATTACCCCTTAATGTATTGCCCCCATCCCATGTAAGTCCTAAAAGTAGAAAAATAAAAATAAAAGAAAAGGCAGGAAAATATTAGAACAATGATGAATTGATGATTAGGTAAACATTGTGAACTAAAAAATACCCTTGGAACTAAAATAAGATCTTAAGTAAGATAAAATCAGTAAGATAGAGAGTGATACGTGAATAAAAAGGAAACGGAAAAAGAGGGCTTTAACAACAGATTACTAGAGAAAACTCCAAACAATGAATTTAGTAGAACATAATTGAATGAGTTGAAAATATTTTAAAATATAAATTGATGAGTAGAATGAGATCGAGATGAGTAGATAAAAAAACATCAATATAGGTCTCAGATTGTATAAACCTAATGAATGTATATTTTAAAACAATGCCAAACATATATATTTATACTCCTATTTGCTTGCACGTTAACAAGTAGTGTAGAAACAAGCAGAAGAATTGGAACTGCAGTGGAGTTGAGGAAAGTAGGCATCTTTATATGGGCCTGAGTATTATTAAGTTCAAATTTCTCATATCACATACTTAAAATACATATAACAAATTCCGTAAGAGTGAATTCGTAATGGTGTATTCATAGCAAATCCGGTAACCATGCTTAGTACTTTAGCGAAGAATGATTCGAAAATGAAGTGCTTGCATTAGCACATTGCATTATTATCCCTAAACCAACACAAATGCGCCAAAAATTTAATGGATAGACATTCAATTAACAAAAAATAAACAGTAATATCAATTAAACACAAGATTTCACTATTCAACTTGAATTCGAACAATTAAATATAGTACAAACATCAGTAAATCAATCAATCAAATAAATCAAGCAATTAAGGAAAACGAGGGGAAAGAGAAAGATAGTGTACTGGCGTACTGAGAACCGAAGTGAAGGATGAGCTAAGAAAGTTGAGGATCAATGGGGGAAGGAGATGAAGTCTACACATGAAATTTTACCAAACAAAGATGTATGTATGGTTTATATAAGGGCGTTGTTATGGAGGTTTACAGATTAAAGGTAGGAAAGCCAACAATCCGAAGGTTAAAAAAAGCAAAAGTTACCGACATTATTTTTCTTTTTACCGTTTGATGTTTTCTTCCCCGGAGAGAAACACACACAGTGCAGTGGACCGTGATGACCCTTGTTGCATGTTGCATTAGCCAATACTAATCATTCAGTGCTTAATCTTAATTACGATGATAAATTAAGCATAAAACCGTCTACCAAAAAGGAAAAAACTTCAATCAACAGCCAAGATTACCGAAACGGGAGTAAAAGAAAAGTTTAGGAAATTAGTCGACACACATACCAATCTCGTCAACGGTATGGAAATCAAGGACTTGGACCCACATGTCTTCTCCTCCAGTGATAAATTTGTTACCATGCTTAGGTTCTAGTGATGCCGATTCCACAGAGTAGTCCATTTCACACCTCTTAACCAATCCAAAACTGCAGTATAGAGAAACGGATTTCAGCAGCATTACATGAAGCCTTGGCTGAAAAATATGCATAGATAATAAAAACAAAACACTTACTTATTGGCATCCCAAAACTTGACGTTGGTTCCGTCACAGGTAGTGATATAGCAACCGTCTTGGCTCACTTCAGAGCTAGTGATAGATGAGTTAGTCTCAAGAGTTCGAACTATCTGGCCATTTCTCACGTCCCATAACCTGAAAGTTACCAAGGATTTTCAACGGGAGAATGTTAATGAATAACTGTTATTGGAGCATAAAAAATGTCGATCCGACTCCCTTGACAACATATATAAAAAATCTACGAATACAAGCAGAAAAGAGCTTAACCAACTCATCAGTTGAGTGAATTAACTTATCAGCATCATTTATTTGATTCAAATTAAAATCCAAATCTCAGAAATTCCTAAATTTAAATCCATCAATCTCCAAATTATGACACTCCTAAATTAACAATCAAACCCTAGTAACAAAAACGGACACAACTAAATCAATCCAAGCAACAATTAGAACTGAAATAATTCAACAATCAACGATTAAAACTTACACGAGGTGGCGTTAAGAGACTAGAGGCGTTAGATTTGAATGGTCTTCGTGTCTTCTTCTTCTTCTTCTTCTGTGCGTCTTCTTCTGTGTGTTCTTCGTGTTTTGCGTCTTCTTCGTGTTTAGGGTTCTTCGTGTTTAGGGGTTTAATTTTTTAATTTTATTTCTGATTTATAAGTTTTCATTTTATGGGTAACTGATTTTGGATTTCATTAGTTGGGGTTTCTAATTTTTAGAATTCCCTAAAAAAAATAGAATTATTCTTTGGAACCATTTGTTAAGAAAATAGGTTCTATTGATGGTGTCTTTGGAACCTGTTCAACTTACAATAGGTGCAAATTTTTTAATAAGGCCCAAATATTTGACCTTGTACCTTTGGCACCTCCTTTTCGTTAGCAACCGGTTTCATTGATAAGGTCTTTGGAACCGGTTCAACCTACAACAGGTGTCAAAGCATTTTAATATGGGCTAGAAATTTTAGACACTATCTTTGGCACCTCTTTTAGTGAACAACCGGTTCCATGAATAAGCTCTTTGGAACCGGTTCAATTTACAATAGGTGTCAATCAATTTTTTTGTCATCTAAGGCACCTCTTGTTTCTACAACCGGTTCCTTTTAATAGGTTCCAATGCATTAATTCTACTAGTGATATTCTCCGTGTGGATGGTGTTGTTGGTCGATAAGTGGACCTGTTCTTCCAGCTTGCGGACCGCGCAGACCAGTTCAGTTAGAGGCCCAGTAATGTCAACCCCACCGTTAGGAGTCCCTTGTCCCACGGCGTTTACATGGGTAACAATAGCTATCTGGTCGGATTTGATAGCCGCCAGTTGAGTTTCAATCTGAGCCAGCGAGGCTGTCAACTTGTCCAAGGCTTCTTGCATCTTGTGTTGGTGTCTGGTTACCGGTGGTCTGTCTGTAAGAATACCGCGTAATCAGTAACTAACCCAGATCCTGGAATAAAAGTACATCCCGAGCAAGGAAAGGAAATGACTCGAAAAGGACACCTAGATGGGTGACTCGTGAAAGGTGGGCCTCCCTTAGGATTCCGCATTTGGGCCGAGTCCTGTTCAAAGGAAGGTCCACGTGAGATATTCCCCAGACTTTGGACTCGAATGTGTAAATGGGCCCTCCTTTGTAGGAGTATGTCCTACGTAGGTGGGCCATGCCTTGACAAATAAGGCGAACTGGGATGGGGAGGAAACCCGTGATGTAAGATCGACGGAGTTTCGACGCTAAAGACTTTCGACGACTCATGACAAGACCCGACACTACTAAATTCCGAAAGTCTTAAGATGAGGAAGGTTTTTTGAAAAGGGAGTTAAAATTCCGAGAAAATCGGTGGAGGGCCCGACTTTTGAAACCGGCAAAATGCCGTCGGGCCGCAATTTTGAAGGTTCAAAATTTTTTTGAATTTTGAAATGGACAGCATACCGGCTAGAAATAGGCTATTTTGTGTTAAATCATAAGTCCTAAATTCGGTAGTGTCCCAGGTTTTGAAATTGTATGTTTTTCTTGAAAACATGCATTTTGAAAATGACGGTTTTTGAAAACGACTTTAGAAACCAAGTAGCACATAGTCACGCAAGCATTATGACGACACTATGTATGCTTTACACTAAGTCTCGGTCGGTATAAATAATGTCTATACCAGTGCGCATAGCCTTTCCGAGAATCGGGACAGACTTTCTAAGTTGAGATGATCTTAGAACATGCAACGAAACCCATACGAATCGGCTATTAATACCTTTGATATAACCAATTTGGAATACATCATGGTATAGTGGGACGTCGGTCACCAGTACCGGCCCGGGAAAAGATGGGGTTATGCATGAACCGTAAAACTAAAACGCGTATTGTACTAATTCAATGATTTCTTTTCAAGTCTCACCCTGAGGATCCTGATCGTAAGTCACACATCAGTTTTTGTCGCCAAATTGTGGACATGACATAGGTCCACCCCGACGCCGCCACGCGCGGGTTTGAGGAGGCGAATGAATCTCATGTGAGATGGATCTCGAATTGAAATTTAAATCGATGTTGGAGTCGCCACTGACCTTTGTGGGAGTTTGGGCCCATGCGAACGCACTCTATATCTTGGTGGGCGGTGAAGAAAGTACGGCCCATTCGGATTTTAGAGTTTATGGGGTTCGTCCCTTTGCATTGCGATACCGATACTGAAATTATTGGTTACCATGTATTGAATGAATCTCGTGCGCCAATGGTTTCGGATATTCGGAAACCATGGTTCTGAGTAAGGACTGAGGGTACGTGTTTGGATGTTCACAAAGAACACCCAACCCGCCCGCAATTAGCGGCCTTTACTAAGATATCATTCAATGTTTTAATACGTGCGTTAGTAATTCGGTGGAAATGTTATGCGAATAGTATTTTCGGCCTTTACTAAACATGTGAATTAATGCATCTTTGAATTATGTCGAAGTTGTATTTAGATGCGAGGTTCGTTTTAGTACAATAAAACAAACAACGAGGATAAAATACAAAAGAAGAAACAAACGAGTTAGTAACGATGATAATGGTTTGCAAATTGAATAAACGACGTAAATATAATATGAATCATGGTTTTGAAAAGATGAATCACGTGATAGACTTGACACGTGTTGACCAAGGTCGCGAAAAGAATTTTATCGGGACTCGAAATATGTTGAAGGACTCACGGATTTGACGTGACAAAGGCCACTCGATCGAGTGATGGAAGGACTCGACCGAGTGGACCTCGAAAAAAACCTTCTGCCCAAATTTGAGGCGTCACTCGATCGAGTCACGGAGAGACTCCATCGAGTGGTCCTCAAAAAAAGTTTCTGCCCGATTTTGGGGATGCCACTCGATCGAGTGGGCTAGGCACTCGGTCGAGTGGCTCCTGTACGAACTATGGTTCGTTTCGCAATTTTACAATGTCTTCGAAATTTCTTTTATTTTTGAAATCAATGTCTTTGCCAAGTCGCGTAAAAATATGATACGATTTATACTCAACTTAGATTTTCGATACTCGTCATATTCGATATTTGATTATGGAATCAATATCTAATATTCAGAGTAAATTTTAGAGAAAAAAAAGATGTTGTAAGTCGTTTGAAATCGAACTTCGACGAAATAAATTCTCTCCGCGTTGTAATGTCATATTTAGTCTTTTTGGACTTCGTGACAATTACTTTAGCATCAACGAGTTCGTACTAGTTTGACTTATTGACTAATTCTTTTTAGACATGATATTCGACTATAGAGTCGATATCGCATCTTTAGAATGATTGTTTTTATGTAAATTAGGTAGTAGTGATAATATTGATATTAGAGACGAAAAAAAACTTAAAAAATAAAACGTGACGATTGCGAGAAGAAAAAAAAAGGGACGGACGAGAGAGAGAGAGAGAGAGAGAGAGAGAGAGAGAAGAAGAAGAAGAGAGAATTCGGGATTGAATTTGCACCCTCAACCTACATGCTTTGTATTCTCTGAACGGGGTTCGTCTAGCTGTGGCATAGGCACGGGAGCTTCGAGGTTTATGTAGGAGATTTATGGTGGTTTGGGTGTATATGGGGTCGTAAGATTGTAGTATCGTAATGTGAAGGTGTTAGAAGTTGTGTTAGGAGTCAGATTTCCGAAGTAGCGTGGCAGATATTTATGCCTCAGAAACGTCTTTGACCGGGGTTTGACCTGGTCGCTAAAAGACGGTTTTGCCCTTGGTCTCGGTTTTGATCCAAATTAGTCTTATTTGACTGGGAACGACCCACTGGGCATGAATTTGAGGTTATTTTTGTGAGATTTGTACTACGTAAAAAGCCCAAGCCAAATACTAAGGATTTTGAGCCCATGTTCGAGTAAGTCAAAGCACGTTTGCGTCCGATCATCATCGGATGTTTGTCGGAAACTGCTATAGACACCTGGCGGTCAAATATGGGTGTCTACAGTAATAAAATCGTAAATGGCTTTTTAGTAAATAAAAATATTTCTTAGTTGAAAATATTATATAAATGTATTTAAACATTTTTAGGAAAAGGAACAACTTAAATCTGAGCTTAAAAACGTCAATTCAAAGAGAAATAGAATTATTCGCGGAAAATTAATTAGTTTACGAAGATAATCAAATAAATAGATGTAAAAGAATTAAATTCTTTTTAATAAATATCATTAAACTCAAAATTGAAAATAAGCTTGGAAAAAATAATGAAACATAAGCCAAAATAAGATAGAGTTATAACGATGTCATAACGAAAAGAATAAAAATGCTAGGAAAATAGCGGGTGTTACAGAAGAAGCTTTAAAGCTTGAAATCGTCTCTTATTATGAAGCTCTTGTCATCTCTTTCTCGGTTTTCTATTTTCCCTACAAGCGATTATGAAGATCGGTGTGGTTTTTACTGGAAAACTTTGAGCAAGGAAGTCAGGTTTTGAGCTTAATGAGTGCTTTTGGGGGTGTGAATTTCGATCTCGAGGGTATTGCTATTCATTGGTTGGAAGGGTCGATTTGATCAAGAAGAAAGAAGCTATAAAGGTGGACATGGTCATGTCACTTGGGACATGACCCTGCATGTCACTTAGGACATGGTCGAGTTCAAAAGTGCACCAAAGTGTCATCCTATTGCCTCCCTACATGGCCATGTAGCGGGGTACATGACCGTGAGGTGACCCGACCGTGTAGGGGGCGACATGACCGGGTCGCAAGTGTCACAAAAACATCCTTCACTGTGAGCCGACACGGTGTAGACACCCGCATTCTGCCTGCTAGTGTCTATAGCAGTCTCCAACAAAACACTCAATGATGATCGGACGTAAACGTGCTTTAATGCGCTCGAATATGGGCTCTGAATCAATAGTATCTCGCATGGGCTTTTAGCGGAGTAGAAACATCACAAAATCAACCTCAAATTCCGGCCCAGTGGGTCGTTTCCAATAAAATAAGACTAATTTGAGCCAAAATCGTCATCGAAAATAAAACCGTCTTTTAGCGACCGAGTCAAAACCCGGTCAAAGTCGAATCCCAAGACGAAACCAGCCATGCATGTGTCTAAATACAAAGTCAAATCAGCCAAGTCAAAGCAAATCAAATCCCAACTTACCATAACAAATCCGGTCCTTTCACACTTGGTTTGACCCACTCGATCGAGTGGCTTAGGCCTACTCGATCGAGTATGCCTGCGAACCGGTCAGACCGCCTCCGAACCGGGCACTCGATCGAGTGCACTTACACCACTCGATCGAGTGACCCTGAACCGGGGTGAGTTCTATATACTCCCTCATATTCATTCATTACCTCTTTTTCTACCCATTCAACTTTACATACAACACACCTTTTGCAAACCCTACACATTTCACAACATTTCAATAACCTTCACCATCATTCAACCCTTACAACTTTGAACTTGGCTTCAAACTCACACACACATACACATACAATCAATCCCGAGATCAAAACTCGTCAAATCCTTTCCGCAGTCATACACACCATAACTTCCCTACGTATCTCGACGCTCCCGCGCCTTTGCCGCTACTAGACGAACCCGTATTCTGAGACTAAAACATGTAGGTTGAGGGTGTAAATCAAAGCCCGTCATTCTCCTTTCTTCCTTTCTCTTCTCCATCTTATACACACACACACACACACACACACACACACACACACACATACATACATACATACATACATACATACATACATAACACATACATACATAATACATACATACATATACATGTGTGTGTACTAATTATTATTAACTAACACTAACATTTAGTCCTATGTATACTAACTTTTAATTTTATGTTTACTAACCATCTAATTCACTAACATTTATTCTTTTCGCGATCTAACATTTTATTTATTGTATCTAACACCTAACATTTTAATTATTGTACATTTACATTTCATTATAATAATAGTACTGTGTATATTTATTTAGTAAAAAATGATTTCGGGTCGAATATGTTTAATTACGAATTCCGTCCAAAGTCCATTTAATCCCTTTACAGTCGTATTGGAGGTGGCGCCCTTCAAGGTGCGCCGCCTTAAACACTTAAGGGTATAATGTGATCGCGGTTATTTGTCGCTAAACGTGTCCGACATCATTTTTCAAAACGTTTATTCTAAAGATGCGATACCGACTCCGTAGTCGAATATCATGTCTAAAAGAATTAATCGATAAATTGTACTAGCACGAAACCCGTTGACGCCGAATTATGACGCGGAGGGAATCGGTATTCGTTCTAGTCCGATCAAATTCGATTTTACAAAATTAGCTCTAAATATTAGATATTGGTTCCGTAACCAAATATCAAATATGTTGAGTCCTCGAGATTTAAACTTATATAAATCGGACAATATTTATATTTAGCGTAATTACATCTAGATTCAAAAACATAAAGATTGAGAAATAGCTCGTCTCAAAGACGAGATGATGCCCGTACAGAAGGCACTCGATCGAGTGCATAAGCCCACTCGATCGAGTGAACCCCTCAAAAAGAGGCAGAGGGTCCTCACGAAGGGCACTCGATCGAGTCCCTTCCATGACTCGATCGAGTAGCCTCCATAATGTTTCACCGTGAGCTTCCTAAATGATATGAGCCTCATCAAATTCTTTTTACGACTCTTAGTCGTCACGTGTCAAGTCAATCACGTGCTTACCATTTCAAATCCATGCATTGCATTATTATTCTAACCTATTTTTATTATCGTTACTAGTTCGATTGTTCAAATTTTTGCTCGTCGTATTGTATTTCCGGGCTGTATTTCCACCCGTGTACTTTGTATTTATTTACAAGCTTTTATTTTCGTTGTTTGCATTTATCACTTTAAAACAAACCTCGCATGCTATATCATTTTGACGTGAATCAAGATGCATTAAAATGACGTAGCAACCCATTCAATTTCTATATCTCGTAAAACGTTGTTTGCATAACATTCCACCGAATCAATAACAAGCGTATTAAAAAATCGAACGATATCATAGTAGAGGCCGCTATGTGCGGGTGGGGTTGGGTGTCCTTTGTGGGCTTTCCAACACGTACCCTCACCCCTTACTCAGAACCTCGGTTTCCAGACGTCCAAAACCATTGATGCACGAGAGTCATTCGATATACGATACCCGACAACTCGGCATTGGTATCGTAATGCAAAGGGACGAACCTCACAAGCCCTAGTATCGAAGTGGGCTGTATGTTTTGCACGGTCCATCGAAATATAGAGTGGGTTCGAATGGGCCCGAACTCCCACAAAGTTCGGTGGCGACTCCTAATTCGATTTAAATTTCAACCCGAGAACCATCTCACATGGAAAACATTTGGCCGCCCAAACCTGCGCGTGGCCGCGTCGGGGTGGACCTATGTCATGTCCACAATTTGGCGACTCCGCTGGGGAAAACTGATGTACAACTTGTCATCGGGATCCTCAGGGTGAGACTCGAGGAGATATCGTTCGATTAGTACAATACGCGCGTTAGTTTTACGGTTCATGCATAACCCTATTTTTACCCGGGCAAGCACTGGCGACCGACCTCCCACTATACCGGGATATATTCTAAATTGGTTATGTCAAGGTTTTCATGGCTCATTTGCATGGGTTTCGCGGCATGTCCTTGTCCAAATTTAAGGGAGTCCGTCCTGATTCTCGAAAAGACCATGTGCACTGGTATAGACCCTATTTCGACCGACCGAGACTTAGTGTAAAGCATACATGGTGTCGTTATAATGCTTGTGTGACTATATGCTACTTTGTTTCCGTGTCGTTTTCAAAAACCATCATTTCAAAAATGCATCTTTTCAAAATATCCAATTTTCAAAGCTCGAATGCTGCTGAAATTTAGACTTACGATTTTAATCAAAATAAGCCTATTTTCTAGCCGGCGTGCTTTCCATTTCAATATTCGAATTTCCGATCCCATTCGATTTTTGAATTTTCAAAATTCTATTTGATTTTCAAATCTTCCAGATATCGTTTTCGATTTTCAAATTTTTGGAAATTCATTTTCAATATTCAAATTTTTGAAATTTCAAATATTCAACTTTTCAAAAACCCGGTCCTGTCGGCGTGTTGGCAATTTCAAAAGACGGGACCGTCTCCCAATTTTTCAAAATACAATTTATTCACAACCATTCCAACATTTCAAATGCTCGATCCTATCGGCGTGCAGCCAATTTCAAAAGTTAGGACCGTCCCCCAAATTTTTCGAAATTCAACCTCTTTTCAAAAACCTTCCTTATTATAGGACTTATCGTAATCCGTGAGTTGGGTCTTTTCATAATTTGCCGAAGGTCTATGGCGCCGAAACTCCGTCGATCCTACATCACGGGTTTCTTTTCCATCATATCCCACCTCTTTCCAAAGGCACAACCGACCAACGCGAGTCATACACTCGTAAATGGAAGGTTCGTCTAAACACACGAGTCCTAAACGGAAAGTCCCACGCGATCTTTCCCTCTAACAGGACCATCCCCAGGACCTTTCCTAAGGGAATTTCTCCCATCTTTCAATCCGTAAGTCGAGTCATCCCAACTCACGAACCCTTTAACTTAAGGGTCTACCCTAATCACAGGGCCATCCTTATTCAAGTCAAGTCAAGGGTCTCTAGCGTCGAAGCTCTGCCGATTTGACATCGCAAGTTTCTTCCCTTACCCCGTCTACCTTTCCTCGAGGCCAAGTCAACCTCTTACAAGGCATAGCCCTATAACGAAAGGTTCGTGGCCCTTACATCCAAGGGTCACTCGTCCAACACTCGAGTCTTAACAAAATCTTCAATCTCACTCCAGGGCTACCCCTCCAGCAGAGCGATCAATCACGGTTGCTCTAAGGGTCATGTCCTACACGTGTTGTCTCACGTGTGCCTCTTTCGAGTCACTTAGATGCCACACCATCTGAGTCCTATCAGAGTCTTTAGTCTCGCTTGGGGACTATCCCCCAACCGAGCAGTCGACCATGGTCACCCTATAGAGTACCCTACGTTCGTCCTACATTGGCGTCCTTATGATGCTTTTCTTTGAGTCGTACACATCCTACGAACCCTCGAGTCTCCTAAAGGTCTAGGCGAGGTCACCACGGTTGGTCCGAGCATGCGAGGCGGTCAAACACGATCGCTCCATTTTCGGACTCACCCTCATGCAGCTCAAGTCTCATGGTGGAGTCCAAGTTAGGGTCGTTACCTTGTCTAGGTCAACGTTCAAGCATCTCGGTTCAAGAATTTTAGTCATACTTGTCGCATCGGGCCGTGTTTAGCTTAAATCCCTCTCTTGCATTTGCGCAAGGCCGAGTTGCGAGTCGTGGCACCTGTCGTTCTCTCCAATCAAGGACCTTACCAAAAAAGAACATATACTAGCTGAGCATCCGAAAGTACGGATTTGATTCGAGTCTAAGCTTGAGTCCGAGTCTAGGATACCCTACATCCTCATCCCTAAGTCGGAGACAGAGTCATTTGCATTTTGTCTTCTTTTCAAAATCCAACAAAATTACTTTCAATATTCTATCCCTACTGAAACACCCCACATTGATTGAAGATGTCCTATTTATGAGCTTTGCTTAAAGGGATTGAAAGTACTACTCATATCAACAAAGTGCACTTTCTTTTCTGGTTTACCCACGATAAAAACTCCACAATTAAGCGTGCTTGGCTGGGAGTAATCTTAGGATGGGTGACATCCTGGGAAGGTTTCCGGGGTGCGCATGAGTGAGGACAAAGTGCGCTGAAAAGAACTCGTGTTGCTCTGTGGGGCCAGTACAAAGCCTGGCGGGCTACCGCGGTTAACATTTCCGGTCCTAGGATTGGGCCGGGATGTTACACCTACTATATGCTTTCCTTATGTGTTTCCGAGAACATGATGAACACCATCATACACTATGAGCACATGCACGTGACTATTTTAGGCACATCTATAATGACTGCAGGAAATCGAGACCCCTGTTTTCCTTTACCTGTTCCATGTCTGGTATAGAAAGCCACATAACTACCCTTAACATGAGCGGTATCAAATTCTATGACGAATCTAGGTAGTCTCCTAGTTTGGGTTCAAGACGGGAGGCAAGCCCATTTCCCACGATAAATGCCCCTCCAATAAGACTATCCAATCCTTACATTAGGCGTTTAGTCTGACCAGAAGAAAAAAGAGAATCATCGTGACTCTATAGACGTGATGCCAAAATACCCAACTTGGGATGATGTTTCCACCAAGTTTGCTCGGAATTATGATGACAATACCGAGATCCAAACCACCATGCTTACCGTAGAATACACCACCACGAGTTGCACTCACATAGACACCAACTATGCCTACACCTTACAAAGGTTTAGCTCCAAAGGCCTATTTCAACCAATAGGCCCAACCCCGGATCCACCCACAAATGGACGTCATAGATCCGGGAATACTCGTGCCTATTGCCAACACCATAAAGGGATAGTCGTGAATACAAAAATGATACTGAAAGCCCAAAAGCAAGAGGGCCAGAAAAAATCAAAAGACCAAAGAAAAGCAAAAGGCCAAATTGGAAAAACCAGGCCATGGTAAAAAAAATGGACAAAAAAATCAAAAGTCTAAGAAAAAAGCAAAAGGCCAAAACAAAAAAAAGCTGGCCATGATCAAAAAAAAAAATTCAACATCCCTCGACCATATACGGTCATTCCCTCGACCAAAGTACATTCAATCCCTTAACCGGGGAACGGTTAACACAAATGAAGATCTCACGACCGGGGCTAAGAGGTCAGCCAAAAAAATTTAAAAACCCATGACCACGGTTAGTGGTCAACTCAAGTGAAAGTCCATTGACCGAGGTGCGGTCAATTCAAAAATAATCGATGCCTATACCGTCAGATAGAAGGGTGACAATCAGGCTTGTCAGCTAACGCCCCATTTAGCCTTCCCACATTACAACCCTTGAGACCTTCTCCAGGCCTAGGCTAAGAGACAACCCGAAATTTTAAGGATTCAAGCTCCATAGGATAAACCCTAACCATTAGGGCCAGACATGGAAATCAGATCCTGCATTATTAAACCCACCCCGATCGAAGTTCGAGTCATTTTTACTCGACTTCTCCCTTTCCTACCACATTACAATACCTTACTCTCGAAGCCTTAGCTCCACAAAATCGAGCTCCAGATGTCAAATCATCAAAGCCGCTTACTGTCTGACTCCACATTTCCAAAAACATTCAAACCAGTTACCAGCCCCAAACACGGGAACTCAACTTGCGGTTAGCTTAGAACATGCTCAAATAGTTAACACCACCTCTGGGGGCTACCCCGGAGAACGCTCACAGTCACTGGATGAACATCCTAACTGTTCTAGCTCTTTGATGAAGACATCATCGGGAATGCACCCAGCCCACACTGTCAATATGGCTAGTTACACACAAAGCCCTAATAAACTAGGCACCATAATATATCTTTCAATCCATTGAACTACGGCTTGGTTTTATTTTACTACACGTGAATACGTAAGCAGCCCTTCAACAAGGGCACAACCAGCCACATTGACACACATTCAAAAGCACCGTCATTCCTATCACGACACTATCATGTTCTAAACAGTTTGCTTTGTCATCAGGGGGCTTCTATTAGACAGAAGATTCTCCTTCCACTCACAAAACTCAAATTGCTTTTAAAAATCTAGTCACCTTTCTATAGTGTGTCCTATTACTCGGTTCAGTCGAAGACAAGAATCTATCAAGGACTCGAAGCAACATCTACTTTGGGAACGTACCCCAAAATCAAAATTTTTAAAAAGCACTAAACTACAGCATTGCCACTGCTAAGTCCTGCAAAAACAGTCTCATTACAGACTACTGCATTTCCCTTATAACACATCATTCCCATTTTGAGATTTGATCGTGTTGCCACTCGCCTAAGCTATGGAATAGCGCAACCTAAGAGTTTTGTCATCTTAGGTGGACCACCCCCCTACTGAGTCACGGTCCTACCCCTCGAGAGTCCAAGTCGTGTCTGTCAACTTGTCCTGTCGCATCCAGAGTCGAGTCTGTCGATATGTCTCTCTTTTCAAATTCTTGCTTTGAAGTTTGCAAAACTTGGCCATTTGAGAAAATCTTTTTCGACAAGGTCATATTTCAGTCTATTTAAACTGCAAATTTAAATATCTTTTCTAACCCTTTCAATTTTTGAAAACCTATCTCCTAGCACGTGAGCTGCTGTCAGGACTTCGATTTCAAAAGTAAGCAAAAATCATTTTCCCCCGCGCAAGTCAGTCTATAGATGGTAATTGCATGCTATCTTGTTATCTGTTATATTCGCTATTTCTGCCCATGTATCTAACATTTCAGGTACCAGCGTGTGCTTCCCAACGGAACATCGAAGGATGTGTTTCTCGTGGAATACTACATCCAAGATGGGATGTGTCTGCAAACAAGTACACCCAGGACTTCATAAGCAAGTCCCCGCGCAGCTCTAAGATGGAACGTGTCTGCACACAGGCACTCCCAGAACATCAAAAGCAAGTCCCCACGGAGCTATCCCAAATAACAGAACTCGGGTATGATTTCTATCTTATGGCTGACGAGCCCTTTTATGCGAGTCTAATGGACTATAAACGACTCGACCGGAAGGCTGCCAGGTCGTAATCCTCGATTGACCTGGTAGTTACTCTAACTTTTGCCTTGTCCAAGCCACAGTCAGAGTGCGGGCTCTGTAGACACCCGCATTTTGCCTGCTAGTGTCTATAGCAGTCTCCAACAAAACACCCTCGACCTAAGGTCATTCGACCGATGGAGTATGGGTGGATTAGGGTAGAAATGTAGGTTTTTTGTATGTGTCAAAGCTGAAAAATGAAGAGCACAAGGAGGGGTATTTATAGAGTTTACCCCTCGACCTAAGGTCACTCGATCGAGTGGCCCTAGTGCACTCGATTGAGTGCTCTGAGGATAGGGGTCTGTTGCAGTTTTGTGGCTCCACTCGATCGAGTGAGGTCAATCCACTCGATCGAGTGGATCAGGCAGGTGAGCCAAAATAAGAAATGGTTGACTTTTGAAGATTTGAAAAAGGTATTTGAGCGCAATCTTCTAGAAGCGCACCTGGTTGACTTTATGTGACTGATTCGTCTTTGATCGGGTTTTGACCCGGTCGCCGAAAGACGGTTTTTATTTTTGGTGTCGGTTTTCGCCCAAATTAGTCTCATTTTACTCGGGACGACCCACTGGGCCTGAATTTGAGGTTGGTTTTGAGAGATTTGTACTCCGCTAAAAGCCCATGTCGGATATTATTGATTTCGAGCCCATATTCGAGTATACTAAGTCACGTTTGCGTCCGATCATCATCGGGTGTTTTGTCGGGAACTGCTATAGACACTAGCAGGCAAAATGCGGGTGTCTACAGAGCCCCCACTCTGACTGAGGCTTGGACAAGGCGAAAGTCAGAGTAGCTACCAGGCCAATCGCAGAATATGACCTGGTAGCCATCCGCTCGGGTCGTTTATAGTCTAGTAGACTTGCGTGAAGGGCTCGCCAGCCATAAGCAGAGGGTCATACCTGTCCTAACGATGGTTGCTCCGTGGGGAGACGAACTTGCTTTTGAAGTCCTAGGTGTACCCGTATGCCGATACATCACATTTTGGATGTAGCATTCCGGGAGAAACACTGACTCACGTTGAGGAGTAAGGCAGCTGCGCGGAGACTTGCTTCTGAAGTCTGGGGTGTACCTGTATGCTGACACATAACAACTTGCATGTAACACATAGGCAAAACACCGACTCATGCTGGGGAAATAAAAAAAATTGATTTTCTTGAAAAGCAAAATTTTTGAAGGATTTTTTTTTTTAGAATTTTAGGAATGCTCGGAACGACTTGATTCCTATTCTGGGTTCTGAACTGCAATCAGGCCTGCGCGCGCGTATAGGGCCCATATTTGCTGAGGAGGCATGGCAGTTAGGGTTCAGTTAGGTTTTCCTATTATAAATATAGGAATCCCTGATTCAACTTTATCATATCCCAAATCACAAACTCCTTCTCCTCAAAATCTTTTAGACTTTCAAGAAGACTCAAATATCTGTTATGGGCATCGATCACTTGACTGCGATGCTTTTTTCTTGGTCCCAATATTTCTGGGACGAAGAAAAAGTTCAAATGACCCAGATGGGAATTGTCAGTCTATTCCCGCTTCAACGTCTGGTAATTGACTCACACTTTTTGGACGCCTGCCTAACGTTTTGGGATACTACCCATCACGTTTTTGCGTTCCCGCGAGGAGAAATATGCCCTCTTCTTGGGTTTGTCTCATGCTGAGACAGACCGAATGGTGCGAGGAAATTTCGTTTCCCTCTTCAACCTGGATGACGAGTTTATGAATCTCCAGGACGTGAGGATTACTGATGCTCATAGGCATACGACTTTTGCCTTTTGTATGCTGCACCGCTACGTTTTTGAAGGGATGATGGAGGCTGACTCGTGCTTGGGTCAGATCAGGCTGATTGGTGTGGTTGACCAGATGGAGACTGGTCATAGCCGTGCTTGGCTAGCCACCGGGGAGATCATTATGGGTCTAGATGCTAGGAGGCTTGACCCGGACCGACAGCTGACGGGGAGCGTCCGTATCTTGCAGGTATACATCTCGTTTTTTTTTTTCGCGAATTTTCTGACGCACGCGGGTCACTCGATCTAGTGGACCTGTCACTCAATCGAGTGACCTCTTTGACGAGCTTCTGCCTGTTTTCATAGGGCTTACTCGATCGAGTCAGCTGTTGTACTCGATCGAGTGGGCTCTAGCAAACCTTCCCATTGCTTACGAATCTTGTGTATACTTTTCAGATTTGGTTGTCGGAACGTCTGTCGATCATAGAGTCCCCTTTGAGTATTCCCAATTACCGTAGCAACCAAATTTGCTTGAGGAGGCGACGTATAAGCTCGAGTCATCATATAAACCGGCCTTATTAGGATGAGGAGCTGGTGTTTCATGGTGGTCCTTTAATTAGGTGGACGGTCGCCTGGTGGTTTCTCTCCAAACTGACGGGATTGGCCAAGAGAGACCAAGCCCGCTACTTGGTAATTCTGTCTCTCAACTGGACAGTTCACATTTACCCGGACCGCATCCTGAGGCAGTTCGGTTCGTCTCAGCGCATTCCTGAGACTGAAGCAATCATTAGCGTCTCGCTCCAACTGACGGACGCTATGTGCGACACATGGCTACAATGGTGGTTCACCCGTCCCACGTGGACTATACCTAACCCTTGCCAATCCGCTTGGATTTCACATGCATATCAGAAGTGGACTTTCGAGGAGTCCGAGGAGGCTGGGAAAGCCTTGAAGGTTGACGAGGCCTTCGAACTGGTTCGCCGGGAGACGGCGAAGGACAACAGGGGCTTCTTCGAGGAGGGAGATACTCCTGCTACTTTAGTCCGACTTGAATCGGGTCTTAAGTCACCAACTAAGACTCGAGCGAAGGATGCCGGTGCTAGCGGCGTGCGAGGGCAGCAAAGCCCCCAGACTGATTTGGAGAGACGACTTGGGCCCAGACTGGCAGTTAGAGACCGACTAGGCCCGCGTGACCGGCTTTCTGAGCCCCTGAGGGTCCGACTCGGGCCGATAGAAGTGATTGAGGACTCGAGTTCAAAGAAATGGGTCCGGGATAAGGAGGTTCCCGTAGTGATTCGGGAGCGCTCCCCTCCACGTCGTCGCCAGTGAACGGCCAAGGAGGCCAAGGACAAGGGGAAGGGCAAGATGCCCTAAATGCCGAGTCTTTAGTTTTTTTACTATTTGAATATTATTATTATTTATTTTGGAGTGTCGTGTGCTTCTTTTTTTGGATTTCAAATTTTTGCATCTGTAATTTCCCGAGTTTATCGGGATTTTAGTAATTAATAAAGGAAGTTTATTATTAAACCGTTCCTGTCTTTTCTTGATTGTATCGGTTGTGCCCTTTTTGAGGGGCTGCCTACGTATCCACAATTAGTGGAATCAAACCAAACGTAGTTCAGGCTTTTTATAAAATTGCAATCTCAAATTACACCAAGACCATTAGTTCAAGATGTCTCTTGATGGGGGTCGGTTGCCTACCCCTGGCCGCCTGCCAGTCGGGCCCAGGGCGACCAATCCCAGGAAAAGAAAAGGCCTGCCCAGCAGACCTTTTCTCAGCATCATTGAAACCTCCAAGTGAGTGGCCTCAATCCCTTAGCCGCCTCGCACAGCCTGGCCGCCTGCCAAGCAGGGCGAACCAGGCCTCCTGCCTGCTTCCAGGGCACTCCCGCCTAAGTAGGACCAGAGGAGGACCGAGGACCCATCCGTCATTTTGCCTAAGGTAAGGGGAAATGAGTGGACAAGGTGAGTCCACGTGTCGCACAAGCATCCACCCATTTCCCTCTTCTTCTTTCTCTTTTCCTCTCTCTTGTGGGAAGGTATAAATACTTTCCCATTTCCCACATGAGAGGGGTTGGATTTTCTCTCTCTAGACCCTTACTCCTAAAAAAACGCCACCTAGCTCCTCACGAACTAGGTCTCTCAAGGCATTTCACGGGCTAACTTAGGCATCGGAGAGGGTTCCCTCGGACAACCTCCGAGGCCCTGTGCGTTCATTGTGCAGGGAGCAGGCCAACTTCGCCGGGGAGGTCCGATCCTGGGAGTGAGGAGAAAGAGAGGTTCAAGGAAGTCAATCGATCAATTGTTCACCAGTGATTCAATCATACGACCCGGATCCAAGGCCGGGTGAATTGTTTCCGTGACCGGAACAATTTGGCGCCGTCTGTGGGGAACTTACGGTTGTGCTCACGAGTTACCCACTAAAATCAACCACTCATAATCACAAAACTAAAACAATAATGCCAGAAATCATTGATGCCAGTGCAGGAACGGGTCCGACGGTCCCACCGATGGCCCCCCTGTATGGTATGCCGCAGTCGGAGAGGGTTCCTCCTGCCACGATCCTAGGGGTAGGGGGAACCAGTCTCCTCGGCGGATCTAACACTGCTGTGACACCTGAGTTGGGGACACACCCAGGACACGCTCTAAATCTGACCCCAGCTCAGATGGCGCAGACAGCCGCGTTCTTCTCTGCGATGCTGAACCAGGAGTTCACTCCTGAGGACTTGGTAGGCAGGGTCGCATCGGCTCCCAGGCAGCCATCCCCAATCAGCAGGGATGAAGCTGGGGGCACGAGGCGGACCGCCGCCAGAAATGCTCAGAGGAAAGCGAGAAGGACGGCACAAGCGTATGCGCATGTGCAAAGGCGCATTACTACCGGCAATCCAGAGCCACCTGTCCAGCAGGCGTTCTCCATTCACACAACTGAATCAGCGTCTGGAGGGTAGGGAGGCTTATCCCGAGGGTTACAGGAGCGAATGAGGCCCAGGGAGCCCATGTCAAAACGCTTGGGAGAGAAACCAGGCGGGGTTTTCTCCAGGCTAACACCGGCAGCCAGGGAGCAGTCAGCCCCCGGTTTATCCCAAAGCCTGCAATCAAGGCTCAATCGGGGGCAACCGCTCGAATCTAAGTATCGCCAGGGTGAGAGCTTCTGTCACTCTCAGAGGAAGAGACCCAGACAAGTCTCCCCTGAGACAGAAGATGAAGCAGCGAGCAGGCCGCCCCCAAGGCACCGCTCCCCCAGTACGAGGAAACCAGCCCATAAACAATGGGATACTCATGGTAACCAGTCTGGGGAAAGCAGGTCACGATTGGTGGGCAGGCCCACAAAAACCCCACTTCATCTTGAGGTACAAGAGTACCCCATTCCAAAAATTAAAATGCCTACCATTAAATTTGATGGGACAACAGACCCTGAAGACCACCTGGCAGCATTTGAGAGCCACATGGGCATGTATGAGGTAGATGATGCCATCTGGTGCAAAGTTTTCCCAACCACCCTGGTAGGGCTCGCACAAGGATGGTTCAGGGACCTCCGCCAGGGGTCAGTCAGATTCTTCATAGAGTTGGCCGAGATCTTCCTCGAACAATATGCTGGGAATAAGAGAAGACGCCTCACTCGTTTCGATCTTATGACCTTGAAGCAGAAAAAGGGTGAAAGTGTGAGGGAATACCCGAGAAGGTTTGATCTATCCTACCAGCAGGTCAGGGAGATCGATGATTCCACTGCCGCCTACGCCCTGACAATCTCCTTACTTCCAGGGGAAATGAAAAACCAGATGATCAGGGCCCAGCCAGAAACCCTGGCCATGGCCAGGAAAATTGCGGAAGGTTTCATTCTGCAGGAGGAGTTCCACGGCCTGACGGATACCCCGGCAGGCCAAACAAGGCCTCAAGGGGGACCGCAGGGTGGACGGGGCAGAAGTGAGCCAGGCAAGCAGAGGGAAGAGGGAGACACTCCCAAGAAGGAGCGCACTGTCTACCAGCCCAGGTTCGACAGTTACACTGCCCTGAACAAATCCAGGGCGGAGATCTTCGAACTGGAAAAAGAGACTGCTAAGTGGAATCGCCCGAACAAGCCTCGCAGCCCGAAAGGAGACCCCAAGAAATTCTGCACTTTCCACGACTGCATAGGCCATACCACCGAGGAATGCCGTCACCTGAAGGACGAAATCGAGAAGTTAATCAGGAACGGATGGTTAGCCAACTACGCAGCCAAGAATAAGTCTCAGAAGGAAGTATCTGAAAAACCCGAAGGGTCAGTGCAGAACCGCATGGTGATCCATGTAATTTCAGGGGGCACTGAGGGCCAGCTCAGTCGAAGAGGCCAAAAAAGACAAATGCGTGAACTAAGGAACCAGATCTACTACGCTGAGAAAGCAGGGAGTCCAAAGGGAGTGACATTAAGCATCACCCCTGATGATGCAGGGCGCGTAGTATACCCGCACAGTGACCCTTTGGTGCTGTCCCTAGAGATCAGCAACCACATTGTGCGGAGGTGTATGGTAGACACTGGCGCATACACAAATCTACTGTACAAGGACGCCTTCGAGAAAATGGGCCTGGAAAAAAGGCACCTACGACCTGCCCCCGGATCGCTGTACGGATTCAGTGGGGCAGGCGTGCTGCCCATGGGAGTCATAGACCTGCCTGTAACCTTTAGGGAAGGCTCTACTGCCAGAAACGTCAGGGCAACCTTTGTTGTTGTAGATGCAAGATCCGCCTACAACGCCCTAATTGGCAGAGCCACCCTGGACGAAATCGAGGCGGCCATCTCCATCAGGGCCCTCACCATAGCATACGTCACCGACTTCGGACTAGAAGGAAAAGTGCGCGGGGACCAAGAGTCAGCCAGACAATGCTACTCCGTGGCCCTGCAAGAACACGAAAAAGAAAGAAAAGGAAAAAGAAAGGCTGACAGCTCCCCCAGCAGGGAAGGCGAAATACCAGCCGAGCACCCGGTGTCCGACCACCTGGAGCCAGTGGGTGAAAGCATGCTAGTAGACTTGGAACCAAGGAGGCAGGTCCTAATAGGAGCTGACCTGGAGGAGACCTACCAGGCTGAACTGGTCAAGCTGCTAAAAGAAAACAAAGACGTATTCGCCTACTCGGCGGACGAGATGCCCGGCGTTGACCCATCATGCATCGTTCACAAGCTGAACGTAAGCATAGACGCTCGCCCTGTAAAGCAGAAAAAGCGAAATATGTCCGCGGAAAAAGACGCCGCAATCAAGGAAGAAATTGACAAACTCTTAAAAGCAGATTTTATTGAGTTCTGTGACTACCCAGAGTGGCTGGCGAATGTAGTCATGGTTAAAAAATCGTCAGGCGCATGGAGAATGTGCGTGGATTTTACAAACCTCAACAAGGCCTGCCCGAAAGACTGCTATCCGCTCCCCAGAATCGACCAACTGGTAGATGCCACCAGTGGTTATTCCATGCTGAGCTTCCTAGATGCCTTTTCAGGGTATCATCAAGTATACTTGTGGCAGCCGGACAGGGTGAAGTGCGCGTTCATCACCAGTTCAGGCACCTACATGTACAAGATGATGCCGTTCGGGCTTAAAAATGCAGGGGCTACATACCAGCAGTTAGTTGATAAAGTGTTTGAAAAACAAAAAGGCAGAAACATCGAGGCTTACGTTGATGACGCCATCGTGAAAAGCAAAGAAGACAGAGAGCACCTGATAGACCTACAGGAGACCTTCTGCTCCCTGCGCGCCTACAAAATGAAACTCAATCCGAAAAAGTGCACGTTTGGGGTCCGCTCCGGCAAATTTCTGGGGTTCCTGGTCAGCTCTCGGGGATAGACGCCAACCCTGAGAAAATTCAGGCAGTTCTAGACCTTCCTGAGCCCAAGACCATTAGAGACATCCAGCGCCTAACGGGCCGCATGGCCGCCTTAGCACGGTTCGTCGCCCGATCAGCAGACAAGGCCACTCCTTTCTTCAAGATACTGAAAGGAAACAAACAGTTCAAGTGGGAAAACGAGCAGAAAGAGGCCTTTGAGCAGTTGAAGGACCATCTTAAGAGGCTCCCCACCCTGGCAAGACCAGTAGCAGGGGGGAAAAACTTTTCCTCTACATTGCAGTAACCAATATAACTGTCAGCGCGGTTATCCTACGGGAGGAGGCGGGCACCCAGCAACCTATATACTTCGTAAGTCATGCGCTGGGGGCAGCCGAGAAAAATTACCCGATGGTCGAAAAAGCCGCCTACGCGGTCATAATTGCCGCCAGGAAGCTCAGGCCTTACTTTGACGCGCATCCAGTCGTAGTCCTCACCGACCAACCACTGGAGAAGGTGTTGTTGGAGAAATTTGAAAAATCAGGGAGACTATTGAAGTGGGCGATTGAGCTGAGTGGGCTAGGTATATCTTACCAGCCAAGAACAGCCATCAAAGCTCAAGCCTTAGCAGATTTTCTGGCTGAGTGCTCCCATTCAGGGGAAGAAGAGATCCCTGCCGAGGAGTTGGTCGTGCATACTGACGGATCCTCGACAGCCAATGGCTCAGGTGCAGGCGTCGTACTAACCAGCCCAGGGGGGGCTGACTTTGAGCATGCGCTCAGGTTTGTCTTCCCGGCATCTAATAACGAAGCAGAGTACGAGGCAGTACTCGCAGGCGTCAGGCTAGCTAAAGCCGCGGGGACAGAGCGGATTGTCCTAGCGACAGACTCCCAGCTGATCGCCAACCAGATCAATGGTGAATACGAAGCAAGGGACCAAGCAATGGCCGCATACCTGGAGATGGTGAAAGGAGAGTTATCCGGCCTGAAATCATATGAGGTCAAACAGATCCCCCGATCCCAGAACAGCCGAGCAGACGCCCTGTCAAAACTGGCAAGCTCCAGTCTACAGGACATCCGGAGATCAGTATGGGTCGATGTCTTACACGAGAAGTCCACCAACCCCTGTCAGGCGGTTAATACTGTAGAGAAAGAGCTAGAAAATTGGATGACTCCCTTCATCCAGTACAAAAAACATGGTGTCTTACCATAAGACGCATTACAAAAAAGGAGGATACAGGCTAAAGCAGCCTGGTTCGTACTCATTGATAAAGAGCTTTATAAAAAGTCTTTCACTTATCCCCTGCTCAAATGCCTGC
Organism: Agrostemma githago; assembly: GCA_958450325.1. Taxonomy (NCBI): domain Eukaryota; kingdom Viridiplantae; phylum Streptophyta; class Magnoliopsida; order Caryophyllales; family Caryophyllaceae; genus Agrostemma; species Agrostemma githago. Next base: position 39,765,676 of record OY288241.1, on the reverse strand, counting down.
GGGCAGATCAGGCTGCTGAAGTATTGGAAGATATTCACTCAGGGATTTGTTGACATCACATTGGTGGAAGATCACTGGCCCACAAGGCCCTAAGAGCAGGCTACTACTGGCCTACCATGCTGGCAGATGCCAAGAGCCTGACTCAGAAGTGCAGAAAATGCCAACTTTTCGCCCCATCGATCCACGCTCCGGCCCAAGAACTCAGGCCAATCCTGTCCCCCATCCCCTTCGCTCAATGGGGGATGGATATTCTAGGACCCTTCACAGTGGCCACAGGGGGCAGGAAATTCTTGATTGTCGCCATAGACTACTTTACCAAATGGGTGGAAGCCGAAGCAGTGCCCAACATTACTGAGCCGGCGGTCAGGAAAGTGGTCTGGCGAAATATTATCACCAGGTTCGGTCTGCCAAAGATGTTGGTATTTGACCATGGCAGACAATTTGATAATGATCCTCTGAGAATCTGGCTGGAAAGCCACAACATCGCAGTCGCCTATTCAGCCGTCTGTCACCCGCAAACCAACGGACAGGCAGAAGCGGCCAACAAACAAATCTTAAATGGCCTGAAGAAAATGGTGGATGACTGCAAGGGTAGGTGGGCAGATGAGCTTCCCAGTATACTCTGGTCAATTCGAACCACCAGGAAAGAGTCAACAGGCCAGACCCCGTTTGGTCTGGTATACGGAGCAGAGGCATTATTACCAATCGAGGCAAGGATCCCTTCTCTTCGCTCCCTGCAGTACGACCGAGCTGAAAACGAAGCTGCAATGGTCGAAGCCTTGGACCTGGTAAATGAATTAAGGGAGGAAGCTAGCACCAACATCGTTGCCTACCAGCAACGAATGAGGAAAGCCTTTAACACCAAAGTCCGACAGAGAAACTTTCAGATGGGAGAACTAGTTCTGAGAAAGACGCAGGCGGTTGGAAAGTCAAGAGAACATGGAAAGCTTAGTGCCAACTGGGAGGGTCCATACCAAGTGACTCGAGTCCTGGGACCAGGCACATACAAAATCGCCAACCTTGAAGGGCAAGAGCTGCATGCTCACTGGAATGCGGACACTTTGAAAAAATACTACGTCTGAACAAAATCCAAAGATAGTTTTTATTTTTGCTAAAAACAAATGGCGGAGGACGGTCAAAAGAAGGTCGACGGCTCCGACCACCCGAAAATGTCACAGTTTTATAAAGAAATGAAGAAAATTCAGATTTATACTCGTTGCATGTTCACACTCGCGTTCTTCACACACAAACGAGCAGGGGGCAATAGGGGGAGGCCCCCCTGTTGCCAAAATCGGGAAAAATGACCCCCCCAGCAAAAAATCCGAGCGCCACCCTGCTTACCTCTGGGCAGGCAGGGGGCAGGCCCCCTGGACTTTGAACAAAAGCCAGGGACAGGCCAGACTAACAAGGACTGGGGGCAGGCCCCCCAACCTTGTATAAAAAACGCAAAAGCCACCCTGCTTACCTCTGGGCAGGCAGGGGGCAGGCCCCCTGGACTTTGAACAAAAGCCAGGGACAGGCCGGACTAACAAGGACTGGGGGCAGGCCCCCCAACCTTGTATAAAAAACGCAAAAGCCACCCTGCTTACCTCTGGGCAGGCAGGGGGCAGGCCCCCTGGACTTTGAACAAAAGCCAGGGACAGGCCGGACTAACAAGGACTGGGGGCAGGCCCCCCAACCTTGTATAAAAAACGCAAAAACCCCCCTGCTTGCCTCTGGGAAGGCAGGGGGCAAGCCCCCTGGACTTTGAACAAAAGCCAGGGACAGGCTGGATCTACAAGGGCCCGGGGGCAGGCTCCCAAACTTGTACAAAAAACGATAAGGAACCTCCCCTGCTTGCAGACAGGCAAGGACAGGCTGCGCATCAAACTCATGTAAAACCAAAAGAGACAAGCAAACAGAAAGTCTACATAAAAAGGAATAGTGTCAAAGGAACACAGGATAAGAGTTTTTAAAACAAATGATTACAATTAAACACGGCAGCCGGCCACCAAAGGGCTCGGCGCGCAAAGAAGTAAGGAAGTTAAAACGTTGGCACAGGCGCAGCAGGAGACGAGCATGAGCCCTCTGAGGAAGACTGCCCTCCATGTTAAGCAGGGGGAGCATCTGGGCCGGAAGTAGCAGCTCCTTCAGACAGTCTGCGCATTTGAGCTTTGTCCTTAGCAGTATAAAGGGCTCGGAAAGCATCTTCGTCAAAACCAGGGAACATCTCCCTGACAGCTTCCATGACAACCCCTAGGCAAGAGCTAGCACCATTAACAAAGCCCGCCGACACAGCCATGTCCACCTCCTGGAATATTTCGTCCCTCTCCTTCTCCCAATCCTTGGTCTTCGCCGCCAGATCGCCAAGAGCCGCCTGCAGATCAGAATTCGCCTTGGAAAGGCGCTCCCCAAGGTCGATGACGCTTTTCTTGGCATGATCCAGCTCAGCCAAAGCTTTCCTGGCCTGCTCCAACTCCGCAAAGGCCTGCTGAGCTCTCTTTGACTCCTCCCCCAGGCGGGACACCTCCCTGGTAGCTTTCTCGTTCTCAGACTTCCAGTGGATCGCCTGACCTTTGGCCTCTTCCAGCTCGGTCTCCCTTTTCGCCAACTGATCCTTCAGGCTGGCAATGAGAGCAACGTCCCTCTCGACTGCAGAAAGGCGGTCAGAGTTGGACAGTTCCTCATCACTCAGGCGGTTAAGGGCCGCCAGCTCTGCAGAAGCTTGCATGATTCGGGCAGTGCGCTGGATGTACTGGGTCACTTGGTTTGTAGCAAATTTGACAGTCTTGAGGAGATGGTCCTCTAGAACTGCCCCTGAGTCGGAAAGTAGGGCGGAAACATCTTGGCTGTCTCCGGCAGTATAGTGGAATTCAGCATTCTCCTCGGAAAAGAGGGTGGCAGGAATCCCCTGAGCAAAACGTTTAGGTTCAGGCGTGGAAGTCTCCAGGTCCACCACCTGGTCAGCACTTGGAGCCTCCCTGCTCCTCTTTCTAAGCAGCGCCCGGGGAGTGCTCTCCCCAGTCTCTTCTGAACCTGCAGCCCGTGGCCCCGGGGGAATCTGGACCCCTGCTGAAGGACCCTCTTGCCTGCCAACAGGCGAAGGGGTAGCCTCGTAGGCAATCGCCTTCACAACTGGAGAGGGGATGGCCTCAGAAACCGCCGTCTTTGCAGGCGTTGCTCTAGGAGGGGGGGGGGGAAGCCTTGGTCTACTGAACGACAGACCCTTCAAATTCTTCATCAGATTCTTCTCACCTCTCTTAAAATCAGGGGGAAGAGAAGGGCGACTTTGGAGAACAGTGAGATTCTCGTCCAAGCCCAGGCGTCTTACCTCCCCTTTCCTCCAAGTAAGGGTAGCAAGATCTGCAAGACAAACATACAAGTTGTCAGGGCACTTTAAAAGGAAAAGAGTAAGAAGGAACCATCAACACTCCTGAACTACCTTTATCTAGACCCGGGTTCATGCCCAACCGGGTCAAGTATTTATCAGACGCAATAAGCTCCGCATGGGGGAGCCATAATGTAGGGCCATACACCCCGTACTTATCAGTGTGGGCAGCAAAAAAGCCCGTCAACTCCTTGTCTTTCTCGCCCAGCTTCACCTCTAAGGCTCTTCCACCCACGCCAGGGTGGTACTCCTCAGGGGTCTCCAGCCTGGTATGGACATGATTCCTGAAATGGCGGGGAATCCTCCACCCATGGATGCTGTGTACATAAAGGAAGTTGTTCTTCCAGTCCCTCAAACTATCCATGTCAGGCCACACCAAACAGTGTCCCTTCTGCCTCAAAAGGGACCAATAACCAGGGGAGCCCGCACTCCCATAAGAAACCATTTGCAAGCCCACCATAAACCGCAGGGCGTCAATGGAAGGCTCGGTGTGGTGGAACAGACAAGTCCAGACATATGAAATCAACGCCCTGACAGCCGTGGCTGTCAGCTGGGCGATGGCGACGTTCATGCGCCTGAAGATCTCTTCCAAGGAAGGATGGAGGGGAAAGGTAAGGCCGAACTCCAGGCATTTATGGTAGACCGCTATGCACCCGTCGGGAGGGTTGCATACGGTATCCTTTTCGCCGGGGACAACGACTGTGTACCCCTCCCCGAAGTTGTAAAGCCGTTCAATCGCACCAGTGGCGTTCTTTGCAAGGATCAGCTCCCGATTTTTCGGGTCAGGGAAGGTACTCAAAGGGATGCGGTATTTAACTTTATCTAAATAGTATACCCTACCCCTTTCCCGCCGAACAAGAGGACCAGAAGTTCTAGAAGGGTCAACTTCCAACGCCTCGTCGTCCGAGTCAATGGCGTCAAACGAGGGGGGGTCAGGAGAGTTACCACCCCCGCTGTCCGCCGAGTGTTCCTCCTCAAAACCCACCTCCCTAGAGGAGGAGGCAAAATTCGTCCCTTCCCCCCTCTTTGATGGGTCAGTAAAGGGAAGAATTCGCTCAAGAGTTCTAGACATTTTACTCTAACGGAAGTGGAAAACAGGAAATCAAAAAGGAAAAACAAGAAATGGAAGACAAAGGTCTGACCTAAGATCGCCTGTCAGTGCGGTAAAAGCCCGAAGAGGGAATCTCCCAGAGAAAGGGGGTACAAAGTGGGGAACGATTCGTCAAACACCCAAGGGTTTTGCAGAAAGAGAGGACAGGAAGATTTCAAGAAAAGAAAGATTGAAGAAGGGAAAAGAAGAAGAATGTGCAACTGATTGCTTTTATAGGAAGAAGGGCATGCAAAGAGTCGCCAAAATCTCAGGAGGCTACCCAAAGACCACTGTCCACGCGTCACTTCCTAAGAAGTCAGCCCTGTGCGGTTTCCCAAGAATAACCTCGAAAGGACGAAAAAGTGTCAAGGGATTGATCACCCTATGATGTCCCCTCTTCACTTCAAACAAAAAGTAATAAACACATATTAAAAATACAATACACAAACACATCGCCTGAATTTCATTCCATTAAACCTTAAAAGGAAAAAGTTACATTCAATGCTCAACAAGGAAAGAAAATATACAAGGACCCAGAAATTCCGGCCCAACAAGCAAACGCCCTGCTACGCAGGCCTAGTCATCGTCCCAATCAGGGGAAGGGTCCCCAGGGCTGCTTGAGCCCCCAAAGTCCGAACCCCAATCTGGGGAGTCTTGGAAAGGGTCATCAGGGATCCCATCCTCATCCCTGTCACTTAGACAACCAAGGCCTCCGCTGTCGTCAGAATCTTGGCTGCTATCCTCCCAGTCCCTGCCAAAAGGAACGGCCTGGGATTCGTTGTAGGTGCGACAACCTGTCTTCTTCACAGGCGAGGAGGGGCCTGACGCCAAAGAGGAGTCAGTATCAGAGAGGTTGGGATCAAATTGTTCAGGGTGCAGCCACGGAAAGCACTCGTGGCATCCCCTGTCAAAGCAGCCACCTCCCTGGGGGCAACGCCTGAATCTAGGCGCAGCAGGGGGTGAGGACCTTTTGAGACGTTTATTCGCCCTGGTAGGAGCCTTCTTGCCTTTCCGGCAAGAACGAAGCCGTGAACGGCGACTACGGCGAACAGCTCGATAAGCAGCTCGAGCATACTGAAGCCTCCAAAACCCTCTATAAACAAAAGTGACATATCGAACTCCACGGCGAGTAACGGATTTTTTGATCCAAACCATGATTAAAGACAAAGAAAAGAAGGTTGGAAATGGATCGTGAAAACAGCGAAGAAGGATACAATTTATACAAAAAACAGAAGCAGGGCATTAATGGTGCCCCAACCACTTCAGCAAAGAAGAAGAGCCAATCATCATGCTGGCACACTGCTCGAAAATCCACTGTGCAAAGAGGAACAATCATAAAAGAGGACGTTTGAACTCTCTGCATACCCAGAGAAATTAAAGCATGTTCCCTCGGGAATACGCGGTGCATTTAATGCAAGAGTGTTCAAGGAGTCAACCTCCCACCGTCCCAGAACAAGACGTCGCTTGCCGAGCAGGAGCCCCGCTCCCCCTCAGCCGGCGAGGGCCAATTGATGGGGGTCGGTTGCCTACCCCTGGCAGCCTGCCAGTCGGGCCCCAGGGCGACCAATCCCAGGAAAAGAAAAGGCCTGCCCAGCAGACCTTTTCTCAGCATCATTGAAACCTCCAAGTGAGTGGCCTCAATCCCTTAGCCGCCTGGCACAGCCTGGCCGCCTGCCAAGCAGGGCGAACCAGGCCTCCTGCCTGCTTCCAGGGCACTCCCGCCTAAGTAGGACCAGAGGAGGACCGAGGACCCATCCGTCATTTTGCCTAAGGTAAGGGGAAATGAGTGGACAAGGTGAGTCCACGTGTCGCACAAGCATCCACCCATTTCCCTCTTCTTCTTTCTCTTTTCCTCTCTCTTGTGGGAAGGTATAAATACTTTCCCATTTCCCACATGAGAGGGGTTGGATTTTCTCTCTCTAGACCCTTACTCCTAAAAAAACGCCACCTAGCTCCTCACGAACTAGGTCTCTCAAGGCATTTCACGGGCTAACTTAGGCATCGGAGAGGGTTCCCTCGGACAACCTCCGAGGCCCTGTGCGTTCATTGTGCAGGGAGCAGGCCATCTTCGCCGGGGAGGTCCGATCCTGGGAGTGAGGAGAAAGAGAGGTTCAAGGAAGTCAATCGATCAATTGTTCACCAGTGATTCAATCATACGACCCGGATCCAAGGCCGGGTGAATTGTTTCCGTGACCGGAACATCTCTGACAGTAGAATAAATAATTCTAGCTTATTGACTTGCATTTTGTAAAAAAAACGATCTTGATAAATTTTGCAAATAACATTGAGAAGTGGCTAAGGGTAGTAACGCTTCAGCTGGTCCAAGTTGGTTGGGTTGACGAACTCATTCCCATCCAGGTACGTCAGCATCACTGCTCCTCCCGATAGGATCTTCTTTACCAAGTATGGCCCAGCTCAATTAGGTTTGAATTTTCCCCTTGGGTCAACTGGTAATAAGGCTCGAACCGATTTAAGGACCAAATCCCCCTCCTTAATATTTCTGGGCCTTACCCTTTCGTTGAAGGCCCGCTGAATCCTTTTCTGGTAGATTTGGATATTGTTGAGGGCACGAGATCATCGCTCGTCAAGTAGAACCAACGAGTCATACCATGCTCGAACCCAATCAGCTTCGGGTACTTGACTTTCTAACAGAAATCTGAGGGATGGTACCTCCAATTCAACTGGTTGGACTGCCTCCATCCCGTAAGTTAGGTAATACGGTGTCGCACCGGTTGCGGTGCGGATTGACGTCCGGTATCCCCATAGGGCGAAGGGTATTTTATCAGGCCAGTCCCGATAATTATCAGCCATCTTTTTGAGTATGGTGACAATTGTTTTATTGGCCGCCTCTACCGCTCCATTTGTTTGGGGACGGTAAGGCGAAGACGTATGCCTTTGAATTTTATACTTGGTCAAAAGGGCTGCCGTTTCGGCTTGAAAATGAGTCCCGTGATCACTGATAAACTCGTGTGTGATCCCATACCGACATATTATCTTGTTTTGGATAAACTTGGCAACATGCTTAGCATTGAGAATGCGGTATGACTCAGCTTCGACACATTTGGTGAAGTAGTCGATAGTTACTAAAATGAAGCAATGTCCGCCGGTACCAGAGGGGTTTATTTTCCCGATTATGTCGATACCCCATGTCGAGAATGTCCAAGGTGACGTCATGGTATATAGCAAAGATGACGGTACATGCTGCACATTGGCGAAGATTTGACAGTTATGACAACGTTCGACATATAACTGGCAGTCGGCTTCCATACTATTCCAGTAGTATCCGAGCCTCATGATTTTTCAGATCAGCATTTGGGCATTCATATGTGGGATACATTCGCCATCATGCACTTCAGCCATGACCTTTTCAGCTTTATATTTATCAACACAAAGGAGAAGAGCCCCCTGTGCCGTCTTTTTGTACAGTTGTCCGTCGTCGGTACAAACGAACTGGGTAGCTAGCCTCCGTAAGGCTTTCTTGGCTCGACCTTCAGTTCCGGGAGGATATTCCCTGGTCGTCAGGTATGTCAATACAGCCTGATACCATGGCTCAGGATCAGTTATCTCAATATCTTCAATGTCGTGAATGTATGCCGGCTCGGACCGTCTTTCGACACAAATTGGCATGCTGGACACATGGTCGGGAATATTCAGCAAAGATGCCAATTTTGAGAGCGCATTTGTAAACTGATTCTCCTCCCGGGGTAGGTATATGTACTCTACCTTTTGGAATTGTTTCTTGAGATCCCTTACTCGTGCCTGGTAGGCCACGAGATTAGCGTTCCAAGTTTTCCATTTTTGAAGTGCTTGGTTAATGACCGAGGATGAATCACCGTGTACCCGGAGGTTTGTGGACCCTAGATCGGCTGCAACTTGTAGCCCATGAATGCATGCTTCGTATTCAGCTGCATTATTAGTAACATCAAAGTCCAGTTTGATGGACACAGGAGTGTGTTCTCCTTTTGGCGAGATTAAAAGAATCCCGACTCTGAACCCTCGGAAATTGGATGCTCCGTCGAAGTACAAATCCCATGTTTCTGTATCAGTATGGAAAATATCTTCATCTGGGAAGGACCAAGTGTCAGTGTGTCCTTCCTCCGTTACGGGGCTGTCGGCAAGGAATTCAGCTACCACTCGGCCTTTAATAGCTTTCAACGGCACAAATTTTAGGTCGAACTCTGCCAGCATTAGAGTCCATCTAGAAATCCTTCCGTTGAGAATGGACTTTTCGAAGAGGTATTTGATTGGATCCATTTTGGATAATACCTGAACCTCGTAGCTGAGCATATAATGTCTGAGCTTCTTAGTGGCCCAAACAAGAGCTAAGCACGTCTTTTCGAGCATGATATATTTGCACTCATACTCTAAAAACTTTTTGCTAATGTAATAAATAGCTCGTTCTTTAGAGTCAACTGTCTGAGCCAGCATAGCCCCCATGGCTGTCTCGGCCGTTGTCAGGTATAACGACAAAGGCAAACCGGGTTGAGGTGGCATTAAGACTGGCGGGGCAGACAGGATGTCCTTAATCTTGTCAAAGGAAACTTGGCACTTGTCATCCCATAGTACCCGTTCTCCTACATTCAGCTTCTTGAAAATTGGTTCACATACCATGGTCAGTTTGGAAATGAACCGGCTGATATACTGGACTTTCCCGAGAAAATCCCTTATTTCTTTTTTGGTTTTGGGAGGTTGCATCTCGGTAATGGCTTAAATTTTGGCTGGGTCGACTTCAATACCACGTTGGCTAACGATATGACCCAATAATTTGCCTGATGTTACCCCGAAACTGCACTTTTGCGGGTTTAGTCTCATGTTGTACTTGCGCAATAGGGTGAAGAATTTTCTTAGGGCGGTGATGTGACCGTCCCGCTCTTTGGATTTGACGATCATGTCGTCCACATAAACTTCTACTTCTTTATGCATCATGTCATGCAATAAGGTCGTAGCGGTCCGTTGGTATGTGGCCCTGGCATTAATGAGACCGAATGGCATGACGGTGTAACAGTAAGTACCCATGGAGTGGTGAAGGTAGTCTTACTCATATCTTCTTCCGCCATCTTGATCTGATTATACCCGGCATACCCGTCCATAAATGATAGAAGGGCATGATCGGTCGTGTTATCCACCAGTATGTCGATGTGTGGTAACGGAAAATCATCTTTCGGGCTCGCCTTGTTAAGATCCCGGAAATCTACGCATACCCGCACCTTACCGTCCTTTTTAGGAACCGGCACGATGTTTGCAACCCAGTCCGGATATTCGGACACCTGTATGAAGCCGGCTTTGAACTGTTTATAGACTTCTTCTTTTACTTTGAGAGACCACTCGGGCCTCATTCGGCGGAGCTTCTGCTTAACCGGTTTGCACCCGTCTTTGATCGATATGTGGTGCTCGGCTATTTCCCGGTCTATCCCCGGCATGTCCTTGTAGGACCATGCGAAGACATCTTTGAATTCTTGGAGGAGGTTCGTGAATTGCCGTTTCTCCTCGGGATCTAAGGATAACCCTATCTTAAGTATCTGAGGGTGGTTCCCACATTAATGGACTCGGTCTCTTCGATTACCGGATTCCGAGATTCCCTTTGCTCTAGCTGCTCGATCAGATGTGGAGGTAAGGGTACTTGTTCGTCGGGTTTCTCAATGTCATTGCATAAAATATTTTTGAAAGCAGAATTTAAAAGAGACAAGTCGTAATCAGAACGGTTGTTATTATTGATTGAAAACTTTGAAAACAGCTCAAAAAGAGCAGCCATCTGATCATTGGTCAGTGGCGGAATTGGTAAGGCACTCGGGACAGACCCCGAAGTGCCAGCAGCAGGAATGACAAGTGGGAGAGGGGTTACAGGAGTGACTCTAGCACCAGACTACCTAGACACGACCTCAGACTCTGACTCAGACTCCGACTCAGACTCGGACTCAGATTCAGGTATGTCTCCTTCTCCGGTGACCAGCTTGTAGATCCTTCCCTGACTGTCAGTCCATTTGACAGTCTTCCTCCAGGCCCTGTTTCCCGTCTCGGAACCAACATCTGAGATCAGCTTGGTCGGGTCAAACCTGTTACTGCGGAGAATCAGGTTGACCAGGTCTTCCTTTGGAGTCGCGGCTATGGTGTCTTCCCCGAAAAGTAGTCCCAGCGTGGGCTCAGCATTGTCAGCTCCATCGGAGTGGATTAGGGCGAACATGTAACACCCCTGATTTTATAAATTAAATTAATTTAAAATTATATTCGTATTTTTATTTTGTTTGCGATTTAACTAGTACTTCTTAAAATTATTAGAGAACGAATTTATCGTTTAATCGTTTCAAATTACTAAAATTTTATTTGTCTACGAAACTCTTCTTAGATTTAAAACATATTTTTATTTCTATTTCGATTCATTTTATACATTTAATCTAATTCTTATCGAAAGTTTATTTCGACGATTTAAATTCTAAATTCTTTTTATTTAATTGTATTTAAGCTCGAATTTCTATTTTCGACTTGAAGTTCATTTATATTAAGTTTCGTCAAAACATTTATTAACTTTCCTCGAGAAATGGATTTAAATCACTTTATCGAAGATTTATCATTTATCGGGAAATACTATTTCATCGTTTAATTATTTATTTGTATAGACTTCATTTTTGTCTCGAATAATTATTTATATCTCGAGAAACGTTTCTTTTACTAATTTTATTAGTCGGCCCAATTATTTTTATTAATTTGATTTTAATTCATTTTCGTGGGTCAATCAACTTATCGTTACGGAATTTGTCTCCTATCCGATTCATTTAATTAATCCGTATTTTTTTCTTACTCTCTTTTATTGAGCCGATTCTTTTCCCCTTCCCCACTTATTACATACATGATACACCTCCCTTTTGCTACTCTTTGTCCACCGCCTCATTCCTCTACCTTCATCTCCCCTTTCCTTTTTTTTATTATTCATACCTGCACTCCTCCACAACTTCGATCATTCTCTAAACCGTTCACCATCTACCTCCATCTCCTTCTTCTTTCTCGCTCCTCTTCCTTCCCCTTTTCGCCGCTGCTACTGCTACGCCTGTGCTGCTGTCTCTGCTGGCTATTGCGCTGCTGCTCGCTGCTGTCTGTTTCCCCTGTCCTTTTGTTATTTTTTTTTCTGCGTTTGGCCCCTGCAATTGGCTGCTGCTGCTGCGTTATGCTATTGTTAAGGTATTGCTGCTGCTATTCGTATCCCACCTTCTTCCCTTTTTATTTTCCGTTCTTTCTGTTGCTAGTGTTGTGGGTATTGGTATGCTGTTGTCCGTTTCTTCCTCTTCCTTTCGTTTTGTCGTTTTTCAATTTTCCTTCGTTGTCATTTCATCTCTTTTGGTGCTATCGTTTTCGTGCCTTTTGTTGCTTTTGGGTCGATTTATGCTCTCCTTCCTTTTCTCCTCCTTTTGCCGCTGCTACTGTTATTATTGAAGTTGCTGCTACTGTCGTTGTTCTACCGATTGCTGCGTTTTCCCGTCTTTGATCATCTTTTTGTTCCGCAGCTGCTGTCACATTTTTGTTATCGTCGTTCGGTCCGTGTCCTTCTCCGTCTCTTTGTGCGCTGCTGCTACGTTGTTCTGGCCTTGGTTCTATTTTTCTTGTTGTAACTGTTCTCTATTGTCTGTGTGCTGTCCGTTCACTGCTATGTCGCATCGTGTTGATGCTTGTGTTTCCCTCTTAACATTCTTTCTTCTTCTCTGTTTTCTGTCCTCTTGCTACGATTTTCTTCGCCTGATTTGGTGATGCTACTATTGTCCGTTATGTCTCGGATTTCGTCTATCTTCTTCTTTCTCGTTTTTCTTCTTCTTCTTCGCTCGTTTTTGTCCTGTTTCGGTTTTCATCATTTGTTATTTTTTTGTTGTCCGACTGCCGATGTTCCCTCCTGATTTGTGGCTCGTTCATTCCTCTATCCTTTTATCGATCCTTAATCTGATTCCTTTATTTCTGTTCCTTTTCCCGATTCCGTTGGAGTATGAAGTTTTACTAGAACGAGTGTTCAAGACGACTTTGGAGCTCAAGATTGGAGGTCAGGCTGTTAGACGAGCTGATGTTTCGAGGTTATCTTTTCGACCCAGGTAACTTTAGGACCTTACTCGATTTTATATCGTATGTTTGAGTAGTAGTATGTAGTAAATACTTTAACTTCGGTTTTCTAATTTTAGCTATATATTATTGCTAATTATATTAATTTTATATCGTATGACTTATCAATATTTTTACGACTTTCGATAACGTTTTATAAATAGTTAGTATTTTATTTATTTACGATCATTATAATATTTTGTCGATTATCGTGACACTAGTAACTAAATAATGACGATTTCATATTTTCTTCATATTTCGTTAATTTATAATTTTAGCTCAAAACTGTATTTTTATATTATAAACGAGATTTGTATACTTATTCAATAAATTAATTTTTTTTACGACTTATATTAATAAATGAGAAAATAGTCGATTTAGTTTTAAATATATTTTTAGTCGAGACTACTTTCACTGATAATTTCCGATTGACTATTTTTATTAAAATCTGTATTATTTATTAATAAAAGCTATTTATTAAAAAAGCTATTTATTAAAAATAATTTGAAATCTTTGTAAATCTCGCTTCATTTATAAAACTCGTTGACTCAATTGATTTTGATATTTTTTTCTTAAAACATCTCTTTTCTAAAATTTATAGTTTTAACTCGATTTCCTAATTATTTATTAAATACTATATATTGACTTATTATATTTTATTTATATTTTGTCTAACGAATTTAGAAATATATTAAAGTTACGATAACGACGATGATAATAAAATCTTAATTTCGTTAGAATGCTATTTTAATACATTTCACCTATTTTAATAATTTACGTATTTCTATAAGAATATTTTTATTTTAAGTAAGTTTCTAAAATTAGTAAGTTTCTATTTATAGAAAGTTTCCTTCTTAATACAAAACGGTTTTCCCTTTTTATCTTCATATTATTTACGATGATTATTTATTCTTGAATATCGATAATGGCTTGTTTTGGAGTTATGGAATAAAGATAAGTGTGGGTTTAGAGTAATATAGTCTGGGATGTACGTTTTGCCATCAACTATAAAGCTGGTGTGTCTATGTTGAGACACATTGGTCATTGAACTGAGCATGGTTTGTGTTCAGGAGTTTGTATATTTTGACCTTAAACTTAGATATCGCATCGTGTATGTCGCCGTCGGGTTGAACTGGATTACGGTTGGTGTCCAGGAGGGGTGTACATTACTTAAGCCAGGACCTCGCTGCACGCAGTCCTGTTATGGTTGAGTTGCCTAGTTAGAGACCGAAGTCTGATTTTTTTTTTCTAATTTCTCGAAGCTAGTTTAGTAATGTCCTAGTGAAAGTCTAGATTCTACATTAATCCTATCCATAACGCCAGTTTTGAATATTATTATTATCAATTGATTTTTTGATTTGCAGGTTGGCAAATGTTTTAAGTTTCCTCCGAGAACTTATTTTTATTATATCGTTTTAATGTTTTCCATTTTAACTATTTTGATATAATAATACTATTATTTTTCCATATGTTATAATATGGCTGGGAGAACGTCAGAGTTACTCCCCACTGACGTGGCTGTTATGTTTATAACATGACAAGTGTTTGCTGCTAGGTTTTGGGTGTTATATTTATGGAATTGTATAAACCTGTTTGGAGAATTTCTTTTTAGCCCTTTTTTAAAAAGAGGTCTTTGTATTGACTTACCATTTCCTTATAAGATATAGTTTGTCAGTGTGATTTAATCCCAACTCGACAGTGTTTCTGTCATTGTATTGCGTTAGATTTTCTAGAGGATTACAGAACACATCATCCGGAATGTAGTTGCAGTCTCGGGCCAATTGGGTCCCAGGTGCGCGGCATTGGGTTGGTACAGACCAACCTGAACAGCCCCGAATACCGGTGTGACAAAGTAGTAAGTCAACCGCGGGCTGTAAGGGCTCAAGTGGATACCCTTAATAATGTTGCAGGCTTTTTCGACTCCTGCTCGGACAACGTTGCCCGGGGTGGCGGCATAGCCAAGGCCGAAGTGAGAGCTTTCGTACTTATGGACCTAAATGATCTTCCCAGCTCAAAGATCGGGTCGAGAAGTAGCCCCTGGTAAGTACCTTAGGTTCTGTAGCATCGTGTCGATGCTAGTTGTGAAGTAGGGCCTGAAAAGGTACTCCTCCTCGATCATTCCCACGAAATCGAAACCCCAGAGGTCCGTGCGGCCCGTGGCACTATAGCTAGCCACAGTTATTGGGGTTGCCTCCAAAGTAATAACATTGTCGTGTAAGGGCAACTTGATCTTTCGGTGGAGAGTGGAGGATACCGCCTTCACAGCGTGGATCCACGGCCTTCCTAGGAGTACGTTGAAGGACGAGGTGACATCGATCACCTCGAATTCCAGCTTCTTTTCTATTGGGCCCGTTATAACAGTCAGC